>JANHMN010000004.1:53370644-53402763 GCA_030674055.1 Rhabdomys pumilio | reverse complement strand
CAGCAGAGAATAAAAAATAGAAACAGACAGGGAGACAGAGAAAGACAGAGAAAGACACATTGACAGAGAGACAGAGATAGAAAGGGAGAGAAAAAGAGAACACAGGGCTGAAACTGGCTGTTTACCAGCCCCACAACAGCCACTAACAGCTAAACAACCCAGTTTCCCTGAGAGCACTACCTGATCAACTAACTCCATTTACACATCTAGCTACTGCACTCCAGAGCATAAATTTTAGGGATCATGTTCAAACTATAGCAAACATGTAGATGAGGCAAGCAGGTAAAGACCTTTTTGTCCTTACATTATAGCATATCAATTTTCTAAATCTCATTCAAAGTTGCATACAGGAAATTAAGGACTTAAGATTAAAACAAAATTCTATTTTGCTCTGAAACTGCTATTCTTTACAGTTTGCTAAGAGATGGCTTGGGACAATTAGAAATACAACAGTAGCATTTGCTTCTGGTTACTCCAACTGCCAAATAAAGCAGTAATCTCTGCAGAATGGTATTCATAATTATAGGACTCAGAAAGCACTTTTTCTAAGTAATATTCTTCATATCTCTATGAATCACTATGGCAATCAAAGGAGAAAGGTAAATATTATTTGGGACCCTCCCCATGCATCTGTTTCACTATCTTTGCTATGGGATTAGCACACAACCTTCTTTTAAAACATGGCGTGATTGAAATTAAGTGGTGAATGGAACTTCAAAATGATCAGAGTAGTTAAGGCACAGAGGAATGCACAATTCCTGCAAACATCATAAGGATTCTTTGAAAATCCTTAGCTATTAACTAAAGAATGAGATTAGACTCATGTCAAACTTCAAAGCTCCATCCTAACTACCTATTTTAAATGACTTTTTTCTTGGAAATTAAAAAAAAAAGTTTCTTTTTTCTTTACAACACACTGGGAAATGTATTTCTGTTCATTTATACCTTTCTTCTTTAGGGTAAAATAACCTTTGTGTTTATAAGAGAGGATAAATTCTTGTCCTGCCCTTCCTTGCCAATGATTTTTCAAGGTAATAAACCAAAATACATGTAAACAGTCTTCTGATTTGTGATGAGCAGTCAATAAACAGAAAATGCTAATCATACTAATTTCTTCTCATAGCAACGTGATGCATAAATAATCTATTAACATGCAAGGGCCAGCAGGGTTAAGCTGCTAAAACACTGTCATTGATTTCTCCCTTTCTGGCTATGCTTTCTTCTTACTCAAGTGGTTCTCTGTAACCCTCTTTCCATTATATTGTAAAAATTTCTTCCCTTGAGCATCTCTGAGAAGCTCTGCTCTTAAAACATTAATTAAAGGGAGGTGAAGTGTTTGACTAATCAGCAGAGATGTCTGTAGGGCTCCTATGCTGAGTGACAAATGTCAATATGTGCTTTGGGTTTGTTGGATCAACCAGCCAATATGAAGAAACTGATCCATCATCTTGTCACCAATTCCCCGAGCATCCTAGAAGCCTGCCAATTAAAAAAAGTTGTAATCACAATATATCACTCAGCCACCGTCGCAAGAACATGATAAATAGGGACCTTTTTCTCCCTCTCTGTTGAGCATTTGATGTCTATTTTGTAAATTTATTCCATTTTTAAGTTGGTGCAGAACTCAGATCCAAAGTGAAAAAGGAGAGCACCTCGAGATATATATTCCTCTGTTCTTTTTTCCTGAAGCATAAATTAACATTTTGTCGAGTAGGTGTAAATCCTTGTAGACTTTTGAAAAATGACACAAATGGTTAGAAGAATTACTTGCCTTGTTGGGGCCTGGCCCATTTAGTAGATTTTCTTCTCTACAAAGAAAAGTTGGAAATTTTCTTCAGTGGATATGTAGTAAAATATCGGAAATTATACAATACAAAAATCCTTCATTATCTCCATTTCTTATCAGGGTGAAAGGTATGCTACATGGAATATTCTAAGCCACATTTTGGTCTCATTTCTACCATTCTTTCCAACTATTCTAACCTCCAAACAGTCCTTCTCTCTGGAGTTGCCTTTCCATTTATCTGCAAGGCTCCCTGACCTGTGAGGCATTCAGCTAACTTCACAGAGGCCCTTCAGACTTGAGTTAAATATTATTTTATTTTACACACATGTTTGATACCCACTCAAAGTCTGAGTTGAGGGTGCTTTTCTGAGTTTCTTCTCAGATCTGGAAGTGGTTGATGTCTTTATTGAAACCCAATTGCTTTAATCCTTTGTATTATAGTGGAGATTTTTCTCTATTTTCTGTTTAAGGTGGTAGAAGGATGTAGGCATTTATTCACCTCATCCTCTAGCAACTAGCCTATGACTAATACTCAAGTCAGATCTGGTAACATAATAGATTACTCTTAAACTCTTAGATTTCACATCAGTTGACCATTATCTTAGAAGCAAGCAAGACACTCTTTGCATATAGTGTTCTGAGCAAACTGGCCTTTGTCTTCATTTAAGGCTCCACATTGAGCCAACCTCTCCCTCCTGCATCCTACCTTTGCCTAAAGAAACACTCCTTTGTCTTCCTATATGGTGTGTTCTTCCTTACCTTGGGGACACTGTGCATGTCCAACTCAATTCTTGGTCTTTATCCTTAAAGCCAACATGTTTATGATTATTTTCTATTGTAGTTTTCCTTCTATTAGCATGAAGAAACAGGGACCATGACCAATTTGGGAGAGGCAAGGGCTTATTTCAGTTTATGTATTACAGTCTATCATGGAGGGAAGCCAGAGCAGGAGCTCAAATAGGAACCAAAGTAGAAACCAAGAAAGTATTCTGTTTACTGTCTTGCCCATTGGTTCTCTGCCCAGATAACTTTCTTTATAAGTATTTTATCTATTCATTGTGAATTTCACATCATACACCCTAATCCCAGGCATCTCCCTGTTCCTTCATATCTGCCCACTGCTCTTGAAACTTCCTCTCCACCCTCAAAATAAAAACAAAAACAACAAAAAGCCTTGAATCTGCAGGTCTGGCCCCTTCAAGCCATTTAGCAGTTCATAGATGGGGAATGTGTCGGTGTGAACCAACTCAAAGTCCTGGATCTTGGCCTGGGTGGTAGCTGGCTGATCAGCCCACCAGCTCTGGCATACCCCACACCAAGAGGTCCAACTCTCCGGCACTGTCCTGGCTAGCTCACCCATGTGAGAGGCAGGTCTAGTTCTCTCCTTCTCAAGGCTTTGAGGGAAGGTTCACATGCACCCATTCTACCAGGGCCAGCTCTATTGTGCTAGCTAGGAAAGGGAGGGTGGCTCTCCTGAGTACTGCAGCTAGTAATGGGTGGGACCTGATCTGCTCAGCATTTTGACATCAACATGGTCCTATGCAGTGGCCCAGACAAGGAATATCCACATTGCCTTTGGAGGCAAAATTCACCTTGTATTGAACCATCCTACATCAATTAATAATCAAGAAAGTGCCCCCACAAACATGCACACAAGCCAATCTGCTGAAGACGTTTATTCATTTGTGTTTCTCTCTACCAAAATGACTCTAGTGTGTGTGAAGTTGAAAATGAAAACTAAGCAGTAATCAGATAATGGCCTCAAACACCTAACTATATGCCACTCACATAGTGACTGTCACTAATACATCATTGCTATCTAGATTCAATCCTTTCTAGACTCTGAGCTCTAAAGAGAATAGAGGTCTGTTTTTATGTAGAGTTGTGTCTGAGGCAACGTTACTTTTCTCTTCCTGAACGTGTGAACACATAAACTAAATTTGGATACCAAAAACTACAACATAGTTTATAAATATGACATTATAGGACTTTTTATAAAGAAGCTTTGTATTGTAAGTGGTGAAATATTCTAAGGAAGCTAATCTCTTATTCCTTGTTCTTCACACAATAGACCAGGCAATAAGATTAAAGCAAGAGTGTCTAACTCTTAAGATCCAGGTGCCTCAGTTTCTTACAGCTAGGCACACTGGCCTGTCAAGAGCCCAGAAACCCAAGAACATTCTTAAATGAGTGTGTGCAGACTTTTTCCTCTTTGCAGTCTCAACTCCAATAATTGTTCCCTTCGTAACATCCTCCCCAACCCAGAAAGAATCGGCAAAATCATTTCAAAATCACCTTCATACTTGAGAAGCAAAAAATTGCATGCTAGCAGACCAATGGCTGCGTAGTAAACTCAGAACATCTACCGTATCCAGATGTTGCTACTTATTCCCTAAAGTAGACAACTCAATAGAAGACTCAGAAGGCTGAGGTGCTAGATGAATGGATGGAAAAGCCTGATGGGCAAACTGTGGGTCATCATCTTACCTTGCTCTGTTGAAACAGCTATCTCACTTCTGTGCTCACCCCTCACGAACACTTAAAGCCCCTGTGTAGTAAACAGGTGATCCAAGCCACAAAGAGGAATCACTGTAAGAAGCATTTCTACATAATCATGTAATAAAAAGATGCTTAAAAAGAATATATCCTTAGTTCCACTGTCTGATGAAACTGGTAGAGGTCACTAAGCTTGTCATTTCCCTTCTGTTTGAATAAACTCTTGCCAGGAAATTAAAATTCAACAGGTAGAAAGTCAAGTTGAGAACTGAGCTATAGTTACTGTGCATAATCTCTCTCTGGTTCACCGATAAGCCATGGTTTCAGGAGCCTTCAAGCTCCTAAAAGCCAGTTTCCAAATGTTGCAAATAGGACCCAAATTACTTCTAAAGTGACTCCACACTAAAATATTCACAGACCAAACAAAGGAAAACAAGCAAATGAGGCTGGGAGTTTCTTTTTCATTTTTAAATTTTCCTTCTGAACTACCAGGAATGATTTGTGTGTTGACAGGCGGAGCAGGCTCAGAACATGTTACTAGGTGTGCAAATGTGTCAATGTCTTTAAAAGAACTTCTTACAGCTAATCTAAATTTCTAAAAGGGGAGCACTACCATCCCAACGTCTGTAATTTGCATGAACAATATTTGCAGGCTTTCTGCAAAGAAGAAACTGTCTTTTATTTTTTTTTAAAGGAGCATTGCACAAGGTTTTGTAGAAGTAGTCTGTGCAGAAGCCTGGCAACAGAACAATCTATTCTTTCTTTGTGGGGGAAAAAAAACCCAAAAACCAAAAAAAAAAACCATAGTACAATGGTTTTAAGAGGATACTATAAACATATTTTAAATTAAATGTAGTTTTGAAATTCTTTGTTTTCCACTCAGCCATATTCAATCTATTTTGTTTTAATCCTTTAATCTGGTCCTTGGTTCACTGTTGAAAAGAGTTGATCTGATTCACAGAAGCCTTGAAAGGCTTTCTAATGTGCTATTTTGCGCTCTACAAAATTCCACTGCTCAGGTATGACTGTGGCTCTTGGATCATCAGCATGGCTAATGACCTTGGGTGAAACCGTTGATTATTCTCCCATTTGGTAGTGTGAGGGGGAAACCTCAAATACTCTTCCTATTAAGGTATGCTCCTTACTGTCTTCTTGATTATGCATAACTAAGACAGCACCATGTACAACCTTATTCATCTCTCTTTCCAATAAGGACTCCATCTGATCAGAAGAGATCACTAATATCACTAACATCACTAGCTCTTTTATACTGTTATCCTTGGTTTTAAAAAGGACGAGTAAATAGAAACTAAGGGAGACATGACATTACATTGCATAACTCTTCAATTTTCCACTTGATGAAGCAGGCGATCCAGTCATAGAAAGCACTTTGCTCATCCTCGAGTCTCTTTGGAGTCTGATAAAAGATTTAGTGCCTGTTAGTTCTGCATTTCTACTGGATTTACTTTTCTCAGATTATTAAATCTCCTGATTCTCCACTAAACAGAAAATAATCAATAAATTTCATCTTCTACTATCATAGTACAGATTCTAAGCAGCAGCTAACCGAGAGGAAGAGTACTACTTTGACTTTCCTTCCAGCCTAAAACCCAAAACACTGGTGTATTCTCTCTTCTACTTCTAGTAGGAAAATGACAATGCCTTTTAAGTATTCTGTGAATTAACCTGTGAGGAATATAGAAAAGGCTTTCTCAGGGACAATGGTATTCACTATTGATTGACTGGCTTATGCAAAGTGCATGCATCATAACAGGCAGAGTGCTAGTCAAGGTCTTTGCTACTGTACCAAGTAAAGTACAGTTATACAGAAGAGTCTACCCACATTTGCGGAAGTACTCCCGAATCTTGCATCTGAGGAAATGAGGTTCCTTTTAACAGCATTCATTTTCCATGTGGTTGCTTTTGTTTATGATTCACAATAACCAGCTTATTTCATACAAAACAAACCATATTGAGTAATTTCAAAAATGTCATCATCCATTAATATATAAAATCAATAATCTTATTAAAAGAATGGCTGAAAGTTAACATTTTGTCCATTAGGATTTACTTTTCTTCTTCAATTACTTCTACAATTTTCTAGTTTCAAAAAGTCCATATCTTTACCAGACACCACATATTGAATTTTTATTCTTTTGAAATATGAGTTCCCTCTATTGTCTCTTCTTTTATAAAATAACTCTCTGAGTAATGGCATTTCATTTTTCAGAAACAGAGTCAGAGACATGGTAAGAAGGAAGTGCCTAGGAACTGCCAGACTTTGTTCTGGGCACCTGCCCTATGCTCTTTCCTTTCAATATTAATTTGAAACTAAGAGGTTGGTATCGGAGTCTCTTCAAATCATCTGTCTTACTAAAAGGATTTTGATATTTTGAGAAAAACAGAAAAGGATAAAACAATATCTATCACAGGGTAGATTAAAGAGTTAGATTTTTTTTAAGACCCTTTATGCACTGGTTCAGTAATGGAGGGCTGTTAAAAGACCAAGTAATGGTTGTATTTTAAAGTATTCTCTGACATGAAGTAGATCAGTTATTTATTTTTAAATTACACTTGATATGACAATTTCTGTTGAGTTTCAGTATGGTTAGAATTAACATGTGCTATTTATAATCTGCTAAAGAGAAAATGGATCTGTAATAGAAATGACCTTTCAGCTACAAAATATGTATTAATGATCCAAGGTCATATTGGTGGTATATAGACTGTAGCTTCCTATACATTGAAGTTATTCTAATTCACCTTCTTAGTGTGTTCCCTTTGTTTATTTGAGTAGTAAGGTAAGACTGAATTCCGGAAACTCTAAAGATAGACACAAAGATTTATATAGACTTTCAAACGATGTGTGGGATTTAATTAGGTAATATATTTCCCTTGTCTTTTGGAAGCCAGACACCATTATGTTTCTCTGCATTAGCAGCCACACTGAATGAGAATTGCTTCTATTTGACTTTTATGAGAAAAAGGAGTGTTTCGAATGGCTCTGCTGTATTCTGTGTAGACACGTGGCTGATGGGCTGTAAACTAATTAGCATGGGCAATAGATACGAAAAAGTGGTTTGTCTCTGAAGCTGATAAGACACTAGAGAGTCTCAGAAACATCACCAAATGGTCTCTCTGTCCTCTGCTCAAAAGTGATAAGGCTAATACCAGTTTATTAAAATTTGTAATCTAATATGCTCTGCTAATTTCCTCTTGGGGAAGTGCTTATATTAAAAGAGTTGCTTACTTTTACATGTATTCAAAACAGATGTAGTAAATGAAGGCTAAGTTTCAGGATTTCCACTTCTTGTCTTTATCATCAGATGTGACTGGTATGAGGGAGGAAATATGAACTGAGCATGTAAAAAAAATCAATTGTATTTTCAAAGTGATTGTTTTCAAGCCTTTGTTTTTTTTATCTTTGAACAACTTTTTTTTTAAATTGGATATTTTATTTACATTTCAGATGCCATCCCCTTTCTCCATTTCCCTCCCTAGAAAACCCCTATCCCATGCTCCCTTTTCCTTTTTGCTTTTATACAAATTTTTTAAAATGTTAATCAAAGGCTTTATAAGTTTGGTAATGCTCAATCAGAAGTGTAACCCAATACCCAACCTAGAGATATCAAGACTGGTGGAGACACGTGAACATCCACCTCCATGTCCTCTTCCCCCTCTTTCTCTCTCTTTCTCTCTCTCATCACCTAGCTTCTCCTCTCCTTCTTCTCCTCTTCTCCTTACTCCTTCTCTTCCTCTCCATACTTCTCTCACCTTAGCTCCTCTTACATGTCACCCTTCCTTTTAAAAATAAAACTTTTCTCTCAAATACAATTAGAGCATAGTTATGCCAATTTGTACTAGTGAGGTACAAGATAGTCCTAATACCGAGTCCATCATTTTGTTGACTAACCATAACCTCTTCATCTCTCCTAACTAAAACACTTAGCTCTGAACCTGGTTTTTTCTTGGCTTTAGAATGAATGTCAGCTGAGAACTATCCACTCAAATCTTTTCTCTCAAAGTAAATAGCCAGGATTGGCTATAAAACTATAAGTTTTCAACCCCGTCAGAAATCCAAAATGACTGAGTTAACTGAAATTATGAGAAACACAAAGCATAGCTTCTAAAACTTAGCCAATTTATAGATACCGCTGAACATCTGGAAAGTCCCTATCCTACAAAACGTTAGAGCATCTGATCTTCAGCCTTCTGGCCCAGGATCGTCTGACAGACCTTAGTGATGCAGAATTATTAGTAATACTGATTACTCTGTCTATATAATAGGTATAATCAGTCGACTACTCCACAAGTGTGTCCTTTTCTGGACAGTAGTTTGTCTGTAGATGGAAAGAGGCAATTTTTGCCTAGTGGCTGTCTCACCACAACTGGAGTAACTCTGAAGATGCTCAATTTCTTCTTAGAATCCAAGACAGGAAGCTGTCAGGAGCAGACAGGTCTCTAATCAAAATGAACATTAATACAGAAATGTTTGTAAAGTCAATTCTGTGGATTTCTGACGTTTTGAAAACCAACTATCCATGTAAGGTAATCTGGACTGTCGTCTGTTAACTCCTCTCAGCTATTTCTAAATAAAATATAGAAAACATCCTAACAGTAAACTCAAAGCCATGAATTTGCTATAGGCCCTTAACTCACAGGCTAACCATCTCAAATCAGTTAAAAAAGTTAAAGAAGGACTGGATCTAAGCCTTGTATTCCTAAATGTGTTATACACGCACAATGCCTATGAGAGTAACAATATTCATCTCATTTTTATATCAATAAGAAGGTCATACCAATGAAAACCTTAAATTTGAAATCAAAGGAAATTTTGTACCATTTAAGAAATTATAACTTCATCTTGATAATAATTATACAGATTTCTACCAATAGGTTATGGCTATGCCATAAATCCTAGCTAATCCTCCCTGTTCCAACAAAACTACTACTTTTCCCTAGAAAGACAGCCCAATATTAACCACCTTAGTCCCCAAGCCCAGGGAATAGGGACACTGACTCTTCATTAACTTCTTCAAGCTGATTACGGGCGTTGCGATATTAGAGGAGGGATAGGGGGAAAAGTAAATTGATAAGTCTCTGATGCTGTGTCTTCACTGCATCCAGATGGAATTCCAGCACATCAGAAGTTTGAGCAGGTCTGCTCAGCTTGCTTGATGAGTAGATACACCAAGGTTGTTTATTCTGCAATATAAAATTCTCAAAACAAATTTTAGTGTCATGATAATTATTTTTAGAGGGCTGACATTTCATTAAAGATGTTGGTTCTAACAACTTTTCTTTTTTTTTTTTTACCTTTTTTATTGGATATAATATTTACATTTCATATTTTATCTCCTTACCCTATTCCCCCCACCACCCAGGAACCCCTTATCCCATCCCCCCTCCTCCTGCTTCTATAAGGGTGTGCCCCCACCTATCCCCCACTCCCACCTCCCCACCCTCAGATTCCCCCGGCACTCAGTGTTCAGCCTTCATGGGACCAAAGATCTCCTCTCCCACCTATGCCCAACAAGGCCATCCTCTCCTACATATACAGCTGGAGTCACGGGTCTCTCTCCTATGCTGGTGGTTTAGACCCTGGGGAGCTTTTTATAGTGCTCTGAGCTTAAGCCGCTGTGAAAATGGTGGAACTTACTTGTCAGCTGAGTGGGGCTATGAGCAGCTCTATGAGTAAGAGATAAAAGTATTAAAAAGAGAAGTACAAAGGATCATCTCTCAGTGTTAATTAAAAACAACAACAGCAACATAAAACTATAGCTGCATTTATGGAGCAGTCAATGACTATAGAGAAGCCACAATGAATGCAGCGTGTAAGAAAGATCAAGGTTTATGAAGATAGAAAAGAGATTCCAGGACAGCCAAGGCTATATAGAGAAACCCTGTCTCGAAAAACCAAAAAAGAAAAAAAAAGAAAGAAAAAAAAAGAAAAGAGAGGCCTGAGTCGTATATTTGACACAAATTTAGTACCATTGGTCAAACAGTGTCTCCAAACAACCTTGTCTTCATTCTAAAACAAAGGCAATTTAGACTTAACTCACAACTCTTTTGTGCACATAGTTCTTGAGAAATACTCAATTAATATTAATGCTTTCCCCTCCTATCTAAGACCCTAAAAATCCCTCTGTGAGAAGATGCAAAGAAGCAAATAAATAATTCACCCATGCCAGCTCCATGCATGTTTCACAGCTATTTGCTTTTCCTTGCAGTCTCCTTACTTGAGAGGTAACTCGGAACATACAAAAGTCTTGACTAGCACTTGCCTTGATTTAACAAATAGAAGTTGTTTCTGCTTTTGTGCTCTGTGTGTTGCTTTTGAGACAAGTGGAAAAAGTAAACGTTTCTTGACTTTGTCATAAAGTTAGCCTTTGTAGACAAAAGAACTGTTGGTTGTAAACCCTTTTGCTTCACTTGGACCTTAGCGATGACAATCCTATGCCAATTGCCCTCCCCTGTGTTACACCTTCTCAGTTTTAATTCACAGCTCTCTCTGAATTCTAGAAAAGATAGCCATGGATTTTTATTCACAGTTTGTGTAGAACAGGGAGAGAGGTTTGTGTGTATTGCAGTTTTACTGGGAAAGAGACAGGTTAGAGAGAGAACAAGCTGAGCATAGCTGAAGACAGAATGAGCAGGAGAATGAGAAGGAGGCAGAAGACTAGAATGTATTGCCAAGTTAGTAGGAGACTAAGTGGAACAATTCAGTCAGAAGCCAAGAGAAGCCAAGTTGAATCAGTCAGCTTGGAAGATTAGTTTGTATAGAGGCTAGAAGAGTCCAGGCCTAGACCTAGGGATAGAACAGAGAAGAAAATGCTTTAGATTCAGCCCAACATGTATCTGCACAGCTTGGGTATAGCTCATCACTTCATCTGAAGAAATAAAACTGACATTTTCAAGGTGGTGTTTTCTATTTTTGATATTGTTTGGGGTTATAAATTTTCAAGTTACCTTCTGTCAGGTTGCTTTTAGGCAAGACATAAAGAATGTAAAAGCAAAATATTACAGTGAATACAATGTGATTCCAAACATGTGAAAATTACAATTACAGATGGATATATCACAGAGAAACGCATACACAAGATAAAGCAAACCACTAACAATTGGTCACTAATTGCAGGTATATGACTGTTCATTGTGATGTTGTTCAACCTTTCTGCACATTTACCTTTTTTTTTTTTTTTTTTCAAAAAAGAAAGATGGTGGTACTGATCTGGGTAAAATAGGTCTTATTTTAAAAACAATTCTGCTTCACAATTTTAAGACAGACTGATCTAGTCATTTGATAATAACCATCTTAAAGGTATAATAATTGTGGCTTTAATTTGTATTTTCTTAGTATCTAAATATGTAAGGACTTTTTCCCATTATAGACCTTCTTAAAGGGAAAAAAAAGTCTTCCAGGTTCACTGCTTTTTTTATCCTTATTTTTTAAACCAGGCTAAGTTTTATTGTCACTGTTGTTTTCCTTTATTGCTTTTTTTTTGCTTTTTGCTTTTTTCCTGTTTGCTCATGTGTCTGTTACTGAGTTATATTAATTCTGTATTTGGGATAATAGGCACTGTTTGAATGCTATTCTGTGTGAAAATTGGCAACGTGGGCAGAAGGATAATTTCTGAAGAGGCTACACTGAAGTCCTGACAAAGGGGAAAGCTCTGCATGTGTCAGTTAACCATTGAGGCTGATGGGAGTGTCTGAATCTGAAGAACTACACAGCTGGAATGAAAGCAAGCAAAGTAGTTTTAAGAATGCACTGAAATAGAAGGCAAGTGAGGAGGTTTGGGCAGCCTGCACAAGGAAGGTAATTAGGGTCCTGGCTCTCATCTGTTACTGTGGCAGCACTAGTGCCACTAGCAGGGGCAACGGTGGCAATAGCAATGGTAGGCAGCAGCAGCGGTGGCAGGAGCTAGCTGGGATGGCATGATCCTAACCAGCCAGGAGCTCCAAAGTCCAGAGAGAACTCTTCTCCAAATGTTAGAGCTCAGTAAAACAACCACTCTCAAAGGATTCTTGGTGAAATAACTTGTGTACTTTATTCTATGTGGACAGGGACTTTATAAACCCTGAGGAGTAGGGTGAGATTTAGGGGTAGATGTTTCCTATTGGCTCAGTTTGAAATGTTAGTGATGTATAGGAGAGAACTCCAGGTGTTTTTGTCATGGTCCTCTCAGTGAGATGTCATGATTGCCTGCTCCAGAGCCAGGAGAGGCAGGCAAGGAGTAGGTCCCCTCCTATTGTTCTGAATTCTAAGATTTCCTGGGTTTGAGCTCTCTCAACCTAACCAGTTCTTCTGTCTGGCAGCACTGTCCACTTGTCCTACAGCTCACTACCACAGCCACTAAGCCAGGAATGAGCATTTCTAACAGCCTGAAGAAATGTGAAGACCTTGTGAAATGAGAACCATTTGTTTGTATTTTATCAAATTGAGTATTATCAAATGCACTCTTTCTCCTCATATATCCCCATCCCCAAATACTACATCCATCATGTCAGGAAAATACTGAATCTCTCTCTTTATCTGGCTTCAGCTTTAACAACTTTTAAAAACTGATCTTTCTATGTATCCTAATTACTTATATAATTTTTGTAATGTAGATTAGAAATTTAAAGAAAATGTTCAAAATACACAGTAATAAAATCTAAAACCATATCATTTCTCTTCTCTAACCAGGAAAGTATAGAAAATTATTTGGGTTCTACATTTAGAAAAAAACATAAATCTTTTTATTAAAATAAAAATATTTATATTCTATGGAAGGAGTCTGTAATAGATTTTTGTAATGTGTAAGTTCAAATGAACATATTCCCACTTTAACACAGCATTTGTATGCTTTTAAGATACAAATGAGCAATTATTAAAGTTGATATAGGATCTAGGTTTAGCATAGCTCAACAAATGCATTGTCATGTCCCATGCTTGACAAGACATTGAGAGTAGTAACTGTGGGAATGGAAACCACAAAGCTGAGCCTTAAAGAGTAATTCTTTAGTCAGTTCTCCAGAGAATCAGCTGATATATATCTCAAAAGCATTTTACAAAAAAATGCATGTTATAAATTGTAGAAACAACTACTATGATATTACTAATTCTAAGTTAATAAAAAAGCAAATAAAAAGCTCATCCATCCAAGATTCATGCATATTTCAAAACTGATTGCTTGTAGTTTCACACTCTTGCTACTTAAGAGGTAACTGGGCTACCTGTAGAAGTTATATAACCTTTTAAATCCTATACCTTCATTGATTTAACTTGTCTGAGGGGTAGAGTAAAAGAAAATTAAGTATCTTGAATAGTTGTTTTCTCTTTTTTCTATTTAAATGACTACAATTTCCTTAGCATCGATTTGAAATAAATGATTTTTTCTTTTTCTTCTGTTATGAAAAACATATAGGCCACACGTATTTTAAGCACATATAGTACGAAGAAAACATTATAGTACCTCTCCTATCCAGAATTTGTCTTTATAGGTACTTTAGACATCAAACCCAGACTTAACGTAGAAGAGGCCTTAGAAAGTGACTTTCACAGATACATTGCTACTGACACCATGTCACTTCGTTTGATTACAATGGGTAATCTTATAATTCCATGTTTCTGACACTCAGCTTTGTTGAAACCAGTTTTTGTTCTACAGTTTTGCTGGCTAAATTGGGATTTCTATAATTATTAAGCAAATTACTCTCCCTGGCAATTATCTCACATCTATAGTTACAGAGATATCTGACTGGGTAAAATACAAGACTTACTCTGACGACCAACCTCCCTGTCAAAAATAAATAAATAATTTCCAGATCCTAGTCAGGTGGGACATCACCGAGTTTGGTCAGGGTCTTCTCAGACTGCCTCGCCAATGTCTTTTTCCACAGTGAAGCTAAGAGAAGAATCTTTAAATAGAATGAGAAAGTCCTCCAGGCTCAGTGATTGGGAATTAGAATAGAAACAGTTATTTGTCTAAAAATATAGAAATAGCAAAGTTATAAACAAATTAAGGAAGGTGTTACTTGTTTTACTGGTACAAATAAAAAGAAAATGATAAGAGAATTTTTTAAATAGTCTTTACCTACTAGGCCCAGATATCCTAGAAGAATAATGATAAAAAAATAAAATCATATTTATTTAATTTGCTTGCCATTTATACTATTATAATTTTAGTTAGTCTATGGTTATTCTGTTAAAAAAAATATTTTTAACTGGAATGTGGACTCAGTCTGTCCTTGCTTTTCTTTTAATTACTGACACTAGCTCAGGAAGGACACTAGGAAATGGGAATTATCCAGCGAATCCATTGGAGGATGAATACCACAATAACTCTGATAAAAGTTGTTTGAAGATGTGTATGTCAGTCTCCTTTCCATTGTGCTCTGACATAGCAGAAAGAGAAATTCTGATAATTCCATCAGATAGAACCTTCCCACTGCCTTACACATCATCATTTTTGATTTTAAAATAGGCTGTCATGGAAACGATGTTTTTCTAAAAAGGATGTAGTCTAAGAAATATGAAGCAGTTTTTTTTTTTTTTTTTTTTCATGCCCACTAGCAACGTCTAATTTATTTTAGAGAACTGAACATAATTTAGGCTGTTTTAGTATTCTGTTTAGTATCAATAGCTTTCTTGAGGTTAAGAGAACAGAAAGTATAATATAGTTAAGGTATAAAATCATGGGATAGTCCTCTGAGTACCTGAAGTGTAGAAAGCCTATCAATAAATGCAGGTTTCAAAAGGCAGATACAGCTCCTGTCCCAACAAGATCTTTGTTCAGAATGTAGTTCAGTACTAACTGTCCATCTTAAAATGGGAAAAGAGTATTTAAAAGAAATGTGTATTTCAGCACAAAATGTTTATGCTTTTTCACCCTATAGGAAAGCATATTACCAAACATGTAATCTTCATTTGTAAATGATTCTCAGCCTCAATCAAATGACCTGCAAGTACAATATCCAATGGATTTGTATTAAGCAGCTCTGGAAATAAAAAGAGAATAAATAGAGAAATTTTTTTTATCATTTTTATTATATTTTGCAAAATCCCCATGTAACAAAAAGTATAAGATATAAAGGCTACTGATTTCTTCCTTTTAGGATTAAATGAAATAATCTACATAAAATTTAATCTTATACATTAATAGGAATTAAATATTAAATATTTTAAATATTTTTAATTCATTTTATATCATATAATATTTAAATGGCCATTTATATTATGCATACAAATGGCTATGTAAACATAATTTTTATTATTTTCCTTCTATAAAGCTTCAATGTCTCTTTTCTTATTATAATGTATCTACAAAAAATAAAGTAAAATAGTCATAAAGATATTATGGGAAATTCTCACAAAGACCTCATTTCCTCCTGCTACATATGTACCATTCCTACATGTTAAAACTAGCCATGATGGAAAACAAGATTATAAAAAGTAAAACTTATACAGAGATATTCTGTCTCCTAAAATAAAAAGTCTTGGTCAAAAAAGAAACAATGTATTAGAGAAGACACTTCCTTTAAGCCATGGCATTGTGAATTGAACATGGTTTGTGGGGAGTTTGGTAAATTTTAACAGCTATGTTTCTGGAAAGCAGGAATTATACAGGGATCTGATAAGCTCTTGTATCTCCAGGCACGCAGAGGCTAGGTTATCTGGAAAACTGAGAATGGGAGAAACGTCATTCTTATATTTCTGTCTTTCTTTTGTTTTCCTTCCTTCCTTCCTTCCTTCCTTCCTTCCTTCCTTCCTTCCTTCCTTCCTTCCTTGTTTTTTGTTAATATGAGTGTTTAGGTGCCACCTTACAAAAAGCATTTTCTAAAAATAATGCTGCTAAACACATGTCTTTTTTAGAGGAGGTGTTATCTTGAGAGAAGGTCTTCATATATACCTTTGACAGGTTTTGAATTTGTATTATCCAGGATAGATTTCAATTGCAGTAATCCCCCTGCTCCAGGCTCCTGATAGTTAAGATTGTGGACATGTGGTGTCATGCTTGAATTTTCTGAACTTGTTTTATATCAAAATCTACTGTTTCATAGCTTATCAGAAATGCTGACATTCACCTTTCCTTGGGACTCATTTGAATCATCAATTCTGGCATAATTTTAATGTACAAATATAGGGATGTGTGAAGCTAATACAAATGTGTCTTTGGCATAAAGCATATTCATCACTGAGTTTTCTTCTATGATGTTTTTACGACCAACAAGCCTTCCTGTAGGAAGATCATCACAAAGTGTGATTTTCAATGAATCATCTGGTGATAAAGGAGTATGTGCTTAGCAAATTGAACCCTCTTTGGTGCAACATAAGCAGCTTCGGTATAAATTATCTGTTACAGGCTTATTTGTCATACAACTGCATCCAAAATATCCTGATGGTTAAGTTACCTCCTGCATCCTAAACTCTCCATCAAAAACACAAACAAACAAACAAACAAACAAACAAAATACAGTTTTGGAGTTAAAGCCTTATATTCAACAGTATTATTTTTTTTCTTGCATCAGTTATAGACTCTTCTGAGAATAGTTCAAGTGGATTATCACAACCAAGTTTCTCAGTTGAGGCTTAATTTGACATCCAGTAAACACAAAACAAAAGTATGAAAACTTAAAAGGGAAAATATAAAAATGGATAATATATAAAACATCTATTATGATTTAGTCTTTTGATTTGTTCAATGTGCACACAAAATTAAAAAGACAGGTTTTTATTGCTATCTCCAGTTCCTAGGTATAGAAAAAGAACAACCCAGGTTAGAGCAGAGTAGTAATGCGGTCTGTGTCAGACAGTAGTAAGTAACACAGTTCTGTAAAAATGTTCTGAGTGTCATACTATGCTTTTAGTTTGCTTGTGTTGTTAAAAATCTGTATGAAACCTCAATATGTCTGTGATTTTTGATGTGGAATTTCAGGACTATAGGGAAGCAGATTGACAGGGCCAAGGCTTTGCTTCATATGACATTAAGCACAGAAAAGAAAGAAAAGAGACCTTTTATACAGGTAATAAAAATTAAATATAATTCTGATATGAAGATCACATATTGTGAATGGAGGACAGACACAGGATTGGTAAATCACTTTAGAGAGACTGGAAAGCTTGACTGAAAGATTACAAATTTTTATTAGGTAATGGATATTTTAATACATCTTCATATTGATGTAATCTTTTTTTAAAAAATTGACATAGCATTGGTCTTAAAAGATTAATATTTACAACTGTAGTAAAATTAAGTTTCAAAATTAAATAATAAGCCATGAAAGTAGATTTGGTGTATGCCAATGTTGTATGTATGGTGGCCAATAATATAAACTCCATAGCTTCTAAAAATCTAGGTAGGTGTTTATATCATATCTAACTTATATTAAAAGTTATCAGTTATTTGCCAGAGACCTAATATTTTCCAAGTGCCAGAATTAGTATTTGAACACAGATGGATTCAATGTACAATCAATTGTAAATTTAAAGAACCTTAAAAGTCCTAATAGCACAAGTTGATACTGAGACAAGTGCACTATCTGCAAGACAACCAGTAAAACCAAGTCCTGCAAGTTCTGTCATAAATTATTGTCTTCATCGCATTTAAAACATTTCAATACTGAATTTCAAAGAATCTCTCTCTCTTTCTCTCCGTTCCCATCCCTTTCCTCTACCACCCCACTCCATCCCTCCCCACTCCAATACACAGGCACCAGGTCAAGTCTGTAGTCCATCATATTATATCTGCTATTCTTTAGGACATCAAGAAATGTTGATTCAATGATAGAATTAATATCCTTAGAAAGGAATCATCTCATGTATAAAGGCATTATAAACAGGAATGCTAAACACTTAGAATTATTTTTCTAAAGAAAAATTATACAGAAAAGACTAAGCTTGCTGCAACTAAATAAAGTCGATATATAAAGAATATATGAGAAAAGTGTCTATAACCCACTTTCTTACTTTGCCATGTTGTTCATTCATTCCAAAATAATGCTAGATACAGAGCTAGATATTGGAAGACATAATGTTGGGCAAATATAAACGACTGGACCTTTATATACTTTGCTGTTTAGTGAGCCTTCTGGAGAAGGAACAGAAAGTAAAACACTGAAGTGAAGACATAGGTCTTCATGCTGAACAGTTGAAACATCTTCAGTGACCTAGACACATATACATGATATACAACATTCCTAATGTCCTAGATGCTACTGTGCTCATGTGCCTTCCTTTCTTCTTCCATCTTTTCTTTTCTCTCTGCCTCTGTCACTCTGGCCCTCTGCTTGTCTGTGTTTCTGTCACACATACACACACACACACACACACACACACACACACACACACACATACACACACACCTAAACTATAATAAGATTCTTCCAGGAAAGAGAAACAGTGCTCAGTCCCCTGAAGGAAGTTTAAATCAGCAGGGCCTGGCTGGTACCCAACAGGGAAGCCCAGCTGTCTGGCCCACAGCAATCCACACTGGGCAGCCATCCACTATCTGTGAGTAAATGCTCAAGACCATCTGTGAATTTAGAAAGAGGAAGCAAAAACTGCAACAGCCCAGCCAAAAGCAAGAGCATCCAAAATTGAAAGTGCAACCCATCTGTGTAGAAGAACATTTCACCCCGGATGCAGCTTTCCAGTTCCAGCTTGACCTATAGGTCAGTCCAGTTTAAATAAACAAACATTTGTTGAGCCACTCAATGTGCCAGGAACAATGGAAAAGACTGAAAATACAGAGATTAAAAAAAAACAAAAAACTTTTCTTCCTTCTCACCAGGAGCCCAGTGTTTGCTACAATACATAGAGCACATTCAGACTGTTGACTAACTTCCTACTTTGTCCAAGTGAAGAGATCAGTTTTTCCAAAGCAGAATTCTCAAGCAAAATCTTGTACATAACTCCCACCCCAGACATCTTGTCATTATAAAGATCCTTGTTCTGTGCATCTAGGACAGGTCCTGCTATCCCATTTCATTGTAAGTATTTAGCAAATGGAAGATACCAATTAACCAATTGCAAGATACTGATCAAGGGATCACATCTGAATGTCAAAATAAATGGAGACCAAGGGACCCGACAATGCCATAATGATGAGATCTTGAAGAAGCTGGTTGGGGGTCAGAAAATCTTAGGGAAATATTATACCAAGACAAGTGTATGATAGTCTTCCAAGGTGGCAACTGTGAGCAATTCATACTTTGTAGGTCAAAAAGGTAGGTATGTACCATACCTGGGCAAGAAGATAATTTTACCTGTAGAGGCTGAGAAATCACCCTGAGAGCTTGTTTGTAGTCCACATCCCTGGGCTTTGCCCCTTTTAGGTTGTGATTCTGAATGATGCAATACAGCACTCTATACTTGTGCTGCCATCCTCAGGGAAACATTAAGCAGATGGTTAAAGGCCCATAATTTCTAAAAATTTGCCCAAATGGCAGAAAGGATTAAAGGTTTCTATCGAGAGAAGTTAGCTTTGCTCTCAGAAAGTCATTATAAAGCCACTGCTTTATGTGGAAAAGTTTGAAAACACAGGGACTAAGTAAGAGCTTGTTAAAAGAGTATAATCAAGTATGAGACAAGTCAAAATACAGGGTTAAGAGACAGGCCTTACTTGAGGCCTGTGTGAGGGACAAAATGACCAGACTTTACAGATGATTAAACATAAAGAGTAAGGGGAAGAGAGCTGTGACTACCAGCTTTATAGCTGAGGTGATTGACAAGATGGTAATGATGCCAACCAGAAGAGAAAAGCAATCAAGAGCTGGTTTAGATAGCGATGACAATAAATCCTGCTTTGTAGTAGCTGGACTTTAGCATGCAGATTGCCAGTCCAAAGTCAATGTGCAGCAGGCAGTCAGGCAGGGTGTCAAAGGTGTAATCAAGTTCAGACCCCTCACGCACAAGAAGAAATGCAAAGTCCCCAAAGTCCTGCTATCTTACATTCCAATCTGCTAGCCCCGTCCACAATGTTGCTGGCACAGTGTAAAGCTCTCTGCCTCTTCCTTCAGAAAGGAAATCCTGACATGATAGCTGTCCATGCACAGTGAAGAACAAATTTAAGTAAAAAATTTCTATAGAACTCATAGACATGAGTCTCCAGAACTGCTGGGTCAAAGAAAAGCTGCTCCCCAGAGATGCTCTCATTTGGGACATTTCTTCAAACCAGAAGCTTCTACAGTGGTTAAAGGTGCAGACTCCTAGCCAGTGTGTGACTCACCCTTAAAATGATCTCATTGAAACAGCAGAGGTATGTGACTCAAAGCTCTTCTGGTAGAAATGAATCAATATCAGCTCACTGCCAACACACTCATTTATTTAATTAAGCTAATGTAGAATAACTCTTTCAAACTCTAACCAATGCCATCAATCAGAGATTTTACTTGAGAGGATAATATAATCGACAATAATTTTTATCAAAGTAAAATCCATAACTTCATTACATAATTGAATGAAACAAAAGTGATACAAGTTCTATCTATTCTGACATAATTGTTTTAGTCTAACTAAAGAATCACATCACATTTACTCTACTGTTTGTTGTTTTTGTTTGGTTGGATTTTTTTTTTTTTTGTAACAAAGATCACTCTGAGAATGTTCTAACTTGATAAATAAAGGGCAGGATGGTTTCTCACTTAGCTGCTTTTTATTTCTATGATGAAGAAATGCGATGTTTTGAAACAGTTTGTCAGTTGTGACCTCTTGCCTGCTAAGACCAAGGAGTATTTGCTTATATTAAACATTACTTTTGATATGATGGAAAATCATAAATTACTTTTGTTTGTTTTAAAAAGAAGAAGAAAAATGACACAAAAATTATGTACTGTACCTTAAAAGTAACAACAATTTTCATGGAATTCAAAATCTACTTGAAGGGGTATATGATGGTAACACGATTATTATTAACTTCTATTTTTTTCACTATATCTTGTCTTTCAGAATTGAAAAGGTTTCACGTGTGCTTGTAAAATAGAAAAGATCATAATGAGATCATATTTTATTTTCCTCACAGCTCAGTTCTTGGATAGGTCTCTGAAGATTTAGACACCGGAGGATCAAATAGGAGACTTTCAGATGAGGAGACAGAGTGACTGGGTCAAGGAAGACAAATGGTTTAAGACTGAAGGAACCTCAGGATTCCAGGTTCCTCTTGCGGTTCATGCTAGCTTTTCGGTTACTGTGTCTATCAGAGCAAAATTAAAGCTTGTTTGCTAAAGCTGCTCTTCTTACAATATTTGATTTTATGTTCCAAAAAAGAGGTCATTTCACATGAAAGATACAGCATCAAAACTCTTTTCCACAAACAAATTGTTCAAACCTTTCCATTGTGGACTGATATAATTTTCTATTCTTTACGTGAAATATGTCACTTTCAAGAAGAAAATGTACAAATACTGGAGTATTGGCAATTCGGTATTTAAAGCAACTTTATCATTGAACAATGACATTCTTCTGAGACTTAATGTCACAGCAATCTTCCCAAGAATTCCAGAACTCAACCGTTATCTTAAGAACAGTTATTGGTGTAGTTCTTGAAACTTTGATTTGCATACTATATTCATAAATCCTAATTACATTAACATAATTGTCACACTGGCTTTCAAATACATGATTTAGTTCTGTCCCATGTATATTTTGAGGTGAGATTGGTGTAGCTTGTGAAAACTTCAAGTGACAAAAACAAAAATAGAATCCTTTGAATGCAATAAAATTGAATTGTAATTGCATGAAAAGACACAGACAGTAATACATGACCTGCGCCATTGTCTAAGGAGGAAACCCAAGTAATTTTTCAACATTTTCAATACTATAATGAACCAAAATTGATGCTGATTCCTTCTCTACCCCTTGTCCAAGTGTGAGAGATTCATACTGGAGTACCAGAGCAGCTGTTTGGAAGACAGAGAAGCTTTATAGTGAGGGGAAGCTTATGAAGGGAAAGAGTGAAACAGGAAGAAACATTTAAAATAGAAATACTCAAAGCCCCCACATGCAATTCACAAGTTAGTTGCATGACAGAAGATGAAGTGACACAGTCACACATGGGCCTAAAATTTTATGTTGCTGATCGTGTTTTAGTACCTATAAATGCTTTGTGTGTGTGTGTGTCTAGGATAATTTGTCTTTCTTCAAAACGTTTTTATATTCATACTTTTAAAAATGTTTCTTTAAATAAACAAACAGTGAGAGGCAAGTTCCTATGAGTTACACATTGCAAAAGACTGTAAACCTACATGAGATAAATAGCTCATTTCCCTCAACAGCTTGGGTTAAGTGGGCATACACTACTGTGGGACAAATCACAGCAGCAGACCAGCAACCTGTGGCTGGGTCACAGGGAAGTCCTCCATACCAGTCACATGACAGCAGGCCACAATAGACACGAGAGAGTTCATGGGTTCCAAAACTTTATTGTCCATGGTGAATGTAGATGGTATATGCACCCCCACCCTCAGTTAAGCCAAAGTGGGCTTGGCTTAAATAAGGTGGGGGAAGAGGGGAAGATCTGGAAGGAAATAATTTAATTATCTATGCCCTCTGGCCTTTACATAATTCATTAATATGAAAATTTCTAGAGGCTGAAGCCTGTTAGTTATGCCCTCTACCTGTAGCTGTAGATGGTGACACAAAACCTCTCTGGGAGGAGCTACTCTGAGTCAAAGGTGTCAGCAAGGCTCAGGTTAATGGAGATATAGGCCATATGGAAGAGTCTGGAATCCAGAGGTATGCGGAGATATGTGCCATCCCTCACAGGCCATGTGCCTCACAGGCCATGGTCACCTGTTGGGTCTCCACGGCTATCTCAAACCCAGTGCTCTACCCGGGAAACCAAATCATCCCTTCATGGCCCTACATACTACCACTCATTTAGCGAGTTATTTAAAGCATAGAACAGAGGCACCAACATCTTTATTTTATTTTTGTGAGGAACTTGGCAAATGATTTAACTTTGTTAATAGAGGAACCAGAAGCATTTGTTGGCACAACTAAGCAATATGTCTCCCAAAGTGACTCTTCTCTGGACAAGTGACTATTTCAGTGCCACCCAACAGACTCCTGGCCTGTTGTTTCAGTCACTTCCTGGTGTCAAGTTCATAGAGCTCTCTCTCTCTCTCTCTCTCTTTCTATATATATATATATATATATATATATATATATATATATATATATATATATATAAAACCTCACTAAAACTGCCTTATTCCAAAACCCATGTCTATACAATGTAATTCCTAATCATATACATGTACTATATTATTGAATTCTATGGGATGATACTGTTTTTATTCCTGTTAACAAATGCCACAATTGATTAACAGAAAGTTTGTATAGCTTCCTGTAATATTTCTGGTAAGTGTGAATTATTAGCAGTTTCTTTTTATACTTTTTATTGATTTTAAATTACATCTATTTATTTGTTTGTTCCTTTATGTGCATTTGTGATATTGTCTATGTTGGTTTGAGAATCAAACTTAAGTTTTCTGGGTTGGTAGCAAGTATCTTTACCAGATGAACCATCTCACTGGGACCTGTTTTGGTTTTCTGCTGTTATCAAATTTTATTCATATTATTACTTCCATTTTGTAGACAAAGAAATAGAAAACCAAAGGAATAAAAATTCTGCCTTAAATTGGGCTTTATTTTTTTATGTATCCAACTCAGCTAGATTCTGGATCTACCTGAATGTTCTTTTTGTGTGTTATCTCTAGAAGTCTCCTGTGAAAGAAATCATGTGTACAGTCATTTCTGGACATGTTCTACTGCTTACCAAGAATCAATAGACCGCAGGATGAAATGAACAATAGAGTAGCACATTTAATAAGGTGACACTCTGCGAATTGTTTTGCACATGGTGTCCTGAGGTTCAGCATAAATATGTGTGTTAATGACATAGAAAAGATGCTGACAGACAGAGTATAGGTCATAGCCAGGACCACACTATCATTTTCTTCTGCCAGATTTGTATGGCAAACTCTAGTAAACAGGCAGGTTTTGCTATAGGCAAGATCATAAATGCTTGGTAAGGTATCAGAATCTCTCCACTAATGGGTTATTCAAAATAATCTTCAGATGTACATACACAGACAGCTTATTTGTATACATGTATTCATCTTTATATCTGTCTGTCTGTCTGTCTGTCTGTCTTACTGTCTGTCTACTTCAATCAGTAAGAAGTGGATCCTGAATATTGGATTGAGTTTTAGCTACTACATGGATATAAGACATTTAAGAAGAAAGGATCAAGTCTACAGATTTGGAGTGGGGTTTCTTTGAATAATTAGCATGAGCATAAGTGGAAGTGTGCAATTAGATAAAAGTAGGCATTATATATGCATTTATCACACTGATTTGTGTGTGTGTAGTTCTGTGTACAAATGTGAGTTTACTTAGAAAGAGACATGGGGAGGCTAGAGCTTGATGTTTTCCTTTCACTTTTTGAGAGAGCGTTTTCTCATTGAGCCTGGGACTGGTTAGCTAGCTATTTGAGATGCTAAGCAAGCCCAATGTGATAATCTTGCTTCAGGCTGCCCTTCACTAGGGTTATGGATCTCCATGTGGGTGTTGGATGCCTGCACTCAGTTCCTCCTGCATGCATGGTGAACACTATATTCACTTTAGCCATCTTCCGGTGCCCCAAAATGGTTTTTAGGAGTTTAAGGAAACCTTTTAAAATCAGTTAATATACTCTTCTTACAAATTTTTTTTATCTAAAAAATTCAAAACATGCTATAATTTTTAAATCAAAGAGAAAACAAAGAGATTCTAGTAATAAAAATGTAGAGTATATGGCTGGAATAGGTAACTTGAAGTGGACTCTCCGGCATAAAAAAGAGGTGATACTTAAAAAAGACATGATTCCAGGATTAAGAGAACTCCATGTGCCGAAAAACTTACAAGATTGGGAGTCTCTTGAGCTTAGTTCCCACACTATTATAAACAGAGTTTGCTTCCTATGCCTTTAAAGAGCACGCTAATAATTACTTGTATATATTGTACATGAAGGCATTCCTAGAAATAATATTAGTCATATCTCCGAGACTCAGATTCTGACAAAATGAAGAGAGACCATAAGGCGTGCACTCAAAGCTGCATGTTACTAAGTAATAACAGTTTAAATGAAATGAGTTCTTAAGGCACCAGATCAATTAGCTATTGGTGTTTGACCTCTGAAGAAAGAACTGGAATTGTTTCCACCTTGTAGATGAGACAACTAGAAACAGGTGAAAACACTGCGCTAAGGATATGAGTTTTAAGTTAGCAGAGTTGAAGAAAATATATTTAATTTTATCTTCTTCTAAAGACAAAATTGAGAGATCTAAGAGGGCCTGCAGGGTGTCCCTTTGATATCTGCTTTAAACTCAACAGTAGCCTCTGGACACATGCTTGTTCTCCATTCCATAACATTGTATTCTCCTATGTTATAAGTAATGATTGACATGGATTGGGTTTCTACACTAGCCAGCCTTCTGCTAAGTGCATTATATCCAGGGACACAGCCAATGATGCTTAGCCAGCATGACTTTGTCTTTTATTATTATGGAATCTCTCATTTAGTCAGTACTTATGGAGTAACATGTTTCACTCCTGAGCTGTGAAAAGGAAAGTACAATTTTAGTGGCCTTGACTCTCCCTTCTTTTGCTGCATCAAAGTAGGGAACTCTAGTCCAGATGGTCAAGCCATAGGACTCCTGAAGCTTGTAATGTTGCTAAGCTTCATGGAAGCTAGTAGCCCTACAATCTATGTCAACATATGACTGTGTTAATGAGAAAGAAACCTTTGCTGTGTTGAGTCACAACTTCTCAGCACATTACAGTATATCCTGATGAGTAACATCTAAAGGACTTTCTTAATCCTCCCAACAGTCTTATGATTGTCAAAAAGTACGGAGAGCACTAACAACTTAAAGGTCTCTGGGGTGGTTTGAGGTCATATTGGGTGAAATCAGTCAGCTCTGTCCAAAGACTACACAATTGCCTGTCATGTTCTCCCCAGTGTGTACAGTTACAGGGAACAAGCAAACTGAGGTGCAGTGAAAATTATCAGCAGTGCGTTTTGAGTTATATGGGTTCTATTTTTTTTAAATTTTAATATGACAAGTGTTTGCTAAAATATAATTTCATTGAGCCAAATTTACTGAAGCCAGAAATAGGCTTCCACCACACTCAGTCTTCTGTCAAAAATTTCTAACGTCACATCTTAGAAACTGATTGGGGTGAAAACAGCATTTAAAAAGGCAGCCTCAAAATTAGAAAGATGCTAACTTTAGCCTGCTGTAGATAACACAAACAAAACACATTGCTCAACTGAAGGAAGAGAATGGATCAAATTCGTTCAATTTTATGGAAACATTCCACTAAAATAAAATGAAGAGGTAAAGCAAGCCAGTGAAAGGATTGGCTTCATTAGTAGAAAACTAGTGACAGTAAATAATGATCTCCAGCGATAATTTGTTTTTTAATGAGAGAAGGATTTATTTTATGATGATTAAATGTTAAGCAATAGAAAAAAAGTATATCTAGAGAGAAAGATGGAGGGCAAAGGTTGTCAGACAGAGAGAGAGAGATCAGTTGCTTTTTGCCACACAGTTCCTAATGAGGATGATTAGAGGAAATCATAATTGATTACTAATATCACTCAACCTGAACAGAAGAGGAGTTATATAGAGTTAATCTGTGAGTTATAATAAAATAGATGATGATAAATACAGCATGGAATTCTCAGCGTAGACCCAAACAGATAAGAAAGCAAAAATTATTTAATGATCTTTTAGTACTAAGGATTAAATAATACACAGCTTTTAGAAATGAACCAAAAATGTAATATTGATTATTCTGAACGTTAACACAGGGATCTCTAGGCATCAACCACCATTTTAAGTGTGTGTGTGTGTGTGTGTGTGTGTGTGTGTGAGAGAGAGAGAGAGAGAGAGAGAGAGAGAGAGAGAGAGAGAGAGAGAGGATAATGTTGTGAAGATGGCAGTTATACACTTACAAATGAGGATGTGGGCTCCACTCCCACAGGGGGAGAACTGTCTATCATATCATTTCTCAAGTAAGGAAGTTGAGACACAATAATTTTAATTTTTTAACTCACAAGGGCAGAAGTACATAATAAGTTTCATGACATTATGTTTGCATTGATCAGGAATCTGGGAGACTGGTTTGAAGACAACGAGAAATGTTGTTCTTCTGAAGTTGGTACTAACCAGGTATTTGGTGAGTCTGAGTTGTCTCAAGAGAAAAAAAACTATGATGAGTTGATTCTAAATGCAAGCTTCATGGAATTGAAAATGTTTTTGCAAAAGAGGTCAGAGACAGTTAAAGAAAAATCAGAAAACTACAGTTTATGAAACATTTCTTCATAGTGGGTAAATTTGGCAACCTTGCTCAACAAATCCAAGATCTGCTCATTAATTTTCTAGTTGGGATGACTTTGGCCATATAATTTATCCTAAGTTAAATGGACTGATAAAAACAGCTAGTGAGTGAGATTGTTGCAAGAACTGAGTGACGTGTGCATGTGGTGCTTTACAACTCATCATAGTCTCAACAGTTGACAGTTTACTACTACTGAGAAATTATTTGACCCTTCCAATTTTTTGCTCATTACTTTACCAGATGTTGAACACTTCTGACGTGATAGGCATTTTTCTCATGTTTCACAAATTTTCCCTACAGAAAAATAGAAATAAAATTCATATATACTTATTAATTTATTTTCACTCATTATTTGGTAAATAACAATGAAATACATTTTTATGGCAGCCCTCCTTTATGCTGCTAAGGTACTCTGCCCAACTGCCCAAAACTGTTTGCAGCTCCTAGAGGTGTTCTAGAGACTGAACATTCAAACATTGCCAGATAATCTTCTTTTCCTATATTTCTGCTACTTCAGCTTTTTGATACTGATTTTTTTAACACCCATATTTCCAATTACTGCCTCTATATCACACCTGGGAGGCTTCTAAGACTCGCTAAACACACGAAGCAGTGAATTGTGGACATGCAATCTCAGCTCAGTTACTCTCCATTCAAACTTTCAGCAACTTTTTCAGCTGCTTAAACAAAAGCTCTCAATGATCCTTGACTCTCTTGTCTCACACCTATGTTCCGGAAGCCTTGCTTTCAGAATCTACCTAGAACGTAACCACTCCTTGTTTCCACCACATCTGTTCTTGTCCTCATCCCACTCTACTGACTTCTTCCACATTCATCATTGCTAAACAGCTTTCTTTTAAGTCCCTTTGTTTCTACGCTTGCTTCCCTGAAGCATACTCAGTTTACCAGGGAAATTCATTTTAAGTATCTCCTTTAGTGCAATAGGATCGATTTCTTCTTGCTTATTTTATTGGTCTGTTTACATGAAGGTTGATAATTGAAAAATTGAATTAAAATCTACTTATGACACTTTCTAAATAGTCTCATCGAGTAATTTAGAAATACCAGATTATACCATGAAATTAAAATGATGAAGAAAACAGGAGTGAAAAATATAACCATATGCATATACAATGTATAGGGAAAACTCAAATGCCTATGTCTATAAATACATATATACCCCCATGCAAAGAGTGAAAGACTGAAATTTTCATCAAGCATGGGACACATGAACCATGGCTATGGCACCAGTGGAGTTGGTGTGGAACTGCTAAGATGAAGCAAGTTCAACCCTAGAAATCTAAAAACAAAACAAAACAAAACAAAACAAAAAAAAAATTAGAAATCTCAACAAACCCTAGAAATCTCAAAATTGATATTTCAATCTTGTCCTGAGACTGGCAGAAGTAGGACTAATTTCTTCCTTATTTCTGTACCTTCCTCAGAGCGTGTACCATGACATCTCACAAGTGGTCACAGGTAGTCAACACCTGAAATTCTTCCCCATGCAAGTAGAGTTATCATCAGAATTTTAATCTCAGCAAATAGAACACATTTACTCCCAAAATCCCACCCTACTCCCCAAGGTTCATATAGTCTCTGTCCACATGTAAAAGAGAACACAAACGATTTCACTAACGATCATCTGAGACTGGCTGTTTTTACTGAGCAATAACTTGGGAGAAGACATCCTCCTCAAGCACACATTGTTGGACATTTGGCCCCACCTTCTTGGTCATTCTCCCACTGCTGGCAGAAAATCACCTCAGAGCTCACCCGGCTGGGGCTGCCTGAACCTCTTTATTCATTTTCTAAGAGCTGTAACACTAGTCCAGAATTCCTGGTCAGATAAAGTTCTGCAGACCCCATTCGTCCTGGACACTGCTTCACCCCTCCTGGCCTGGCTTTCAGCCTTGTCTGACACAGGGAGAATTGATCTGGGGACCTCACCTGTTCCAGACTTTGCCCAATACTCTCTGAGCTGTTATAATGGTTAACAGTGTACAGATACCCTGAGAGGGGAGGCAAAACCCAGAACCACAAGCAAGTTTTCTAAATATCTTGGTGAGTTAAGACAGTGAAAGTAGAATTGTTTACATAAATATTAGATTAAAGTTTATATATCCAAATCCAAGGTGTCAGCATAAAAATATTTTGCAAAGTGTCTGTTGGCTTCTCTTTGGGTGATGACTTGGGCATTTAATGATACAGGGTGAGAGAGAACAAATGTTCTCTAAGCTAAAGTTGAGAGTTCTTGGCCAAACACAGAGAACTTCCATTGCATATGTAAGACCAGCAGGGACAAAAAGTCAGACTCCTAAAAGCGGGTCTCAGTGGACAAACAGCTGATGTTCTAGTAGTTCATTTGGAAATTAATTATGTGAAATTCATGACATTTTCCCCCACAAAAACGCTGCTATTCTCAGTAGTGCTGTGAGCAATCTGAGTATCCTGTGGTCAACACATAAACACTTAGCTCATAATGCAACTGAATTTGCTGCTCAGAGGAAAAATAATATTCTTGTGCAATGTGTAATGAAAGAACACAGGAAAAAACTATAAGCTTGAATAAAAAACAAGTCTTATTTCTCTTGTGGGCTACTGCTGAGTGAGCACACTTAATTAAAAGAGGATGAAGGAGCAGTAGAAGATGTTGATGGAGGGAGGGATAGAAAAAGGACTGCTCAGAACTCACATGAGTTTTAGACATGAGCAGCTTTGGTAACTGTCTTTTTTCACCTGGACACAGAACTCACTGTTTTCTCTTGAGATAGCAGTATCTATTTGTAGTATTTCTTTTGTTTATTGGCATGACATTTATCACTACCTTGCAGATTTTCAATACAAAGAATGAAAGAGAAAAAAATGGAAATTAAAATTTTGTTTAAGAACGTGAAGAAAAGAGAGAGAGCAGAATTAATGAGTTTATGTATCTATGAAAAGAATAGTTATATGGAGTTAGTAAAGAAAACAAAAAGGGTCATACTGTGTATTTTGCTTTGGGCAGATGACTCCCTCCAGAGGTAACTATGGACCATATTAATGTAGGACAAGCTTCATTGAAAGTGGTTCCCTTTAATCATCTTCATAAGAGTGCACTGCAATAAACTGACATACTGATAAAGTATTTCAATTTAACTGACAAATAAGATTTTAATTGTCCATACATTTTCTTTAGCTTTCTGGTATATGCAGTCCTAACTGTGAGTAGAGGTACTGGATGATCACTGTTTTAAGCTAGTATAACAAAGCACATGGCGCACTGGAAGAAATACTGAAGGAAGAAAGAAAACAAAAATTCCATTTTATTTTTCATGGGATAATCTAGTGTTTAAAAGTTAATGTTTTTCAATTTCAGCATTAATATTTTTATCTGTGTGCAATGCTGCTAAGAACGCTATCAGGATGTTATTTGGAGAGACAGGGCAATGTCACTCAGGAGAGCAGGACTAACAGAGCATAGTCTACAGCACTTGGCTTATTCGGGCGGTGGTTGCACATGAAACCCTTCATTTCTATTTACCACTTATTTCTTAACTGAGAAAAGTAATTGTGAACATTACAGGGCTGTATGTGTACAAAGATCATATGTTAAGTCCAGCACATGAAGACTAATCAATAAGTGTTAGCTATTATAACTCACATCCAACAAATGTTTTGACATACAGTTCCTTTATCTGCCAGAAATTAGATTTTAGTTTCAAGAATATCGGAATACATTTAATGTCCAACTATGCCAAGTATATATTGATTTTCTCGTGTATTTTAGATGGAATATTTTAGAGACTTATAGCACTTGAAGGTCATTTTTTGCTGACCAACAGATGTCAATATTTATTATAGTCTTGAAGAATGTCTATCATGGTATCATAAAATTTGTCAGAAGGTTAAAGTTTCGGTGTTGCATTTTAATTTGCAAATTGCGGATAAAAGATTTTATGCAAAGAACTTGTTCTCTGAAAGCTATGATAGTAGCCATCACAGAAGCGGGATTGCTTCCACAGTGCTCCTTCCATGGCACTCGTGACTCCCTTTCTTCAGCTGCATTTCTAAGCCTGTAGTGTATAAAATGTAGAGGAGTTTTAATCCAGGACCATGGCTGTTCTGGCAGGGGAGCACATCCAATGTTCTTCTAGATCTATGTGAGTCTATGTGATCTGGCTGGAATGCAGACACATTCGGGGTTACAGTATGATCTGGCTAAAATACAGACATGTCCTTAGTATGGACCTTTAATCCTTAACAATGACAAGATTAGTTTGTAGAAAAAAGCAGACGTGTTTAAAGGTAATTTCTAATTGAGGAGCAAAGTGGCAAATCAGAGAAAGATTTGGCAAAATGCTTCAGAGATAGGATATGCCTAACACTCATGAAAAAGAGAGTAAGGAGAGGCAACTTTAGCACAGCGCAGGATGTATGGTGTGTGTGTGTGTGTGTGTGTGTGTGTGTGTGTGTGTGTGTGTGTG
>JANHMN010000004.1:53230224-53370634 GCA_030674055.1 Rhabdomys pumilio | reverse complement strand
GTGTGTGTGTGTGTGTGTGTGTGTGTGTGTGTGTGTGTGTGTGTGTGTGTGTGTGAAGTTTTACTGGGACTGTTTTACAGAGATAGGATAAAGAGAAAACAAGCTAAACACAGGTGAAACAGAATGAGCCAGTAAGGAAGAAGGAGCCAGAAGATTAGAACATATTTCCACAGTTAGTATGAGGGCAAGCAGAAATTTTCAGTCAGAAGCCAAGAGAAGCTGGATTTAATAAGTTGGCTTGGAGAGTAGTTTTGAGCAAGAACAGTAGAGTTGAACCAGTCAGAGTTCAGAAGGAACTAGAAAGAATGAGTTTATTCAACAGTAAACTTCCAAGATGACAATTATATCTGGGGAATAAAAGTTACTTTTACAGTAAGTCAGATTGGATAGCTCTAGTTGGTGTGTACTGGTGCCTCAAATTCAATAATGTAAGATGCATCAAACTTGTTGAAAATCCCCATAGTCTCCAGATTCATCATCGAATTATTTAAGGTATTTGTTTTCTAAACTTTTATTAGGTATGAGGCTGTCCTTAATTCTTCAGACCATATAGTCAGTGAATATTAATAAGGTCCTGTCCTTTGCTACCTAAAATATGTTTATGGTTCTTTCAAATATAAACAATATATATATTTCTATGTTCAAAGCCTACCAATCGTAAACAACTCTCATAGACAAAGATGCAAGCTCCCATATATACAAAGCTACATGTGAACTATGACATTCCTATACCTCTGGTTTTATCTTATAGCCAGTTTGCTCTGTGATATGAAGTAATGTGAGTGCTACAGGTATTATTTTCTGGTTTGTAGATCAGTACTGGCACACACGAGCATTCATTATATGTTATTTCAGTTTGCTTACGATAATATCTGCATTTCTATTAGCCTGATCACTGACTGTCTCTGTTCTTCCCATTTATGGATGGTAGCATGTGTTAGCATACAAAAGTGCTTACTATAGTTGACATATTAATAATATTCTAATGAAGTAATCTGATAAAGTATTCTCTTGTCTTGTTTTTTGTTTGTTGTTTGTTTTGGGTTTTTTGTTGTGTTTTGTTGTTGTTGTTGTTGTTGTTCTTATTCTTCATGGCTATTATATAAGTTAATACAGATGAGAAGAATCCTCATTAGGGTTACTATTGCTGTATTGAGAGACCATGACCAAAAGGAAACTGGGGAGGAAAGGGTTTGTTTTTCTTACATTTCCACATCACTATTCATCAATGAAGGATGTCAGGATAGGAACTTAAGCAGGGCAAGGCTATGGAGGCAGGAACTGTTGAAGAGACTATAGAAGGGTTCGGCCTACTGGCTTGTGCCTCTTGCCTTGCTTAGCCTGCTTTCTTATAGCACCCAGGACTACCAGCCTACGGATGGCACCACGCAAAATGGGTTGTGTTCTTCCCCACCAGTCACTAGTTAAAAAAATACCACATAGGCTTGCCTAGAACCTAATGTTGTGGAAACATTTCATCAGTGGAGATTCTCTACTCTTAGATGATTATTGCTGGTATCAAGTTATCTTAAACTAACCAGCACAAGAAGTATGCTTGCTTCCATAGCTACTATTTGCAATTTGCACAATATTAAATATGACACACAAAATTTCATAACAGAGTAAACCTGGGTTAAAATACAGCATGCCAGAAATTTTGTTTTCAGAATTTTATTTTTTCACAACTTAGTAGGAAATCATACATTATAAAGTAATTGCAATTCCAACTATTTTTCTGAACATAGATATTAAAGTTTATTTTTAAAATTTGGTTTCAACTCTGTCTCTCTCTCTCTCTCTCTCTCTCTCTCTCTCTCTCTCTCGTGTGTGTGTGTGTGTGTGTGTGTGTGTGTGTGTGTGTGTGTGAAATCAGACAGACAACTGTGATAAAGGTACAGTGGGTGCTGGAGTAGCAAGGTTGTAGCAACTTATGACATGAGAACAGAATGAGACCTGAGGAGGGAAGGAAACTGATGGTATAGGGATAGGAGGATGGAAGAGAAGGAAGGAGCTCAACAGGAACAAAATATGGATAAAATTTTCAAGATGAAACACATCTGCTGAATGGTAATTTTAATAGCCAGGTTGAGGTGACAGACAATTTTTATCCAATTACTAAGGAGGTAGAGGCTGGTGGGTCTCTGTGAACTTGAGGTCACCTTGTCTACATTGTGAGTTCTAGGATATCCATAGCTATCTTTAGAGACTATCAAATAAATAAATAAATAAATAAATAAATAAATAAATAAATAAATGAATGTAATAAAAGTAGATGAAGCTGGAGAGAAGAAAAGAAACACACTGAATCTCAAATAGACCAATGACTCATTGTGAAGAACGATTGCGTATAAAAATGTTTGGACAAAACGGTATATTGTGGACATACTGAAGCTTCCATGGTGAAATGGTGTTTTTAATTATTAATTAGTTAGTTAATTAATTATTTTTATTGTTTTTTTTCTTTTGGTGGAAAGGTTGAAGGACAGAGACCAGATAAGAAGAAATGTGGAGATTAGAGAGGGGAAAAAAAGCAATAGAATATTTTTTAAAAAGTAATTGAGGACATGTTTGTTCATGAATCTTCTAAATTGAAAGTTTCCACATACACCCAACCCTAATGGTGGCTGGCAGATGAAAAGCCAATGCTCCTTTCCAGACAGTCTGAGGAATACTTGCTGTAACTAAACATCTGTGCAGCTAATGCTGATGTAGTCATTTATCTTATTGATGAAACATTCTAAATCTGTGGTCCAGTGTCCTTTATTCCTCCGCAGGGTAGCTAATGGGATGAATGACCCAAAGGATCTGCCTTTCTCTGTTTCTCAATCTTTCTAGTGCATCAAATACGTATGTACTTCTGTCTTTGGAAAAGTTCGAATGGAATCTATAAGTGAAGAGCAAGATTTCTCTGCTCAGTAGCTCAACAATCCAAGCATGGGAAGAAATACAAAGGTAATTCTGACAGAAATACAAACACTTTCCCTCAATATATGCTTTTTTTTTCATTAAAAAAGAAAAGCAAGCAAACAAAGAAATCTGGGCTTTAGATTTTAGTTGGTTCCGAACCCACAGACAGGACTATGACCAAATCTGAAAGAGTCTTTTCAAAAGCCTTTTGATCTGGTCAAGTAAGTCTGGTTGTTTCCATTTCAGAAGCAGAAAGGGATGCTCTAGGAAACACTGCTTTACCATTTATAAAAAAAAAAAAAATCCAATAGGAAAGTTATCGACAAATTTCTTTCCCAGGAAAACCCCATAAACTTTAAATAAAAGAACTATCCTACATTGCCTGAACTTCATACAGACCACCAGAGGGCAAATGTAACTATAAAGAAAGGTAAAATTATACTTTGAATTTACCTACAGTGAAAGCGCTTCAAAGCACACTTGGGAAGATGGGTATACTACATTATGTGCACAATTTTGCTAGAAGGAACAAGATAGGACCCTTTAATTTCTCTTGTGGGACTCTTAAGTCCTTTTACTATAGAGTACCAAGGATTCATTGTACAAAAACATGAAGGATAGAAAGATAACCTGGTATGATTTGTTCTGGGAAACACAAAAATAAGAATTAAACCATGGGACCTCCTATTTGGGCTAAAGGGAACAGCATGGATCAGTAATAATATTAACATTATTAGTGGGATAGATATTTGAAGGAACAGTTTTCCTGCACAAAAATAAACCTATGACTCTAATAGCTAGAAAAGGATATAACTATGCATTTTAAAGATCATAATTGAAAAAGAAAATATGTTCTACTCCTTCAGAGGAGTAAAAAGGATTATACTGTTTAATCTTCTATGAGTTCAATATATGTAGTTCAATCCAGCAGCGTTCCTGTGGGGATTTAATTAACGATATTTTGTGGCTCCAATTAGAATGAGATTCTTAACCTTTCTAATGTGCTGACCTACCTTTACAGGGAAGAAAAATTATACCACAGGCATACCAAGTAATTAAATTTACATTAATGCTACCAAGAAATGTGAGCAACTTTTTCATGTTGGGAAATACCCCAAAAGGTCACCAGGTCTGAAACTTTCTACTCGTAAGTATAGTAAACAGTTTCCTGACATGACATACATACCACAATGTCGCATTCCAGGAACATTAACATCTAAATTTTTCTCTCGGGGTGAATCATCATTGTGGCAGAATTGAAGATGTATCAGTGTAGGACTTGTAAATTCCAGTAAAGAATTTGTTACAATTATAGTCCACACGAATTCAGGTTTTAGGGAGAGCTCCTGGAAGATTCTATTGATCAAGAGATGAAGTCTCTAGCTTTTACAAATGGCCTAATAGAAATTAGGTATTTTTATCAAGTAAAATAAACCAGACATATATGGATAAACATTCCTAAGGTAAAATTACAAATGCTGGTGGCTGGAAATTCAGAGAAAGAAATAATGAGAATTGTGTTATGGGTGCAAAATAATGGAGTTCTGAGGTTAGAAAGTAGCAGTAGTGGCCAAACAAAGTGATTGAATGTATGTTTACACATGGTCAAAATTCAGGCAGGAAGAATATCCCAGTGGCAAAGAACACTGACTATTCTTTCAGAGGAATAGGTTTCAAATTGTATGATGGCTTGCAACTATCTGTAATTCCAGTTTGGGGGAAGCTGATGCCTTCTCTCAGCCTACGCGGACTTCAGACATGCAGCTGGTTTCACAAACACACACACAGACACACACACACACACACACACACACACACACACACCACCTCTGTGATGCTAGAATGACAGGTTATGTGTGGTTATGCTCACCTTTTTTTGTTTCTATTATAAAACAAAATAATCCTATAAAGATATATGTATAATTAACTAGGTAAATAAATTTATTACAGAGTTCTATTTTTCACTTAAAATGGAACACAGAATTTGTGTGTTGCACATCTAGTCCTTCACAGTTGAAACAGTTGCCCCCAGGAGAAGGAAAGAAGATTCTAAGACCCAGGAAGATCACAAAACTTGTAAGGCTTAAGACAACTATGAAATATAGAATTTTCATAGGGAATTTCACCATGCCCCATTCTTTAGGATATATCTCATACATGCAGCAGAAAATTGCTGGGGAAGAGACTTTGTTAGAGCTGCTTGCAAGTTATATAGGGAAATGTGTAGCTTTCCTGAGTCCTGATCCATGCTGGGATGGACTTGTTCATGTCATAGGTTTCATGAAACTCAAGGGGGTTCCCATGTCTTTGTATAATTAATACATTTTATATTCTCCAAAGGAGTGACTTCACTAGTCAAATGTTCCAAAGAGACATAAAATATATTTCTAATCATCTCTTTAAAATTAACTCACCTGTAAAGATTCTCAGAGTGTGTACCCACTTTATAAACAGGCTGATGAGAAATGTAACCAACAAAGTTGCTTCCTGTATCAGTCAAGACCCCTAAGAGAGCTCACTACATGCTTTTGAACACTTCATTTATTTAAGTCATTTAGTGATGGACAATAATAACGATGTTTTTAGTCCAAGTTCTCCAACTAGGTTGGGTTTTTTTCCCTTCTTTAATGATTATTCTTCTGGCTTAAAGCTGATGTTTTCCCTCCTATACATTCTCAATGCCTTTGATACATGTCTGAGGAGGGACAGAGGTAGTGACTTCATATCCTAAACTAAACACAAGATATAATTCAATGATACCGTGACTTGAATTACACCTAAGTTCAGCTCAGACTGTTCTATTTATGTATGCATGTGAATGGTTAATTGTAACTAAATCCTCATATTTGATACATGTTGAATTGTATAATTAAATTCACTTGGAGACATTACTCCTAGATTCTATACTGGGTTCATTGAAATTTTTACATATATTTAATCAGTAAATATGAAAACAAAAGGGAATGAATATGAATTTACCCATAAATAATCTATCTTATCCGACCTTTCTGTATTTTTGTATACAATGAATGTACACAATTTCTATTCTCACTTTTCCTTTCAAAAGACATTACTGCATTTCAGCATGTAAAAGACTGGAATCAGTGTATTGTCCTCCAGGGCATTACATTTGGATCCGAGTTTTTTAATGAAGTCATTAAAAAACTTTTCTTTTGTTTTTCTGGCAGTGAAACCATATATAGCAAGTGATGACTAAGTATTTCTATGTGAACAGTTTTTAAATTTTACATTCTGATATTGCATTTACTATGAATGTATTATACAAGCTTAGGTGATTATATTAAATCTGATAAGAATAATTAAACAAAACATTAACTCTTTCAGACGTTAAGCTTATTCTATATGGCCAACTGACTTCAAAGATTCTAATACATTTTCACAAATTACTTTAAATTTGATGCTTGGATTGCACAATTATTTGCTTATATGGAATTAACCTATTCACAGTGGCTGAATAGTCCATTCAAATAGTTTTAAAAAAATGGAGAGAGAATATTATGCATAATAGTTTCAGAGAAAGATACAGACAATTAAGTATAAATTTTACTTAGTAATTGCTTAAATGTTCAAAGGCTCAGTGACCCAATGAAGAATTAAAAAACAGATCCATGGGCCTCATATATCTATCTACTAAGCAAGACTTGCTGAAGTACGGTTGGGAAATTTGCATTTCTAGATAACCTGCCCAGGAGACTGTGATATATAATTGTGTTTGGGAAGCACACAATAGTCACTTAATTCTTTTTATTATAAATATCCAAATGAAATGATTAAAGAAACCACAATATGCTAAACTGCCGAGAAAAATATGGTAAAGATATCTACTTCATGAAAATCTATTTTCCAAGCATTATTTTTTATACTTGTTTTGTTTTCTTACAAATGCAGAGTGAATTCATTTGGAAATTTCCAGCTCTCCACTTCATTTTGCTGCCTAAGGCATAGAGTAAAAATCTATGTTCTGATTCTAGTGGGGTATGCTCTACAAAGCTGGGAGTGTTGCCAGACAATAAGAAGAAAGTAAATAGGTTGGAAGAAAGTAATAAAGGTGAGAGATTGTTAGATTTGCTCAGTAAATGTACATTGCTAGATAATTTTTTCTTGAATTTTCTCATTTAAATTTCAGAAAACTTTATAGGACATACTATTCTTAATTGTTTAAGAAATTCTTAAGATTGTGTAGAATTAAACCACTTGATGTACATAGGATCCAGGGAAAAATATTTCATAGCTATGGCCAGGAAATGGACTCTGCACTTTCGATGGTCTGTCTGTTGAATGGCTTAGCACTGATTCTGGGGAGTAGCTCATATTAAAACAGGGAAACAAATCCCCATAGAGGCCAAAGACCTGAAACTCTTACATATAACTTATCATATAGCCTTACCTTCTATCATAAACAAATGAGCTCTCCTTTTCTCTTTTAACCACTTCCAATTCGTGTTTTGCATCTCTTTTCTCTTTCCTAGTGACTTTTTAATAACTATTTTAACATTTTCATATTAAATTATTTGTTGCTTTAAACTAGACCACTATAAAGAAAAAAAAAAGTTGGGAAGTACCACAAAATGAGAATCAGAAAAATATAACAGTTGAAACAAAAAAATATGTTACAAGTAACTAAACAAGTAAAATATATCAACCACATGAAATGATGGAACTTTCCCGATAAAAGTCAGAGACTGTCCAATGAGTAAGTAACTTAGAATAAAACATCAGCCTTTTACATGGTTTGAAAACATGATGTCCCCACTGGCAATGGGCAAAGAGATACCTTGATGGTGATGTTGTTCTTATACTGGTCATGGGCAGAGCAGATGGCAGTCCTTTGTTCATTCTAGCCTGATGCCTGACTTGGTGGCCAAAGCTGTTTTATGTCTAGAACACATCAAATCAAATCAAATCCAGTCAGGATGGCAGTGTTCTGCCATGCCACGTGGTGTGGGCTGGGAAGGATGCCCACAGGCTTATTATCACACAGTGCAGCATGGGAGGAGGAAGGGAAACAGAGGCCTGTGGACCTGTAGACCTCCACGCCACCCACATACCTGCCCTCCTATGCTTGACATAGGCAAACATAGACATTCCCTTGCCTGAGCATGTCAGCCAGGGTCCCTCCAGCCATATGGCCAGCCTGCAGCACCAGCCACCACTTTGTGCGAGGAGATGGTAGACAGCTGAGCAAGAAAGACAAATAGAGCAGCTTGAGCATTCTGAAGATAGAAGGAATTAGAGAAATGAAGTTAGATAGGAGTGGCCTGTTGATAGTGGCCAGGCCTGTTACCTGGAGCCATGGTGAAGTCCCAGCCAGATGTGCCTCTGTAGGCTATGTCTGAGTGTGTGGCTATGCAGCAGCAGGGGTCAGAGTCAATGTCTGTAGCTCATTATTATTACTAGAGAACATGGGACATCTGGGGTAGGAGCAGTGACCTGGGATCACATGATGTCCAGGGGGCTGTAGAAAATAGGCCTCATCCCTCACTGGCTGCAATACTCTGGAAAGACAGCCCCACCTCTCACCAGCATGAGCACTCTGGAGAATGGGTCTGAGCTTTGCCCAGGTCAGCACAGTGGAGTTGACCCTGGTGGCACAGGTGTGGGTGAACAGTCCTAAAGAATGTGAGAGTGAGAAAGCTGACCCCACCACGGGTGTTGGAATGATGCCTCCTACATTTGGGAAAACTGCACATGGGGTCATGAGCACAAGAGAGCTATCTCTGACCCTCACCACCTGCAGCACTTGGGAAAGCAGACTCAGTATCTCCCCTGGGCAACACGGTGGAGCTGGCACTGGTGGCAAAGGCAAAATTGAATCAGCCTGAGGGATGCAAGAGCAGAAGAGCTGGTTCAGCCCCGCACAGGCTATAACACTTGGGTAAGTGGGACCCATTCCTTTACAGGCCAGCACAGTGAAGCTAGCCAGGTAGGCCTGGCTGCAGGTGAGCCAACCCAAGGACATAAGAGCAGGAGAGCTGACCATGTCTCCTCCTGAGGACAGCATTGGGTGGCCTAGCCGAAGCAGTGCTAGAGAGCTGCCCTGGTGGTACAAACAAGAGAGAGCCTGTAGGCTGACCAGGTCAGATACCACACAAGCCCAGATCCAGGGCTCTGAGTTGTCCCACCCCAAAATCTGTATCATCAGTGAATAGTTGGAACACTTGAAAAGACCAGCCTTGTTAATCCAAAGCTGCAAAATGTCCATGACACAGGGCAACAAGAGGAGGCCCAGTGAGGATCTAATACTGATGGTGTCACAGAATCCAGAGATCTTGAACCAGAACAATGACTGAAGTTTGCAAGTGAAGATGTGTGGACAGAGAGATATACTGTGGGACATGGTGCTTTGTGATACTATAATTTTCACAATGAGATGCTGTGTGTGTGTGTGTGTGTGTGTGTGTGTGTGTGTGTGTGTGTGTTATTTTGGGAGTAGATTGAAAAGCGAGTGATAGATATGAGGACATGGGAAAAGAGTGAGACTAGAATGCATGATTGGAAACTCGCAAAGAATAAATACAATGATTTTTTTTTTAATGATGTGAAGTAATAGCAAGAAAATAAAGACATCAAAATGAAGAGGAAAAATTCAGTTGGTTTAACATATTAACTGGAAGCAAAGGGAATTGCATGAACAAGCACAAATTAATGATGAAGAGAAGTCAAATTATATGTTTATATATACCATAATTTGAGTAAATGTACAAAGCTGTTTTTAGAGAAACTTTGTTATATATACAATAAAAGTTGATATAACTGAATTTTTTAAATGTATACTCTCTATTGAAAAACAATGACAATTAATAACATAATCAGTACATTGTGATATAATAGGTAGATTAAAACAGCTTTACAATCTGGGATATAAAGTATTAATGTTTATTATATGTATTGATTATAAAATTGAACATATATTTGGTTGCAAAAATCTTTAGTATAAATTTTAAATTATATTACACAGGTTCTATTCTTTGATTAAAAGATTGTTATAAAATAATAAAATATATAATGACTAAATTTATTTGGAAACTTTAACTGAACATATAAACCAAATAAAGATATCAAAAACAGAATTTATAATTGGGAGATAGGTAATCAAAACTAGGAAGGAACCTTGTGCTATTTCTCTGCTAAATAGATATAGTATTAAAATGATACCTAAAGACTTATCATTATAATCACAGATCCACACATCTCTCAGTCCTCATCAGAGAAGCTTCTATTTGCAGTAGTTGTTGATTAACCCAGAGACTCATAACTGCTCAATGTGCATTAAAAGACTACAGAATATTTACTGCTAAACCAAATATAAAACCTATACCACATGTTTAGGGAGTATAATGGGTCTACAAGCTAGTAGAGATTGATGACTACTAGGAAATACTACCTTCTGAACACATCAGGGCAGTTCCACGTAAGAATTCACAGCAGTTATGACAACGTGCACACACAAAACCTGCCCATGCCCAAGCAAAACTAAATCCCAGGATGGAAAGGACATTTAGGTATAAAGGCCTTTTTCTAGCCAAGGAGCTATTGATAGTTATCAGCTGCTGGGAAGTGGGAGGACAGTTTGCTCTAAGAGTATATCTTTTAATATGTTGTCTGCACTCCAGTGGAAGGTCATGTGTCCTGGAGCATTTGGACAGCACAAATTCACCTTGATGGAAAAATGTAGTTAAAAAGACACTGAGGTACAGGAGTAGGTGGGGCTGGTGAAGCTGTGGGTCTTGGAGTTACCACTTCAGTTACCACTATACTAAAACAGTATAATCCTCAATTACCTCTAGATATTTGTCCTTATATCTGAGATAAGTTTGGTCCTTATTCCTCAACTAGGAAACTTTTGTTTCCAACATACAAATACCATTATAGAAAGCCACAATTAATCATGAGTCATAGTTGCGAAGAACAATCTAACTGATATATCAACAATACAATTCCTGCACCTAAAGTTTGGAGATGATTGCAGAATTGGGGATAGAAAGATTGTAAAAGGTGAAGGAACAGGAAATTTGCCATAAGACTGTTTCTTAGTAATGTCAGACTCTGCACCCCCAAGTTTTACCAACATTATTGCCTTAACTTAAACTGAATAAGAAAAACAATAAACATGTGTTACCAAATGATTGTCCCTGAAAACATAATACAAGTAACATTATAGAGACTGAGCTGTTTGCATTTCTGTATTTGTAACACACACACCACATATCACACACATGTCTGTATAAATTCATTTGTGTACGTGTCCATATACATCTATGGATGTAACAGCAATTAATGAAAAAATAAGCATTAATTTGAAAAGGAGCAAGGAATGGTACATGGGAAGGTCTGGAGGGTGGAAAGGGAAAAAAATAAAAATTATTTTAGATGAGAAAACAGATATAAATGTGAATCCCTACGTGTAATGTGTATTGAATAACTGAGGTTTTAAAAAGTAATAGGAAGAATAATGGAATTCGAGGTCTCACAGTCCTTTCTGACACTGCAGAAAACCACAAAACTGAATACAGCTGCATTAAAATGCCTAAGGAGTAAGATTTCAATTATTTGTGTCAGCCCTTCCTTCAATCCTAGGAACTAGAGACAACGCTCCATGATCACCTCTTCCCTTGGGGAAACAAAGAAGCCAAAATAAGGATTCTAGAACAGTTGGCCAACATAAAGAAGTGTTGGAAGATAGCTTCCTGTGATAGATATAGCTCAGGGTAAAGTTGAAGATTTTCCTTTGGAGGCAAGAGAGGTACTGAGTAAGCACCTGTCATGATGGCATTCCCAGGGCAGACCAGAGATGAATGCACGCACGTTTTTCCCTTATAGAGGAGCAGAGAGGAAACTGGCATATTTTAGATGCTTGGTGGCAGCTGGTAACAAGGGAGTATTACTTCTTGCTGCTGGAGATCTAGAAAACTCACTGGGTTTCAAACAGATAGCAGAGGGAGTAAGGCTTTGAGAGTTTCTGATAAGAAGGCCAGCTTATAATAATAAATAATAATAAATATAATAATAAATGCCACTCTAATACTAACAATAATAACAACAAATGATTACAGAAACCCCCTAAAATCTTTTGACACAGTGAGGGTTTTCCTTTGAACAAAGTCCATAGATACAAAACGCAGTAGTTGCTTTTTCAAATCTAATGGAAACCAACTAAATGCTAAGAAACACAAAGGGAAACAGGAAGATGTCATGAAATAAAAAGGGCAAAATAAGTTCTCAGAAATTCATATTTTAAAATATAATCATTTTACCTAACTGACAAAGATTTAAAATGACCATAACAATATTCTTCAAACTCAGGATAATTGTACAAAATTAAACAAAGGAAGAAATAATGTTTTTTTTAAAGAGATCAATATAGATATCCCAGAGATGAAGAATTTAATGATTAAACTGAATTCTTTTTTTAAAATTTTTATTTTATGTTCATTGGTATTTTGCCCAAATGTATGATTGTGTTAGAATATCAGATCTTAGAGTTAGAGATAGTTATGTGCTGCCATGTGGGTGCTGGGAATTGAACCTGAGTCCTCTGGAAGAGCAGTCAATACTCTTGACCATCTTTCCAGGCCCTAAACTGCACTCTTTATTAGAAAGCTAGAATGGTAAACTTGAGTAAATAAAAGAAATAATCAAAAATCTTAAAAACAAGCCAGATACATTTATATTTATATTTTATATTAAAAAGTGAAGTATTACCAAGCAGAACAATATATGCATTGTAACAATACCAGAAAGGATAGAGGGGAAATAAAAAGAGACAGAAAAAAATGTAAGACCCGGTTAGTAGAATTAATTTAGAAAAACCAATAGAATCCAAATTGAAACAAATCAGAACTATTCCTATTTGTGAATACAAGATCTTACATGTAGAAGACAGGAAAGATAAAACAAAACAACTATTATGTACAAGAAAGAAGTTAACTGGTACACACAAACACACACATCCACTGTATTTCTATATACTAATCTTACTTGTGATAACATGAAAACAAATTACTTTGGAATAAACTTTTCCTTTTTTAAAAACTTTAAAAGATTACTGAAAGAAACGGAAGAGACAGAAGAAACAACATCTTACATATACATAGTTAAAGACAATATTGTTAAGATGACAAAAATCTTAGGATTCACAGATAAAATACAATTCTATAAAGAAACCAACAATAATTTTTGAAAGAAAGAAAAATTTCTAGAATACATAAGTACTTAAATAGAATCTCACATAACAAAAGCAATTTAATAGGACTGGAAAGATGGTTTGGTGGTTAAAAGCACTTGCTGCTTTTCCAGAAGAACTTGGGTTCAGGTCTCAGTGCTGATACAACAGCTCACAACTATCTGGAACTTCCTGTTCTGATCTCCACTTCCCCTTCGCAGGATTCTTCATTTACCTGGACACATAAATTCATACAAGTACTCAGGCATACACATAAAAGAGTGATAAATAAATAGATAGATTTTATATAAGAACAAAACGGAAGTCTCCATATTCTCTGATACCAAAATATTTTATAAAACTTCAATAAACAAAAGAGTATGTTACTGTCATAAAGTCAGACACAGACAGGTCAAAAATAAACCTGTACCCATACTCACAGCATCCTTAACACACCCTTTGTTTGTGTCGGGGGGGTGGGGAGGGTGGAGGTGCATTTATAGGCAAAAGACCCAAATGTTTGCTAATTCAGAATAGATTTAAAGCTGAAATGTATGTTCTGATTTATACATCTAGAAGGCAAAAGGGGATAAGCCTTCTAATGTTCTTGGCAGAGTTCTTGGTGGCAACATCAAAAGCACAGGCTTTTAGAAAATTAAATTGAGGCTAACAAGAGTCCACTAAACTGCAATGCTTCTGCACAGAAAAGAAATAACTTGTAGTCTAAAAGGAGAACTCACAAAGGTAGAATTATTTGCAAACCACATAACTATTAAGGTGTGAAAGGCCAGAATGTGTGCATGAAAGCTCCTACTCAAAACCAACACTATTAGTAATAGGTGTATTGGAAATTTTATGAAAGAAATCTACAAATGGCCATAAAATATTGCACACTACTCATCCACAAACAGCCAATAGACCATAATATTTTTTCTTACACTTGTTGGGATGCCCATTTCTCAAAGACAGGTTTTTGTTTTTTGTTTTTTGTTTTTTGTTTTTTTGGATTTTTTTGTGTTGATTTTTAAAATAAATAACAGAAAAACTGTTGACAAAAGTTTGATAAATGGTATTACTCAAAAATGAATAGAACTATCATATGAAACAGCAGTGATTCATTAGAATATTTACACAAAAGTTTGAAATCAAGATCACACAATGCTTTCATTTCAACATTCATTAGTCATAAATCTTAGAGGTGAGGAAACCCTTCAGGTTCATCACTTTAGAGATCAGTTGGAAAATTTACATAACAGACAATGACATTTTATTTATCAATAAAATGAAGGACTTCCATGTGCTACAACTGTGAAGCTTGAGGGCACTATACTAAATGAAACAAGCTTGTCATCAATAGACTTATACTTCATGGCAGTTACATCAGCTGTCTATGGTCATCAAACTCATAGAAACAGAACAGGGAGTGACAACTGCCAGGTACTAATGGGAAGATCAAACAGGGAGTTACTGTTTAATGAGAAAAGAGTTGTCATGCTGGATGAATCTCTATAAAAAATTTTATTCTGTATTATATTATATGTACAATAAAAAATTCCATAATGTACATGTAAAAATTGTTACATCTCATGTGATTGGTTTTTGTGGGGGGTTTTTTTTGGCTTTTGTATTGAATATTTTATTTATTTATATTTCAGATGTCATCCCTTTTTTCCATTTCCCCTCTCTAGAACCCCCATCCCATCCCCCTCCTCCTTTTTGCTTTTATACCATTTTAATTAAATGCAAGTATTAGGGTCAGTTCCAGGTTGAGGGACTAGCAATACAATAAATGCAAATACTCAAGGAACAAGCAAGTCAATAAATACAAATAGTAAAAGGACAAGCAAGGTAATAAACAAAATTCTTTGAACACCCCTGTGATCACTGTTTCTAAAGGCTTATCAGGATGATCAAAATATCTGAGCCAACTCGGTTGTCCTAGCCCAAAGTTATTTCAAAGTCATTTCATGTCTGACGTCTACTTCCTTGTTCTAGTCTAAAACTTAGATTCCTGTCTGAAATTACTTCTTTGTTCTAACACCTCTTTGAATGTTTTAACTTTCCATAGTGAGCTTATGAATTTCAAGAATGCTGTTCTGCTGAGCATTGATGCAGTGATTGTTTTTTAAATCATAAAATGGAGGAAAAAATGTACCAAAAGAAAAATGTACCAGCAGTTCTCAAATCTGGTACTAGGCATAGTGAGTATTCTTAAAATTATATTTTATATATTTGTCTTTACATAACATTTCCTATGATGCACAGTATGGCAGTGATAATATTGTCTACATGAAATGATGTTGTTCTTAGTATTGACCCACAGCAGAAATGTTCAGAACTATCCTTTCTCCTAATAGTCTCTCTCTCTCTCTCTCTCTCTCTCTCTCTCTCTCTCTCTCTCTCTCTCTGTACGTCTTCCTGGTTTTTTTAATCTTTATTTTTTAATTATAATTTGATCACCTTTTGACCCTTCCATTCCCCCAAAATGCTCTGATATACCCCTTTCCACTGTCCTCCAAACCACAGCCTCTTAGAAAAAAAAAAACACCTAATTGTTACTGCATGCATAAAAGTGAAAATGAGGGAAGGACTAAGAACTCAGAAGAGAAGAATAAATTAATATATGAGAACCAGAGCAAGGGTGGTCTTGGCTGACTTTAAGGACCCAGCTTGAAATGATGTGTAGCCCAATAGCAAAGGGTAGAAACTAGTAAGAGCCCACTGTCACTACTCTAATTGGTTAGTATGCAGCACAGGGCCCAGAGGCATAGCTGTGAAAATGGAAGGACCAGGCATGAGAAATGAAAAAACCAGCCTTGACAAAGTTAATGCTTTAATGATTATAGAGAATGGAAAAACAGATAAACAAGTATGATTGAAATGTCAAGTCAAGGTGAAAGCTCAGCAAGCACACTGACAGCAAGGAGCATGACGAAAGGTGATTTATTTTGACAAAAAATAATGGCAGAATTTAGCAGCATTGGCAAATGTGCTTTCAAGGTTGAGTGGGAGATTTTAACACTGATCCACATTCCCATTCCCGCAAACCACCTTCAAGTTTAATCTGAACTAGTCATATGTTTGGTGTTTAAACAAAATGACACATTATTAGCCTTTTATTCTCCTATGTACTGTTTTTTACTGAGTCTTGCAAAGGGTGTCAATCTGTTCTAATTTCAATTAATACATAGTGTAGAAATGTCCAGAAAGAAGTTAAGGTGCCAAAAGGAGCCTTCAAGGTTGAAGGCAGAATATATGTTAAAGATATCAAAAACCTATTATCTTCATGACTTCAGGTAAGAGTTAGTTTCCTCCCAGGCCCTAGTATCCTTATGTGTGGAATGTGGAAACTCCTCTTGCAAAAAGATCCTCTACATTGGGCATCATTCTATACACAGAGTAGGTGGTATTCAGAAAAAATAGCTAAGTGTGTCTATATCAAACTTCTTTCAACATTTGGATGCCCTGATGGGTAGAAGATACCTTAAGGATAATTATCAACTTTTACATTTTAACTGCCATTCATGACAGCAATCATTTGTTCAGAAAGCATGTTTCAGGTATTACAGTTAGCACTTTGATTAAAACATATAATCTTCTGTATTATTATAAAGTGATTATATTTACTTTTACATTATCAATACAGAAGACCAGGTTCAGGCTAAATTACTTGCCAAAAGTGACTCAGCTGCAGCAGAATATCCAGGTATATTGACTGCACTAGCATAACTATTGTGCTAATTAAACTATGACTGACCTAGCACATTCACATCATATGTGGAAAACATATCAAACAGATCAAAGTGTGGCCTATGGATCTCATTCAAAACAATGAGCCCCGAAAACTAACATGAATTGTTTGATTATTTTGAATATTTTCATTACCGTTACTTTATATTGTATACACTTAGAAGGGAAATCATTTTCAAGTAATAAAGTATACAATTCAACATTTCTTAGTGATTCTAGCTTATCACTATTAACACATGATTAAATTGGACAAAAAGTTTTGATGTATGTAATATATATTGTATAACAACCTATTCTCTGGGCCTGAATCAAGCAATGAGCTTCTTTCTCTGCTGCTTTTTCTTTCACTCTTTTTTTCAACGTTGTTTTAATCTGTGTCTTTGTTTTGGTTCACTGAGAAGAGAACCCTATGTGTGCTTTAGGCTGTTTTTAATCCTCCATGAAATAAGCCATTTGGACTCTGTTGCACATCATTGCTGCTCAAATGGCCTTTTCACTCCTCTCTAGACTCATACTTCAGTATCTCAGGTAAGTTTAAGTTTGAAAGGGCTTGTTTCACATGAGAAAAAATATAAATGAAATAGAACTGAATTCTGCAGCGGCTAAACACTCACAATTGTTTGAGAAGACAGTTCTTGAGAATTACAAGTTAACTAGTCAGTAAGGTGTACTAAAGTGGGTTTTAGTTGGGAGAGGTCAATATTTCAGTCATATTCAATATAACATCAGCCCATTTACCATGAAAGTAATATATATTGAAGATAAAAGAAAAACAACCATTTGGAGAAATATCACAATCAATTATATTGTTTGAAAATCAAGTTTCAGGAAATAAAGACCAGTAAAATTATTTTGACTCATATGAATACATAAACTAAACCAAGAAAATCTTGGCTGAAGAGATGGCCCAATAGCTAAGAGAGATTACTCTTGCAGAGGACCAAAACTGAGTTCACAGTACTTATGATAGGTGGCTTACAGATACCTGTAACTAGAGTTCTAGGGAATCCAATGTGCTCTCCTGTGTAGGAGAAGCTAAGGTGGAAGGAGTAAGGAGAGGAAGAGGAAGACTAAAGAGAGGAGAAGGAAGAGGAGGAGCTAAGGCTGAGATGGAGAATGAGAGAGGGAGACATGGAGGCTGATGTTTACTTGTCTGTAGCAGTGAAAGGTAGTTGGCATATCTAGGTTGGGTATTGGGTTACACCTCTGATTGTATGGGCATCTTGTTATTGATCATTACCAAATATATAGCCTTTGATTAATATTTAAGCATTAGAGTCTCATTAGAAATACCAGGCCCACGTGGATGGCGGGATGGTGGTCTGGGCAACATCCAGCCTTGTGGAGACAGTGTGGAAGATTGGCAGAGCCATCTCCCATGCTGGTGTCTTGTGGGTGGCAGGGCTGGTGTTTCTGGCTGGCCATTTCTAGCTGTGGTGCGCATGTGGCCTCAGGCCACTGAACATGGCAGCTGAGCTAGGCAGAGCCGACACAGCCTAGATAGTCGGCTTCACCACTGGCCGTTTTTAAGTAATTACTACAACACTCCAGGTCTTTGTAGCCACTCCCATACACACTGCATTCATTCATTAACACAGACACACAGATGCACAAATAGACACACATACATACATAACACACACATGCACACATACATACATTCATACTTACATACATGCATACATACATACATACATACACACACACACATAAAAATGAGTTCATAAAAAAAAAGTTTGAAGAACCTGTCTCCAAACACTTAGAAAACTTACACCTAAATGCAGATGGCCTTTGCTTCACTTTTCATCAAGCCATTCTGTGTTGTTCCAAGCCCAGCCAGTGCTATGAAACAAAAAATATCTACCACTACACTGTATACAAGAGATGCAAGAGAGTATAGAATGTGGAACTGTGAGACAATGAGGGTCCCTTCAAGAAGCCTGGATCTGAAGATTTGGTATTGGCAAAGTAATTGGAAATCAAAGTATAAATTAGGCAATGATGATTGGAGTGCTTAGCCTAGTTAGACATAATGATTAGGTAGAAGCTTTAATGGTAAATAGAGACCACACCTGTGACTGAAAACAGATTCCCATTATCTTTTAAGTGGAAATGTGTCTTACTGGGATAAACTGACCTGGGCGGCGACTTCATGATGGTAAATCTCCACATATAGTTTTATAGAGTTCAAGAGTTTAAATTCTAATTAAAATGCATTTTATATCAGATAACATCAATACTGTTGAGATAGAACAAAATACATGTGTTGTAAACATAAAGATCTAAATTCAATCCCCAGACCCCACAAAAAGGCTAGGTACAATGAAGTATGCTTTTGATTCTAGGAATAAGAGGACAGAAGACAAAGACAGAATGTTCCCTGGACATTGAGGGATCACTAATCACCCTAGCCATTTTGATGTGTTCCAAACCCATAAGATGCCCAGTTTTATGAAGATGGACATTGTTTTTTAGGACTACACCTGAAGTTGTCTTCTGGCTTCTACACATATGCATATGTACCCACAGACTCTCATATTTCCAGACATATTTACACAAAGACACATGTGAGAATAAACACACACACACACACACACACACACACACACACACACACACTCACACATACACACACACACACACAAACACAAACTCATGCACACATGTGAGAGAATGGGATAATATTAATTGATATTTTATCCACTTCATATAATCTAGTCCCACCGTTTATAGAATGCTTAAACATTTTCTTCCTTTGATAAGAACTTATTTAACATTTATTTCTGAGTAAAAAGAATATTGATACATGGAGAAATTAGTAGCTTTTTGATTTGTAAACAGCACCCACACACTGTGGGAGTGAGTGTGACTCTTGAAAATACAAAGTTCAGGTATTATTGAAGTAAAAATATTGAAAAACAAACTTTGGATTTATTTTCATCAATTTCTACCACTATTCTAAAAAAAAAAAAAAGAAAAAGAAAGAAAGAAAGAAAGAAAGAAAGAAAGAAAGAAAGGAAGGAAGAAAAAGCTACTATCTATAGCACCTAGCAATTTGTGTGCACCAAAAACAATGTATTTAGAGAGTAGACCAGTTTTAACAGCAACAAGAACTATATCTGTTTTTTGTTGTTCAGAAGAGATGTCACATTTCAATTTAATTGCTGAGCATTTTTAGTGAGCTATTTATAATCAGTGGGGCAACTTAAAAACCCGTGTGTCTGTGATGGGTGTTGCTGCGTTACAACTGTATGTCATCTAAAATACATCATGTATTCTTTGTAAAGTATTTCTATTTTGCATTAATGTAGATTATAAATAGCATATTTCTAAATATATTCATTCTTCAATAAAGTTCTGAAAATTAAGAAAAACTTTAAGATAATTGTCGAGGTCTATTGATTTTAAAGAAGTTCTGATGTTGTAGAAATTATACCCACTTAACAGTTTATTATCTTGCTTAAAGATTTAACTATAAATCACTTTTTGGCAATATTAAAGTATCCAGCATACTATTGGTTATTCTGAAATCCAAAGGAATAAGTTAACCCTTTTTAAATTACTTTTAATTTTTATAGTCTAATCATTAACCCTCTCTCAGTATACACAGAAAAAAAAAAAAAGCACTGGAAATTCCAGAATACATCAAAGTCAATTCTCAGAGAGATGAATACAAGGTGAGACTCTAAGCATCTGGAGAGTCAAAACCTTTCCTCTAAAGAGTCTAAGAATACTGAAAAGGCTAATTATTTAGATGAACCACTGTGATTTTTTGCAAGATGAAAGAATAAAAACACTGGGGAGAATATATGGATACAACAGTTACCAAAACACAACAGTGGCAGGCTTGTGTTACATGCTTCAGAGTCAACCAATGATCTTCTTACTCTAGGGTTTTTTGACCAAAATACTGAGAGACTTCCTTAAGGTCACCACACTGAAAGTATATAGAGTTTGGAGCCAGAAATCAGGTCTGAAGATCTGATATGTTAGGAAAACAACTGCTCAGTTCACCTCATGTTACAAGAAACATCCCCATGGGTAAGATGTGTATGACAATCCTTTTCAGGAAGGGGCCAGCCAGGCTTTGCTCCTTAAAGAACAGCAGTTAGTATTTCATCCTTGCAAATAGAACACAAACCTCTGTGTATAGAGGAAGTTGAGATTAGACCACGGGCATGCTGAGATAGCTGGAAACTGGGCACGGGGTGCTAGAGAGGAGAGACAACAGACAGTGAGGGAACCACAGCACCAGGGAAGTTTCTGTGAGTGCCTGGTCAGTATGGAGACATGCATGTGGATGACAAGTCTCCACTGTGAATGCTTGGTCAATATTAAGACATGCATGTTAAGACAAGGTTCCATGAAGCTTAGCAGATCTCAGCTGCTGGCTGGATAGTTTAGTAAAATAGTTTCTATAGAGTAGATAATGCTAGAATGTTAGAATATGGAAAAAATCAAAAAACAAAAAAACAAAAACAAAAAAAACAAAAACAAAAAAACCCAGGGACTGAGCTAAGATTCCAGGTCAGCCATGGTATAAGAGATTGTTAGGCACACATGGATCCTTAAATGAATACTTCATTAGTCTTGTGTCAGGTAAGTCTGAAAATTCCCACAATGCATGGATCATCTACCATAATACACTCTTCAAAAGGAGATAAGATCATAGACTGGGAAGTCACCTTTGACTCATAAAGTTCTTCTTGTTGGGTGGTGGGGAGCAAACTTAAAATGGGCAATGTTGAGAACAGTAAAAAGACATTTGTTTTGAAGTGTACCTAGTGCCATGTTTTAGAATGAAAGGAGTGCATCAAATCTCCATGTAAATCTCCATGTCCTATTTGAATGGAAAATGGGTCAGGCCATTAAATTTCCTTATTCATATGCCAAGTACAAAGGTATCATGTGGAATAGATACGCTAATGGAATATTTGGAGAATACTTAAAAATCCATCCCTGAAACAGAAATGATCTTTGCCCAGAATTAGGAGGGAAAAGGGGCTAGCCTGAAACCCTTCTTTAAAGGATAATGAGTAATATCCACTGCTTTGTTTGTTACAAAACAAGGGTCTCATGGCTTTTAGTATGTAACATAGTTTAACTCAAGCAGCAGAATTCAGACCATGAATGGCTAACAATGTTTTTGTTGGAAAGTCCTGGTTTAAGTAAAAATTAATTTGTAGTAAAGTGGATATTATCTTTCTTAGTATAACAAGTCAGATTGAATAAATGTTATCACTGGTCTTCCTTTCTCAAGATAACATTGACCTCGACTAGCAATGTTTACGTCCCACAAAGATGATGTTTTCTCTCCACATAGAGGAGAGGTTTGCCACCAAAAAGCCTATTGAATGCTTTCACACTTGGATTTATATAACTGTAAGTATAAATGTGTTTAAACTTTGAAAAAGTTCTCTCACTGTCTTGAAAAAAAAAAAAAAAGGACACCCGTGTTTTAGTTTGTATTCCCTGGCTGTTTACAGGCAATGGTTAAGCACCAGGAAACAACTGTTTATTCTTAACATTGCTAATTCATTAGAATCCCCTGTGTCAAAAGATGCTGTCATTTACTACTGAAAGGCATTTTTACTGTGGTTTATTATGAATTACCTGTCTTCAGTGTTTATATTTTACCTATGCTAACAATGACTATCATTACACAATCCAGTAAAAGTAATATACAGAAGCTTTAGCCAACCACATTTACCCCATCATCTCCATCACAACCACCAAACACACACCAAATATAAGAGAATATTTTACACTTCTGTGTATACATGTGTATGTGGTTCTGGAAATTGAACCAAAAACTTTGCCAGGGCTGAGCAAGTTCCCCAACGCTGAGCTGTATAGTTCCAACCCAAGGCAGATTGTTATGAGGCTAATGAAGTTTACGCTTCACTTCATACAACCCTTGCTTAATTTTTTTATTTGTGATTTTGTGCTTTTTCTCTTTCAACCCGGAACCCCACAGAGCCTGGTAACAGTATCATTACTACAAACTAGAAACTATATTCTTGTTAGAAACTATTTCTAAGAAATTCTCTATCTTCCCATGGGATTGTTGTACTCACAGTCTCTATTTCAGAAAGCTTAGAACCATCACTCTGTCACAATGCTAAAAGCATAAAGTATCGTTAAGGAAAAGAATGTGGTACCAGTTTGCATCTACAAAATAATTTGTTTTTTTTTTACAAATCTGATGTACACATGGATATAAGCTGAGCTAGAATCAGAAAGTGATGTCATTAAAGAAAAATATAATTCATAAGTGAAAAAAAACAAACAACAGAAAACAGAAATATTCTGAGATAGCAGTTATACCTGTAGGTCATGACCCCTTTGGGGGTCAAATGACCTTTTCACGGGGCTGCATATCATATATTCTGCATATCATATGTTTAAATTATGATTCATAACTAGCATAATTACAGTTATGAAGAAGCAACAAACCTAATTTTATGGTTGGGGTCACCATGAAATGAAGAACTATATTTAAAAAAAAATTCAGCATTAGAAAGCCTTAGAACTGTGGTTGCATCAGCAGTACATATACTAAAATTGAAATGCTACAGAGCAGGTTAGTAGTGTCCCTGTGCAAGAATGAAAGGCAAACTCATGAAGCACTCCATATTTTTCTTGGAACATTGACCCACCAAGCCCTTGCCAGTCTGGTCCACCTATGGCACAGCTAACAGAGTAGGGTCCCCTGATCTTTATTGTCTGGTCCACAACTCACCCTGCCTTCCCCAAATGTCCTACTGTCATAGGATCATCCAGCCAACACTAGGAAAAAACAGATGCCTAAAAAACAGTGTGAGAACATAATCAACAAAAGCCACGGTAATTTGGTACTGCCAGAGCCCAGCAGCCATGTTAAAACAAGTCTTGGATATCCTAACAAAACTGAAACACAAGAAAATGATCACAAGTCCAATCTTACAATATGATAGATATCTTTAAAGATTAAGAAGATCTTTAAGCGATTAGTAAATCCCTTTAAAAAGTACAGAAAAGTGCATTCAAGTAGATATAGTCATTAAAACAGGAAGCATATAAATATAAAGAAGTACAGGAAAATGAAATCAAACAGGCAAAGGCTATGAATAAAACTATCCAAGATCTGAAAATAGAAACAAGACAAAAACAATACACACACACACACACACACACACACACACACACACACACACACTGAGGCACCTTGGAGGTAGAAAACCTAGGAAAGAGAATAGGAACTATAGAATAAGCAACACCAACAGAATGCAAGATGGAAGAGAGAATCTCAGACATAGAAGATACAAGAGGAGAAATTGATACACCTACCAAAGAAAATGCTAAGGGGAAAATGTTTCTAACACAAAATATCCAGGACATCTGGGACACTATGAAAATACCAAACCTAAGAATAATAGAAACAGAAGAAGGAGCCGGGCTGTATGGCGCACGCCTTTAATCCCAGCACTTGGGAGGCAGAGGCAGGCAGATTTCTGAGTTCAAGGCCAGCCTAGTCTACAGAGTGAGTTCTAGGACAGCCAGGTCTACACAGAGAAACCCTGTCTTGAAAAACAAAACAAAACAAAACAAAACAAAACAAAACAAAACAAAACAAACAAAACAAAGAAAGAAAGAAGTAGAAAAAGGAGAAGATTCTCAGCTCTAAGGACAAGAAATAAAATCATAGAAGAAAATTTCCATATCCTAAAGAAAGCAGTATCTATAAATGTACAACAAGCTTACAGAACACCAAATAGACTGGAAAATAAAATAAAATCCTCTTGCCACACAATAATCAAAACACTAAATGTAGAAAACAAAGAAAGAATATTAAAAACTGTGAAGAAAAAAGGCTAAGAAACCTATCAAGTCAGACCTATCAGAATTATACCTGGCTTCTCAACAGAGATGGGCCTGTGCAGATGTCTTCTCAATTCTGAAGATCTATGCCCAAATACAAGGGCAGCCATATTCATAAAAGAAATATAAGTCATACACAGAACCCCCACACAATAGTGGGGTACTTCAACACCACACTCCTACCAATATACAGACCATCAAAACAGAAACTAAATAGAGAAATAATGAAACTACACTAAAGCTACTAGAACAGAAGGTGGGGGATAGCCTTGAACTCATTGTTACAAAAGACAACATCTTGAACAATACACAAGTGGCTTAGGCACTAATACCAACAATTGACATATGGGACCTCATGAAACTAAAAATCTTCTGTAAGTCAAAGGACACCATCAATAGGACAAAATGACAGCCTATAGACTGGGAAAAGCTCTTCATCAACCATTCATCTGACAGAGGTTTAATATCCAAAATATATAAATAATTCAAGAAGTTAGGCACCTACAAACCAAAAAAAAATTTAAAATGGGGTACAGAGCTAAACAGAGAATTCTCAGCAGATGAATCTATAATGGCTGAGAAGCACTTAAAGAAATGTTCAACATTCTTAGTCATCAGGGAAATACCAATCAAAGTAACTCGGAGGTTGTACATTATATCCGTCAGAATGGCTATGATCAAAAATTCAAGAGACAGCACATGATAGCAAGAATGTGGAGCAAAGGAAACATTCCTCTGTATCTACCAGACACGCAAACTTGTACAAGCACTCTGAAAATCAACTTGGCAGTTTCTCAGAAAATTGGGAATAGTTATGCCTCAAAACCCAGTTATACCACTCCCTGGCATATACCTAAAACATGCTTTATGATCCCACAAGGACACTTACTTCCACTATGTTCCTAGCAGCTTTATTCATAAGAGCCAGAAACAACCTAGATTTTCCTCAACTGAAGAATAGAAGAAAAAAAAAAAACCCTGTGGTTCAATTACACAATGGATACTATTCAGCTATTAAAAAGAAGGACATCATGAATTTTGCTTGCAAATGGATAGAACTAAAAAATATCACCCTAAGTGAGGTAATCTCATATGCAAAAGAATATGAGTGGTATATACTCCATTATAAGGGGATATTAGTCACAAAGAACCGAATAGCCAACACAATAATCAACAGTTGAATCTCTCTCATAAAGGGAAATAAAATAGATTTTGAAGGTGGTTGGAGGGAGGGGTCTGTGTGGGAGGGGATGCAGGGAAATCAAGTGTATATCAAGTGTATGGTGTGCAGGGAGAACAGAATTTGTGTGGAGGAGGGCAATCTCTAGGACATGCCAGAGACTTAGGATAGGGAAAGCAGGGCACCTATGGGGTGAATATAGGTGAGACTTCTATCAGTACCAGATATGGATCCTAAATCGGCCACTTCCTGTAGCCAGGCAAGACTCTCAGAGGAGGGATAAGGACAACAACCCACCAGCAGAACTTTCAACCCAAAATGTATTTTGCCTATAAGATATGCAGGAACAAAGATAGAACTGAGACAGATGGAATGGCTAACCAATGACTGGTCCAAATGGAATTCATTCCATGGACAAGCACCAATCTTGACATATTAAATGGTACTCTGCTATGTTTCTAGACAGGATCCTAGGCTAAGTGTCCTCTGAGAATTTCTGCATAGTAGCCAATGGAAAGAGATGCAGAGACTCACAGCCAAATATTAGATGGAGCTCTGGGAGTCTTACTGAAGAGTTGGGGTAAAGATTGAGATACTTGAAGATGGCAGACAGTCTAAAGGAAGATCAACTCAGTCAATAACCTGAACACTTAGGAGCTCGCAGAGACTGAACACAAATCAAAGAGCAGGCATAGTCTAGACCTAGGCCTACGCACATATGTAGCCAATGTGCAGTTTGACCTTTATGCAGGTCCTCCAGTAACTGGAGTGGGGGCTATCCCTGTATCTGTTGCCTGCCTGCCTTTGGATCCTGTTCCCCTAACTGGACGACCTTGTCCGATGTCAGTGGAAGAGGATCCTCCTGTCTTGCATTGATTTGATATGCAGGGGAGTGTTGATGATACACAGAGGGGGCTCTCCCTTCTTAGAGGAGAAGGCATAATGAGGGGAGGATTTGCATGAGGGAGTACTTCCTATTGGGATATAAAGTAAATAAATCAATTCATTACAATAAAGAAAAAGAAGAGAGAGGAAGAGAAGGAGAGAAGGAAAGAGTGAGGGTTAGAGGGAGAGAGAGAGAGAGAGAGAGAGAGAGAGAGAGAGAGAGAGAGAGAGAGAGAGAACCACTGTTCTAAGATGACTTGACAGGCCAAACTAGCTCTATTTCACATCTGCTCTGCTTTCTAGCATAGAGGTTGAAAGAGATCCTGGCACCTACTCACTACATACAATGGTAACAGTACCAGTCTGGGTTACAAAGGCAGGGGTGTGGAAATTTGTTGGAAATCAGTAGTGTAGGTACCTAACTGCTTTCTTTAGAAAAGCTAGCATTTTTCAGAAATATACATAGGAGGTTCAATTTCATCTCTGGCTGAAAAAGGCTCAATCTCTTGACAATAATAGTATCTGAGAAAAACTCACGACTATGTACATGTACCCACAGAAACTGAACATATGTTAAATTGCAAGCATGTTCTCAGTGGCTTGAATATGTTGTCTTTGTTAGGATCAAATAATAGTGATTTTGATGATTTCAGGTGTTGCTATCACTGAGTAATTCTCATTTCTCACTGATGGCCCCAATTCAAAATGAGGTATGAAATCCATTTGAGCCTTGCCTAAGTTACCTTTTGAAATACATTAGGGGCCAGATATTCACTTTATATTACTTCATGGTAGATAATCTCTTAGAGATTCACTTATTAGTAGTTCTATGCCAAATATTTTCTTAGTCTTCTAGGTTTAATAGAAAAAAAGCTTGGAAATTAGAATCTGGTTTATACATATTCCTCCATTACCATGTGTCCTTTAACAAATTAGTTTCTTCTTCCAGTTCAAGCTCATATCAGAAATGGCATATTAAGGTTGCCATCAGGATAAGAACGTTACAGTATCAGGCACAGGGGGAATGACAAAGTATGGTCTACCAGTTGGTAAAATCTACATCACCTATCACCGTTGATCAAGCTTTGGTCTTTTATAAAGTAGAAACCACAGCTAAGTCTTTCTTTGTCATATATCTATAGGTTTGTCTATGTCTATTTTTTAACTCAAAAAAAGAAGGAAGGAAATTGGCTACAGACCATGTCTTCTATGGATTCAAGTTACAGAACTGGAAGAATATATATAGACTATACTGGTTTGTGCTCATGGCCATCTGTAAAATTAAATAGTCTCCACTTTGGTTATTCTGAGAAAAGTGTTGATTGGGCTTGAGTATTTTCCCATCAGTTTTATCTAGAGAAAAAGCTGTGACTAGATTCTATTTTATAAGCAATAATTTCTAAACCTAACACATCTTGTGACAAATTCTCAAATCTAATCCAGTCTCACTTTCAATGATGTTTAGAAAATAAGTATTTTCTAAAATCAAAGAGAAACTCTTTGTATCTCCTACTGAGTATCTTTTCCCTTCTGGGAGAATCCACAAAAGTCTATATTTTTACATTTTCTTCCTTCCATTGTCTGATCTGTCTAAAAGGAGCAATCATGGAGATGCTTTGAAGACAAGAAAATTGTAGGTTTAAAGCACATACAGCTGATTTTACTATTAAACCTGCCCAATTATATGTAGCCTCCCCATGTTCTTCTTGCTTAGTCCCACTTTATAGCAATTTTCTTGTTAAGTAATTGTCTAGTTCTGCTTTCTTCCTCCAGAAGAATTCCCCTTATTATTCACCATTGATACTGTGGACAGTGAGGCAACTGGGGGTAGAAAACTTCCTCAAGTCCTCGGTCCCCATTACATCCAGATTCATGTGTGTTACCTGTTTTATATGCTAAGGCTTTGAAACTGTCAAAGCGACAAGTGTATTTACATTCAGGTTCAAAACAATGTGTGAAACACTAACAATAATGTGGAAAATAGTTTTCTTCAAGTGCTAATCAAGTAGTATTTCTCAAAGTTTTGATGCTATGGGTTGAAAGGATGGCTTGGGAGGTAATGGCATTTGTCAATACAATTAACAAATGAGAGTTAATTCCCACATGGTAGCAGAAAATAAATAAGCATCACAAGCATCACACACACACACACACACACACACACACACACACACACAAATATGAAGGGATGGGATTTTCAAAATAACAAACATAAATAAATGTTGATGTTGTTTGAAAAGAGAGTGACAAAAGAATTAGGTCTACTTTTCATGAAAAAGTTTACATTTCACATATTTTAATCGCTAAGAGTTTGTTGTCAGAGTCATCAGCTCTCCAGTGAAAATGTATACTTTTTCCTTTTGGTTCAGTTTTCCACGGTGAAAATGGGGAGATTGATTTTATCAACCTTATGCAAGTGTGGGCATTCCAGAAGTGACTGTAAACTAAACAATGAACAATACTTGGTACAAAGTGACCAATCCTTGGTGTTGGCTCTCATCCTGGTCATCATGGTCACACTACCAATCTGATAACACAAGCAGGCATGGCAGCATGAGAACATGTACAAGCCAAAAAACAACAAGGCTTTTAGTTACACAAAAATTGTACCCAGTCTCTAAACATACAAATGAATAAAGCCTATTATTAAAGAGCATCTGCCCACATACAGAACTGACCGACCTTCATCATTTCGATATGTTCGTATTGTAATGTTTACATTAGAACATGCGGGCTGCTGGTAAAAATATACTCACAATCTGTTCTGAATAAGAACAATGGTTTCTCCTTCTAAATTTCTTTAGTAATTAAAAAAAAAACTTTCCTGTGCATATAAGACAAATAAAATAATAGTTTATAAAAGCTGAAATATACAGAGGTTTTGGCTTTTAGAGCTATATTTTTAGAAGTTTCTTAGACTTGTAAGCAGAGCTGTGCTTTATAATTTTGATGAGATTAAATTTAAAGATGTCTCAGTTGAGGGAAAAAGAAAATTAGCTTGTGTTTGATCACAGCAAACATAGATTTATTAAAGAAAAGTAAAAAACAACTGCAGTATATGAGAGGTATTTCAAGTGAGAGTGCCAGAAAACTAGTTTTTATAATGAACAACTTGATTTTCTGTTAGTCCAGGCAGTATGATTGCTTTTCAAATCACTTCAAAGCAGCAGTAAATGTGGACTTCATCCACTCTTAAAACAATGGAGATGGGATGTATTTCATTTTGGGAGATGCTGAGAATGGCAAATGGAGATCAGAAGACTGCGTGTAGAAGTTGGTTCTTTCCATCTACCATGTAGATTTCAGGGATGGAACTTAAGTTACCAGGCTTGGCAGCAAGCTGCATTAACAGCTGATCCATCTCACTGTCCCCAATCACTCTTTTTTTTTTTTTGCATGACCTCAATATAAAAGCATATGGTATGTATGACATTGCTTTGTAAATGCTGCCACACACAACACATGCCACTCCCCCATAATGCCTCCTGGGAGACCACTCCTTGATAAAAAATTAAGCTGCATCACTTTCCTTTTGCAAAGTAGAGAGATGAGAATGACAATGAATGCACTGTGCATTTCGGGCTAACATAATTTGCTCTTAAACTGTCACTTTAATTATTCTTGCATTAGGAGTGTACCTCCAGGCAAATTTCACAAAGATTTTAATAATCCATTTCTTAAAGTTTCATTGTAGACACCAAGAAAATATTGATACAAATAGGATGAGCACAATGCTTTAAAAATATATGAAACACATTTACTCAAGGGCATGTAAGCTCTTGAAAACAGAACTCAGCATATTTCCGTGGCCTACATACTTGAAATAGAAGCAATGTTTCTTCTACTTAATCCCCAATCATTATCATGGAAGGGAGAAGTGAGGGTGAAAGCTAGGGACTTCAAGTACATCTGGTGTACTATGTATGTGTTCTATATACATTGTATAAATGCATAGAGCTTTCAAAGAATAAAAAAATGATAAAAGTTCAGTATGGACTCATATGGGACCCCCTAATGGCTAATGTTAAAATTAAACATCAACCACTGTGGTGAGTTCTACTTGCTGTACTAACTACTCTTCATCTGTGTGAGTGAAGGACCTTGATGCTGAAGTATGGTCCCAGTAGTGGATTAAGGTCTTTAAAATATTTGTTTATTTTACAGTATTCATAGCAGTGATACCAAAAAAGCATTATACTTTACATTTGATACACTAGAAAAGCTAGATAATTTTAGACATTTAGTTTGCCTAAGGAACTTAGATTCAAACATGTGCTTCTCCGTCTCTAAACACTCCTTATATGACTGTTGTTCTTTGTTGTCCTGCTGTAGGATAGAGTCCATGTGGTCTTTCCACTGTACACTTGGCCATGTATATGTTACTCTTGCTCAGCTTATGTTTAGGCAGCCATGTTGGTGAGAAATTATGGGTGTAACATCTGACATTACTGGGAGACGCAGTCTCACAGCAAAGTCCTTTGTCCTCAAGCTCTCACAGTCTTCCCATTCTCTTCTTCAGTTATCCCTGAGCATTAGGTATAAGAAGAATTTATTGCATAACCAGGACGAACTAGCTGAATTTATGATAGTGACCTGTTAGATTTAAAATCATCCCACTTCTTCAATGAATGCTCCACGTATGGAAGAATTGTGAATCTCCCCCAAATTATAAAACATGTTACTTGATTCCCTGAGTTCTATTTATCTATTCCAGTCACTTAGACCCCAAATTAACATTTTGTTCAGGTCTGTACTCAACATTTTCTAGTAGATTTCACAGCCCTATTCTGAATGTTTCACTTTGTGTGCAAAAACATGTCTTCAAATATGGTTTGAATGTCTTTGTCCAAAGTAAGTTGTTTCTTTTTAGATAAAGGCACCATCTTAACTAGAAATTGGTCCGTCTAAATCAGTGTTTTTAAAGCAATGAGTGTCATTCAGAAGGAGATATGACTGTTGACGTTATTCTACCATAATTCAGTTGACACTACACCCAGCTTCACTGACTATCCAATATCCATTCTCTGTTAGTTCTCTACATTATAGAAACTAGTTTATCTAAACCCAAGATTGAATACTGTGGAAAACTATGATTAGGGCATAATATTGACTTGAGCTATAAGCATCTATGATCACTCCCAAAAGATCTCTAGAAGATTAGGCCAAGTGACTTTCTGTCATGGAGGGGGGGGAGAGGGTCATAGAGCTTTACCTTTCCAAAAGATCTATAGGCCATAATCAGGTACTAAAAGAGAGGGCTTATTTAGCCCCTTCCCACCAAAATACTTATAAACAATTTACTGGCACTAGGAGCAGGCTCACCAGGTTACACCTCATCCAAGGATGTCTAAACATCTAACAGGTGCTAGAGTACAGATTTTTCCTTCATATGTCTGCTCATAAATTGCACAGGCTCCTCTAAATAACTGCTCATAGACATTCCTGTAACTAATCCTAATTTACATTGTTCCACCAAACTGAACTTGAATGAAATTGTATCATTGTTTTTTATGTGATTGGTTTCTTATCTGTGATACAAAGATATTTGTTCATTTCTTCTCAGTAAAAGTTCAGATTACATAGCATAAAAACAAAATAGTGTTTTTCATGGGTCTTTGTAGTTCAAGCCATTCATGGACCCATTTCTGAACAACAAGATTAAAGCAAAATCCTTGGACCCCTACCTCCTGTTTAACTTTCCTTTTTCCTGTGTAGATTCATATAATGGCTGGAGTTACAATAGCAATAATACAACTATTAAGCCGTTAAAAACAGGAAGAAAGGAAAAGACTGTGGAGAGCCGATGACGCTGGCACCTGACACTCGTGGGTAAACAAGTAAAATAGCGCATGTGCAATGGCAAGGGACCACCTAATTACCACCCAACCCGGGACGTCACATGGGAATCTGAGCAAGCAGCCAATCAGATATGTCCACCCCTCCCTAGGGTGTATATAAAGCAGCGCCATGTTAGATCTGGTCTCTCCTCCTCCACACATGGGAATAAACACGTGCTACAGAAGGATCCTATGTGCCCGCGAGCGTTCTTGCCGGTGAGACGATTGCAACTACATTGTCTTGACCTTGCAGAGTTCCTAAAAATGAGAACAGCAACAAATTCTTCAGGTTTGTGGGAAACTAAATACATGTTCCAGTCTTGATACATAATGCATTAGTAATTTTATATTAAAGAAATATTTCAGCATTAGGAAATGAAAGTCTGTGGGCTAAAAAGACAAATTTTGTCAGTATGCATCTAGAGTGCCTGAAGACCCTATTACCTGTAAGACAGAACCAAATCAAAATTTTCTCTCCTATCTAGTAACCTGGTTGGGGGTGGATAAAAAGTGAAAAAAATAAGGGTCCACAAAGTAGCAAGACCAGCTATAAGCAAAGAAGAAACAAACTGAATGAAATTAGATTCAGAGATCTTTATCCCAGCTTTCTTTGCCTCCCAGCTAGTAATAGGGAATGAACCAGGAGCAGGGCAATAATGGGTGGAAAAAAGAAAGACCCACAAAGTAACAAAGTCAAGCCACAAGTCACTAAAAACACAGGCCTTACATGAGAGCACAGAATTTCAGTGACCCAAAGAACAATGTCTTTCTGATCACTCTATGCTGGCAATGTAGCCCAATGTCATTGAATTGATGAAACATTTTGCTGTAGGTATCATTTTTTAAAGAGAAGTTGTAACTCTGTGTGTGCACTTGTCTGAGTGTGTGCCAAATGTGTGTTCTTGAAGGCAGGAAAAACATTTTACATCCCTGGAGATGCAATACGAGGAGGTTATGAGCAACCTGAATAAAAGGAATTGAACTGTGGCCCTTAAGACTTGCAGCTTGTCTTAACACCTGAGCCATTTAATCAGCCTCCAGATAAGCTTCTTTTACAGGACAATTCTTTTATAAAATTCTACACATGATGAATACATGCTATGATTTTTTATGGCTAATAAAGTTTAGAACTTTCTTAAATTTCATATAGTGCTGAGTTCCTGTTTTGGGATTTTAAGACTTTATTTTTCAGATAAAAAGATTTCAAAAGAATTAGTGTTTAGTGAGAGAGGTACAGTGGTTACATTGATTGACATATAGTTTAATTTGTTCCCTTTAAAAAGATAAAACCACGTTACCTTCTTGAAAACGCGATTATTTTTAAATAAAATTAACTGCCCATGTCTGTTTCCTAATTCAATTAATGAAAGTTTTGTAGATATTTTTGTTTCTTTGATTGGAGAAGACATCAAACACCCTGAGCAACCAGCCTGTGAAGTAGCAGAATCTCATCCAGCAATTAGAATCATCGCATCACCTCTATAAGGACTTTGAACATTCTTCAAAGCAGAGATATTTCCTGGCTTTTCACACTTTCTTAAGTAGTTCTATTTGATAAGTTTCTGTTCTAGTTCAAATGTTATATAAGGGAACTGTATCAGTCAATCTATGACAGAATATTCTGAGGTCCTTGCAAGGCCATTACTCTTTAGAGTAAGAAATTATTACTACAATTTATTGTTATTATTAATGCTATTACTATTATTGACAATAATTATACTTGCACTCCAATGAGGCTATGCTTTTAAATAATTGAGACTCAAATTCCAGAGAATAGAGAATAAGTCCTTTTTTTCCTACGGTAGTTCAATGTAATAGGGCCGAAACTATTATGATTTTAAAGAGAGAAAAATTTCAAAGCTTCACCTGAAAAGAGACAAGAGGATTCGAGTACATAGAAAGGAAATCTCTAGAGAGAGAAATAATAAAAATACAGTGATAGACCCAGGCTAAGCTGGGCCTGGTGGTGTGCAGCTTAAAGTTCAGTGTTTGGAAGCCTGAGGCAGGAGGATTGTGATTTAAAAGCCTTCTTGGGCTATCCAGTGAGGTTTTATTTTAAAAATAACTCAAATAGAATGTAACCAGTCTATAGCTGAGAAAATAGAATTTAAACCAAGACATAGAAGATTTCACAAGACAGTTTAAATCTGAGATCTAAAAAAAAAAATTTTACTCAGAATTTGGAGATCAACAAGACAATATTGGATACAGAATGAAATGTTAAGGTAGTGCATCAAATTCTAGGAAGTCCAGACCAGAAAGATGGGTAAGCTGAAGGGTAACAACATCCCATACAAATGTAACGAGATTGATTAATTCTAAATACATGAGGAATTTATCCAGCTGATGACAGATGTGAGCATGAAATAACAACATGTTAGGACTCAAGGCAGAAAAGACACACAGCTAGCACTAAAGTTTAAAATGTAGAGATTTGCAAAAGGCAAACAATTTAACATGATTGTACTGCATATAATTCAAATGACAGTTTTCAAACATTTCTGATAATCCCACTTCGAAATTATTAGTTTTCCAAAGTCTGTGTCTATATACATAGATGAATTACTATATATACCAACATATGCTGTACATACTATGGCAAGATATGTGTTTATATACCTGTGTACAAGTACATTTACATGTTCATACATTGAAATGTTAAGAAATTTGTATTTTAAAGCAGAAACTTAAAAATTTGAAAGGTATAAAATATAAGTGAAGAAATTTTTCCAATACTTTATATTTAGTCTTTAGTGGCTAGCCTTCCTTTATTTTATACTTTAAAGGTCATATAGAAAGAACATTTTTATAAATATAACTTTTATATTACTGAATAGGAGATGCACACAGAGCATATGTGGGAAAGAAACCTGCTTTTCCCCTGTCTCTGGAGTCTCTTTGTTAATAAACTGACCACACTGGCACACTGTAAACTATAAAAATAAAGTTCCTTATTTTAACTGAAAACTATAAAATAGACGATCATTCCTCAATCTTGATATTTGGAAAAGAGTGTATATAATTTCTTTATTTAAAGCATTATATTTTATTTGATATATGACACAGATTCATAAAAAAAAAAACTAGAAAGTAAAAGTAACTTATGACACAAAGAAAAAGGCCATCATTAACAGTAGCCCAGTTTCTCTTTTCTTGTTGCGATGATAAAATAAACTGACAAAAGCAGCTTAGGAGAGAAGGGGATTCTCTGTCTCACTGCTCCAGGTTACTACCCATCATTTCAGAAAAAAAAAAAAAACAGAGGAGAAGCAGACAGCAAGAAATGCTAGCTTAAGGGTCAGCCTACATAGTGGTTCTACCTGCATCCTGGGAGGATCTTCAACCTCAGTCAGTCCAACTATAAAACCAAACCAAACCAAACCAACCGACCAACCAACCAACCTACCAAACGAACAAACAACAGCAGCAGCAGCAACAACAACAACAACAAAACCTAATCCCTCAGAATCTTTCCCACAGACCAGACCAATTTAAAGTATTCATGTCTGAGTTTTCTTTCTAGGTGATTCCAAATCCTGCTAACATAATAATTAACACTAGCCATCACATTCTCCAAACATGGGTATAGGCAGAGATATGAATCATGACAGGCAACAATAAAACAGCCAATGTTATGAGGGGCGCTGTACCTGAATGGACACAATCAGGGAGGACACTGATTGGACAGAATTGAAAAGATTTAAAAACATAAATGGAGTCAAAAGAAAATGAGTCTTCTTTCAAGTCACTGTGTGCAAGCAATTAAACACGACTTATGATGTAAAATAGTTCTCTCATCAGAGTGAGTGTTCCCTGACACCACTCCATGCTGTCAACTATTAGAATAAATGAGTATATAGGAAAAGAATACATATGTTATTAATAAGCAAAGTTTATTAATAAAATTGGCTGATTTTCCTTTAAGATACTAAAACAGAACCATGTAAAACTGCATTGGATGGACCTATGTCATAGCATTTTCTGCCTCTTTGTTGTGTGGGGGGGTGTCTGAGTACTGCTGGTATGATGTCCCATGTTGTTCTGGAGAAGGCAAGGCAAAGACTTGAGACATGAGAGTCCATGGTTAATGTTTCTCTTTTATGTGTCAGATGCAGTTAGAGCTCCACACTAAACTAGAAAAAAGCAGAAAATAATCAAGGCAATATAGCTTTATGCATTCAATGTTTCTGTGCAGAATATAATTAAATTATTAAGAAAATTATCTATGTGCTAAAATATAAGGGCCTTTATCTTTCATAATCCTGTTTTATTTTTTAATTGAAAATAGATTCTTCTCTCATAGAATATATCCCAACCAGTGTTCCAAGTCTCTACCCTCCTACTAATACCTCCTACCTACCCTCTTACCCAGATCTATTCAGAAAATAGTGGTCTCCAAGAGAGACTAGACAGGACAAAATAAGATTCAATAAAAGAAAGCAAATGCCCTCATATCAAGGCTGGACAAAGCAACCCAACAGGAGAAAAAGAATCTCTAGAGCAGGCAAAAGATGTAGACATATACCTACTCACACTGTTAGGAATCTCACAAGAACACAAAGCTAACAGCCATACCATAAATGCAGAGAACCTGGTGCATACCCATGCAGGCCCTGAGATTGCTTTTTCAGTCTCTGTGAACCAACTGCTGGTTATTTAATAGCCCATGTTCTCCTGATAACCTCCATCCCCTTAGACTCCTAAAGGCTTTCCTCCCCCTCTTCTTTGGAGTTCTCAGATCTCTACAGGCTGGTACCTGATGAAGAGCTTTAATTTATACATTCTGAATGATGTCTGGTTGTGTGTCTATGCACCTAATCCATCTGCTGCATAAGGAAGCCTCTCTCTCTTTTTTAGGGGGAGGGGAATATATTAAACTAGAGAAAATCATGCCACGTGAGATATGACTAACTCAGAATGACACAGATTATAAGTTTACACACACACACACACACACACACACACACACACACACACACGGATAAACCCACTATTTGTTGTGCAATACCTAGGCAGTTGAAGCATGTGTCCTTGTTATATGTTGGAGCATCTTTTAGGTATATGTCTAGTAGTGAAATAGCTGTATCTTTGGCTAGAAATAATTTTAATATTTTGAGAAACTGCCAGATTATTTTCAAAAGTGGTTTTACCAACAGTGGAGAAGTGTTCTTCTTTCTCTCTTTCTCCATATCTTTGTCAACATCTTCTGTCAACTTTGTTTTTGATCTTAACCATGCTAATTGGTGTGAGGTGGTATCTCAAGGTCGTTTTGATTTGCATTACCCTGATGACTAAGGATGTTGAACATTTCTTTAGGTGCTTCTCAGCCGTTCAAGATTATTCAGTTGAGAGTTCTTTGTTTATCTCTGTACCCATTTTTAATAGGGTTATTTGGTTCTCTGGAGTCTCACTTTCTGAGTTCTTTGTATATTTTGAATATTAGCCTTCCCTCTATTGAATGGAGGGCTGGTGAAGATCTTTTGCCAATCTGTAGGTTGCCATTTTGAAGGAAGCCTCCCTCATGCATACTTGACAAAGCGCCAAACTATGAGTATGGCAGAGTACCATTAGAAAACATGTCATTCATTAGTTTTATTTGTTTGTTTTTTCAATCATGCTGGTTTCTCCCTTAGTCACTGGGCTATCCAGTTTCCAGTTCCTAGCCATCCAGTCACTGTAGGACATAGACTCCCTTTCACACATAGGCCAGAAATTAAACCAAACATTGGCTGGCCTTTCACACATTTCACATACTTTCACACGTTCTGAGACACCATTGCCATAGCACATCTTGCATGCAGAACTGACACAATGAAGTATTTTGTGGCTGGGTTTGTGTTCAGGTTTCTCTCTGTAGCCTATAGAGTACCTTCTTGCTCCAAAAAGACCAGAGAGCCTTCATGCCTACATTCAGTCTCTTTGGCACAAGAAGGATCTTTATTTTAATCAATGGGTTAATCACAGATTTCAAGAATAGAGATCAGTGAATCACATTAATATAAAATTTTCAGTAGCCATATTGAAAATAAAAGGAGACAATTAAATCCAGGCTTTGATATTTCCAAAATTATATAAATGTCATCTCTAACAAATATTTTAATTGTTAATAAAATATCTTAGATATTCTTTTTTATATTAGTCTTCAGAATCCAGTTCATGTTAGATTTAAACCCATTGCAATGTAGATGGCACATTTCAAGTGTTCAAAATGTATATGTAGCTGTGACTATTCATTGGTCAGTGCCAGTTTAGTGTAAAGACAGGCAGCTAAAATCCTTAAGGTTACAGGGCCATTATTATAATCTTTGTTGTCAAGAAAAAACACTCTAAAAGCAAGAGCATCAGACTGAAAGGCTGAAGATGCTAAGCCATAATTCCTCACAACAGTCCCTTAAACATCAAATGCAAATAATCCAGGGAAGTTTCTAAAGTTCCATGAGATTTTGTACATAATATTGCTCATCGTATCTTCTAAACTATCAACAAATTGCAGTTCCAGTTAAGTAAATCTCAAAATTTTTGATGTCATTGAAAAAATATTTAACAGTATCTAAAGATTTTATGTATGTATTTATTAATTAATCAAAAATAGGGAATATATTAAATCTTTGCCTTTACTTCCTTTGTCTGCTTTTTCTTTGTGGTTTTCCATTAGCACTGTTCTCAGAGTCTCCTTCATCATCCATCACACTAAAAACAAAGACAGTGTGATATCTAGAGTAAAATGAGCAAGACTGAACAGTGTTCACAGGAGTGGAGGCTGGGCTGTCTCCATTTGCTAATTGTCACTTATGGAAGTTAGAATCCTAAGTTGTAGTAAGCCGCGGTGAGCGGTGACAGCATTCGCCATTGCAACATGGCGCTGGCACCCAGCTCAGCCGTAGGTAAACAAGTAAATTGCGCATGTACAAGTGGTGAAAGCGCGCCAAGTCACTGCCCAACCCGGGGCGTCATACGGGGTTTTGAGCAAGCAGCCAATCAGATATGTCCACACCACCCTAGGGTGTATATAAAGCAGCGCCATCTTGGGTCTCTCTCTCTTCCTCCTCACATGGCCATAAATGCTTGCTGCAGAAGGATCCGATGCCTGCATGCGTTCTTGCCGGCGAGACGATTGCATGGGCCACAGCTGGTGCCGAAACCTGGGAACCCACCATCGCCGGAGAGGATTCAGAACTGCAGCACAAAGATAAGCTCTGAGAGGCATGTTTGGTCTTGATCTATCTCATTTCTCTCCCCAGTTGGCAGGAGCTCCAAAAACTTTCGCTAATGTGCTAGAGGTGCTTATTCTCTTCCTTTTGATTTTACAGGATGAGAAAAGCCACTCAACTATCGTGGCAGGTCAGGGAGTGTTAGAAGAGCTACAAGACGACATGTCAGAAACAGGGCGGGATAAGAGGCTAGCCACTCATAAAGAGAATAGGAAAAGTGGTCTCAAGAAAACAGACCCTTCCAAAGATGCTCAGTCCTCGGAAGCGACAGATAAGGGAAAGAACGCCCTGGGAGAGGATCATAAGAAGGAAGGGAGGGCCCCGAAAAAGAAACCTCTTTATCCGGTAAAGGCCTTAGGGCTTGATGGCTCTGAAACGGGGAAACTGGGCCCCTCTGAGGAGGAAGACTTAGATGGGGAAGCAGGCCTCGGTGAGGAGGAGGGGTGCCGTCCAGATGGGCAGCCGCTGCTACAAGATGGAGGGCAGGAGAAGTCGGGAGATAGGAACCGCATGGCCTCTCGGCCTGTCTCGCCCTCCCAACTTATTGTTTCCAGCACTCCACTGCCTTATGCGGACAAGCGCTGCTCAGACTCCTTCCTTTCAAAGGAAGACAAAAGAAGAATGTTACAAGCCTTTCCGGTGTTTGAGGCCATGGAGGGAGGTCGTGTCCACGCACCGATAGAATATACCCCTATTAAGGAGCTTGCTGAAATAGTTAACAAATATGGAGTTGATGCTAATTTTACAGTCATGCAGCTTGAGAGACTCGCCGCTATGGCCATGACTCTGAGTGATTGGCAAAATACAGTAAAAGCTGCTCTCCCTAATATGGGACAGTACATGGAATGGAAAGCCTTGTGGCACGATGCTTCTCAAGTACAGGCAAAGGCCAACGCTAATGCGGAAGGCAATCAAAGACAGTGGACGTTTGAATTGTTAACAGGGCAGGGACAGTTTGTTAACGACCAAATAAACTATGATTGGGGAGCATATGGTCAAATCTCCACTGCCGCTATTAAGGCATGGAAAGCCCTTTCAAAGAAAGGTGAGGCTGGGGGACATCTAACCAAAATCTTGCAAGGCCCCCAAGAGCCATTCTCAGACTTTGTTGCTAGGATGACAGAAGCGGCAGGCAGGATTTTTAATGCATCCCCTGGAAAGATTATTGAATGGTATCCAGATGCAGTCGTTCAGCTTGCCCTTCGTGGGCTAAAAGCAGCCATTACCCATTTTGGAAGGGATCCTAAGGTTTTAATAGTGCCATATACTGCACATCAGGTTCAAACATTAACTGCTACCTCTGACGTTTGGACAGTGTTGGTCACTTCCTTTAATGGTCAAATAGATAATCACTATCCTAAACATCCTATTTTACAATTTGCTTTAACTCAAGCTATTGTGTTTCCACACATTATATCTCAAAAGCCGCTCACAGATGGAGTGGTTGTTTACACAGATGGGTCAAAAACAGGTGTGGGTGCCTATGTAGTTAATAATGAAGTCACAGCCAGACAATACCATGAGACCTCACCTCAATGCTTGGTAGTATTAGAGGTTCTTGAAACCTTCCCAGGTCCTTTAAATATTGTTTCAGACTCCTTTTATGTAGTAAATGCAGTTAAGGTTCTGGAAGTTGCTGGATTAATTAAGCCCTCTAGTAGACTTACAGAAGTTTTTCAAAAGATTCAATTTACCCCAGTCAATAGGAGATCTCCTGTTTTTATTACACACATCAGGGCTCACTCAGGTCTACCGGGACCAATGTCCAGTGGAAATGATCTGGCAGACCGAGCCACAAAGTTAATAGCTGTCGCCCTATCTCCAAAGTTGACCTTGGCCGAAGATTTCCATAAAAGATTTCATGTAACCCCTGAGACCTTATGTCAGAGATTTAACATAACCAGAAAAGAGGCTAGGGATATAGTGACTCAATGTCAAAATTGTTGTCAATTCTTACCAGTGCCTCGTGTAGAAATTAATCCACGAGGAATTCGGCCACTACAGATTTGGCGAATGGATGTTACTCACATCCCATCCTTTGGCAAATTGCAATATTTACGTGTTTCCATTGATACTTGTTCTGGAATTATATTTGCTTCCCCATTGACCAGAGAAAAGGCGGCCCATGTAATTCAGCATTGCCTCGAGGCATGGAGTGCCTGGGGAAAGCCTAAAATTCTTAAAACTGACAATGGACCAGCTTACACTTCTCAGAAGTTTGGACAATTCTGCCGCCAAATGAAGGTGACCCATCTAACAGGTCTACCATACAATCCTCAAGGACAAGGCATTATAGAATGGGCTCATCGCACTCTTAAGTCCTATTTAATAAAGCAAAAGGGGGGAGTCGAGGAAGCTCTACCCTCAGTGCCACGAGTCACCATTTCTATAGCACTTTTCACCTTTAATTTTTTAAATCTGGACAGTCAAGACCACACGGCAGCTGACCGTCATTGTTTAGAGCCTGACAGGCCAAAAGAGATGGTCAAATGGAAGGATGTTTTGACCGGACAATGGAAAGGCCCGGATCCTATTTTAATAAGATCCAAGGGAGCTGTTTGTGGTTTTCCACAGGAAGAAGACAATATGTTCTGGCTTCCAGAAAGACTAACAAGAAGAATCTCGGAGTTGGAAGATGACCCCCCCTACAGATTCCCTGGCTGATGGTTCCAGTCTTTACCCTCCTTCTTGGGATTTGGGTTCCTAGTATATGGGGGGAACAACGATGGGCTATACTATCTGCCTATCCAAAGCCTATGCCAATAAGACACAATTCAGTTGTTTTCCCTAAGTTTTTTACCCACTCAGCTAATCTGTCCAGGCAATTGTCTCAGTATCTTGCAGGAAATTGGTCAGAGGGGTTTGATGAAATTCTGGAAAAACTACGAACGGCAGTGATGGCAATCAATTCAACACGAGTGGACCTATCACTGACTGAAGGACTCTCCTCTTGAATTTCTTTGGCCTTTTCCTTCTTTAAAGAATGGGTGGGAGTAGGCCTGTTTGGTATAGCCCTATGCTGTGATTAGTGTTCATGTTATGGTTGGTCTGCAAACTCAAAACTCAACAGAAGTGTGACAATGCGATAATTGCCCAAGCATTTGCTGCTTTAGAACAAGGTTCCTCCCCTAGAGTCTGGCTGTCTATGCTACGAAAGTAGCTAGCGCTTGAGCCCTCAGCTGATGCACCCCACGGGTTCTATCCCATTGCACTGAGTCGGTGAGGCAAGAGCCCCCACTCTCTGCACGTCTCTGGGTGGGGTGTATACTGTGATATACAGGGGATGTTCCTCAGGGATAGATTCCTCGAAGGCATGTCTGGTTGCATAGAGGTCAAGTTGCCAAATCCTCTCCCTGTCAAAGGCAACGGGATGGGTAGATTAAAGTACACTCGTGGACTCAACGACCAGGGTGGAAATTCTTTACAATATCCCAACATTCTGCACAAGGGACTAGACCTCTACCTTCCTCTACAAGAGAGATGACTTAGAGCCTTGCCAGATGACCTTACGGTCTCATTTAATAAAGCTAAAAGGGGGAGATGTAGTAACCCACGGTGAGTGGTGACAGCATTCGTCATTGCAACATGGCGCTGGCACCCAGCACTGCCGTGGGTAAACAAATAAATTGCGCATGTGCAAGTGGTGAAAGCGCACCAAGTCACCGCCCAACCCAGGGCGTCATACAGGGTTTTGAGCAAGCAGCCAATCAGATATGTCCACGCCACCCTAGGGTGTATATAAAGCAGTGCCATCTTGGGTCTCTCTCTCTTCCTCCTCACATGGCAATAAACGCTTGCTGCAGAAGGATCCAGTGCCCACATGCATTCTTGCCAGCGAGACGATTGCGTGGGCCACACTAAGTTGCTGCAGTGACTGGTGATCTGAACTTCTTTAATGATAACCTCAAAGACAGGACTCCCATGTCCTTGAGGATCATGTTCTAGAATTGCAGAAGATTTATATTTCCAAAAGTCAGTAAAAACGTGTGCAAGTTTTCTAAAGTCAGTTTTCCAAGACAACTTATAATCAGCATGGCACATTTCTATCATGAGACAGAATGAACTGTTAAGACTATTCTGGGTCACTGATCATGGAGTTGGGTGCTAGAGATAGAGTATAAGATAGGCTTGCCCATGAGAGTAGGCCAGCAGATTTACTTTTGAGGGAGGATTATGTCTAGGTCTTGACTAGAAGACAAAGTGGAGCTGTGATACAGAATGAAAGGAAGGCGTTCATCTCAGTGGTCAGAGAAAGCAGAGGTAGGCTAGCCAGAGTCTGAAATGGAAGAGACTAGAAGTGAATGACCTCCAAACCTGAGCAGTGATGTAAAACTCCAAAGACTAAAGTCAAGTTGACAAATAACTGAGCGAAGGTAAGCAGGTGTGTGGAGGCCTGCAGTAGGGAAAATTTGCCCAAATATTTTACACATATGACCTTAGGCCCATGTAGACTCATTGGGTCAAAGGCTGCATTTCATCAAGATAGTAAATGTTTAGAAATGCACATCTTAAATTCTCACATTTCCCTCATTGCTTGCCTGAACTTCAATTGAATACTATGCCTCCCTTACACAGCTGTACTTAGAGGTGAGGGCTTCTCTCCCTGTTTCTAAATATTTGCTTTGACAATAGATTTTCCAAGTGAATAAAATCGTGCTCCTCTGTGTGACCTAGGTAAAGGTCTTCTTGCAAGGTGGGCCCTAAAGCCAGGCAGGATTGAGCACGTGCATCTACTTAGGAAGGTGATAATTTCAAATATAGACCCAAATGACACTGTAGAATAAACTTTGATATTCATACTGAAAAGATGAGCATAGAACCATTACACATTCCTTAAATCAAAAGGAAGAAACAGCAACTGAAAACATATTAATCCAATTTTATGATAGGGAATTTTTAAAAAGGCATAATGAACTGTAAAGGTATAGTTCCCCTGGGAACCATAACTTGGATGTAAGGCAAATATATATTAAGGTATAAAGACAAGAGCCTATATAGTAATAGAAAATTCTACAAACAGATGTACCAAGAGATCAAATTATAATTGGCATGGGGAATAATAGACATAAGACTTCATATTCCTAGAATTTAATTTTTTTCTGAAACACTAAAATTATATGAAGCTACCCACAATCCATTGGGCAGGCATGATAAAAACAAAAGAAAACCAAATCAGCAAAAACTAAGAAACCATTAGGCAGTTATCCCTGGAAAGTATATTTGAGATCATCAAAGATGTGCAGAAAATGAAGAAGTGTGATCCATGTGACCTTAGTATTTCCCTGACATGTCTTTCTCTAACCATTGGTCCCCTTTAGAGAGCTTTTATTTTAGAAAATGTATAATTTTGTGCACATATATCGCTAATTCTGGCTGGGGAACCGCAGGGTTCGTCACACCAGGCTGTGTGTAGTTGGCTGGGAACACTTTGGGTTCCTCCAGGCTGGAAGTTAGGCCTGGTTGCTCACTAAAGGCCTCTCCCTCCGTGGCTCCACTGTTCCTCACTGCAAGGCCCCAGCGCACGAAAAAGTCCTTGGGTTTCCAAAATGGGTTTATTGGCATGATGGATGGTGGGTGGATCTGGATATACCCCCCAAAAAACCCAGGTCAGACTTGAGTTAAATAGGGAGGGAAAAAGGGGGGAGGGGCTGGGGAGGAATGCTTACTTGGCTCCACCCTCTGGCCTTCAGGTACCTCATTAGTATGTAAATCTCTCTAGGGCCTGAGGCCAGTTTATCACACCCTCCACCTGTGTCCTAGTGTGACTGAAGGGTGCAGGTTGAACGGAGGTCAGACCTCCTGTCAGGAGCCTGGGTTCTGGGGGTATGGCCGAACCCACAACCCAAGAATGAGGATAGCCTTCCACAACCCGACACACATACATATAATCCCAACTCTTGGGAAGTAAAGAATGGAGAATTGTGAGTTTCTTTTCTTTCTTTTGTTCTTTCTTTCTTGGATATTATATTTACATTTCAAATTCTATCCCCTTACCCCTTTCCTCCCACCACTCAGGAAGCCCTATGCCATCCACCTTCCTCCTGCTTCTATGAGGATGTGCCCCCACCTACCCCCCACTCCCACCTCCCTACTTGGTGTTCAGCCTTCATGGGACCAAGGATCTCCTCTCCCACCTATGCTCTCCCACAAGGCCATCCTCCCCTACAAATACAGATGGAGTCATGGGTCCCTCCCTATGTGCTCTCAGGCTGGTGGTTTAAACCCTGGGAAGCTCTGGTTGGTTGATATTGTTGCTCTCCTCATGGGGATGCAAACCCTTTCAGGTGCTTCAGTCTTCTCTCTAACTCCTCCACTGGGAACCCTTTGATCAGATCAATGGTTAGCTGTGAGCATCTGCCTCTGAATATGTCAGACTCTGGCAGACCTCTAAGGAGACAGCTATATCAGGCTCTTGTCAGCATGCACTTCCTGACATCCACATCAGTGTCTACCTTTGGTGACTGCACATGGGATGGATACCCAGCTGTGGATGTCTTGGTCCTACTTAGAAGGAGTAACAAAACACTCAAGGGAGCAAATATGGAGACAAAGTATGGGACAGAAACTGAAGGAGGGGCCGTCTAGAGAATTGTGAGTTTCTTGTCAGCTTAAATCATATAACAATACCTTGTCTCAAATAATAAATGAATGAAATTAAAACTAAAATGACCATGATAAAGCCTTTCTTTGCTAGTCATAGATATAAATTTTCTTTAACCCAGACATGCTTTAAGGACCGGGGAGTCTTTTTTCAAAGTATTATCACCAAGACAGCATCCTTATCCTCTCATCTGTGTGACCATAGGAATTTAAAGTTAATATGCACCAATTAGCACAAATATTATAGTCACAGTGAACAACTGGCTCTCGCTATCCTCTAGTACTTTCCAACTAACGAGCCACTGTGTTTAAACTTTCTAAAGGGTAACCAAGTTCATTCTTTCTTTCCTAACTCTAAGGTCTTAGTCCTTATTTCAAATGATCTTGAACATACTCTTACTTGGTTGTTTATGTTGTGTCTATTAATTTTTCTCTGTTTGTTTAAACATGTACCTGTGTTGACACACATTTTTTATATAGACATGCTCTATGATACCTCACTGTCAAGACTTCTCAAGGCATACTTCCATGAGAAGAGTCCTGGCTATAATTTGTTTTATATGTGGAAAGATATGTTTTCTAAAATTCTAGTCAAAGTCACTGTGATTTAAAAACACTTGGAGATACTACAAGACAAAGGCCCATAGACTCAACTTCTCAGGACTCAAGTAGGCTACAGAGATGAGGGAGTTTTAAGGGGTCTGCACCAGGTCCTCTGCATATATGTTATGGCTATGTACCTTGGTGTTTTTCTGGGATTCCTAAAAGTGGGAATGGGGGCTGTCTGTGACTCTTTTACCTACTTGTGGGACCCTTTACCTCCTTCTGGGTTGCCTTTTCCAGCCGTGATGGAAATATGTGCCTGGTCTTATTGTAGCTTATTATGCCATATTTGGTTGATAGCCTTGAAAGTCACGCACTTTGCTAAGGAGAGTTGACAAGGGGTAGTTGGGGAGGGTGTGGAAAAACAGGAGACTAGGAGGAGGAAAGGAGAGAAACTGCAGTAAAAATGTAATATATGGGAGAAGATTGAATAAAAAGTAAATAAAACAATAAAATAAATCACTCAGAGATACTACTTTAGGAATGATTTCATTTTGTCTAGAGCTAACAGAAGACTCCAAAGTGAAACAAAGAGAGAGATAGAGAGATAGAGAGATAGAGAGATAGAGAGATAGAGAGATAGAGAGATAGAGAGATAGAGAGATAGAGAGATAGAGAGACAGAGACAGAGACAGAGACAGAGAGAGAGAGAGAGAGAGAGAGAGAGAGAGATCTATTCAAAGCCCAGAATCTCAGTGAGACATGAGCTCAGGAGCCCTGAGTTGCAGTACCATTGCTCTATGAATATTGCATTTACATCCTTAGAGAAGACATTGTTAAGTAAGCAATGTGCAAAAACTATGAAGGCTATTTAACCTACTTAGGACAGTCTTTAATTACCTTAGGAACATTCATTTGCATTCAAGCAATTCATATGCAAAACAGGAACAATGTTTATTCTGGCCCATTGTTTGAGAACGTTTATTAGCCATTAGTTATGTTACTTTATTTTTTTGAATGCATATTTTTCTAAGTTTCTTATAACCTTAGAGGATTATAAACATTGAGAAATATACAACTAAGACCCAAACAGACCCCAGTGAAACAGTGGCTGTCTCCAGTTACTGATAGACTTATGAATAAATCCTTCTAGTTTCAGTTAAAAGATGATTTGAAGCCGAAACAATAAGCACGATCAATAATTGTATCACGATTCCATCAACAGGAAAGATGACCAATACTCAATTCTTTTGTAGGAAATTGCTTTATCTCACTTTACTCTAAGCAAAACACTAACAGATTTTTTTTGTCAGAAAAATACAACAAATGAACAAATTGTCACTGATGTGGTTCCATATAAAATATTATTTCTTCTCAATGCATCAGGTAAAAGAGGAAGTGAGGTGTTCCGGGTATATTTTCCCAACGTAAACACTTTGTTCCCAAGTGTTTATTATAACCCAATGACACTTATTACCTTCAGAGTTTTTCTGCTTAAACTTTTGTTCTCCTCAGAAGTGGGAGGGGGACTGTAAATTAGATCAAGGAGAAGTACTGTCATGCCAGCAGAGGCAAGCTCAATACCAAAGATTTATCTACTTAGACAAATGAAATCAGAGTCACTGGATCCATCTAAAATGTTCTGATGCCTCTGCAGAAATCCAAAAGTCACAGGTAAATGCAATTTTACTCCAGTCAAATTTGGTGCTGTTGTCTAGAGGGCTGTAATATTTAAAGGTTAGCCTTTATCAAATCAGATCTGTGGATTTTGTGACACCAAAGATTAGGTCTACCAGATTAACAACAGGTTATGCACAGAAACTGAATTTTAAACAAGCAATCAGTATCACGATGTATCCGATGTGAGTGGATGTGTGTTCACAATTTCTGTCAGCCAAAGAGGCAAACAACTTCCAATATCTCATTTTTCCTCTTATGATATTGTCTGACCTAATGGGCTAAACTTATTTGTTATTATTATTTAGGGTATTCATATTATCAAATGATTAAGTATTTAAAGTCCATAGAAAAGATGTGATAAAACATCAGTAAACCGACATATTTGTCAATGTACCAAATAGACTAACTTTTTTTCCCAATTCATATAATAATAATGGCTTATTGGTCTGTTTCTTTGAGACAGCCTGTCACTCTGTAGCCCATGATTGCCTGGAACTCTCCCAGCTCAGCATAAATTGAGGTATTTTAAATCGCTTTACTGTTTTAGTTGTTTAGACTGATATAAATGAAAGTAAATCGGGAGGTAATTTGTAGTGGCCACCCACTTAATATTCTCTACTTGATGCTGGAATCCTTTACTGTCAAGAGAGAGCCTACCAGCTTTCTTCTCTGTGAAAGCACATGTGTGGGATAGAGGTATCTTTTGGGTATAATCATTATGATTGTCTGTTGTGTTTTATATAAAAAAAATTATAAGAGAGAAGGAATATGTTTGGTGGAGGCATGGTATGATGTAGAGAAAGAGGGTGCCTCTGCAGGCCCTGGCTGAGACATCCCTTCCCCGTGAAGGACCAGCCATGTCATGGTATAGTATAGAATAGAGTTTGTTAAGAGCATGGGAAGGAGAGTTGAGAGAAAGGCAGAAAGAGAGAGAAAAAAAGTAGAGGAGTAGAAGCTGGCCATGAGCATGTGTAGAGAGAGGGGGGTAAGGAAATGGAGAGAAAGGAGAAGCAGGAGCCAGGGGAGAAGAGAAGAGAGCAAGAGCAAGAGAAAGAAAGAGAGTAGGGGGCAAGCAGCCCCTTTTAGAGAGAGTCAAAGCATACCTGGCTGTTGCCAGGTAACCGTAGGGCAGAGCCTAGACAAAATGCCCTGTATTGCATTGTAGTAACACATTTTACTTTTATTTACTGGTAGATTCTAGCTTAAAGTCACTTTAGACAAAATTTTTATCCAAATTATTTATTTTAAATAGGAGGAGGTTTTCACTATCAAAAGTTAGTGATGTTCTTGTAGAGGATCTAAATTCGAGTTCCAGGTCCCTCATTGGTCATCTTCCAATCACCCATAACTCAAGATACAGGCAATCTGACATTCTCTGGACTCTGAGGGTACTGCATACATGTGGTGCATATCAGCATTGATAGCCACATAAAACAAATACAAATGAATAAATAATCTTAAAAACCATGAGCATATAATAAAAATAAATCAGTAGGATATCATTATTGTGTATGTGTGTGTTGAGACTGAGTGTCCTGCAGTTCAAGATAGTTTTAAGATTAAGATATAAGAAAAAATTGAACTTTGATCTTCACGCTTCTACCTTCCAAGTGTTGGAATTATACATGTATACAACTATGCCCAGGTCAGAAGTATTTATTCTGATTAACCTGACATCAAGCAGGACAAAAAAGGTGTAGTCATTACTAGAGAGAATCAAGTTCTGTTGGGAATTGATCAGTTTTCTCTCTTATAAATTCATCTCAAGCAGCTTCCAAAGTGTAGGCTGAAACTTTTCAAGGTAGTCAAGGCCAAAACACAAATACATAATATAAAAAACAAACTACATAATACCATTGAAGATGAGATTCTTCAGCTCCCTCTTCTAGCTCTCGCTACGTACTGGCCCTGCCATTACAGACTCTTCCTCTTAAACCTTTACCCAAAAGAAATGTTGTCAGAAGTTGCTTTTTGTCATTTTTATTTTTTTAATGCATCAAAAGAAAAGTAACTAATATAGAAGTTCACATCAGAGAGTGGGCTATTGTAAAGATCTGACTTGGGTTTTTGGAGTAATGTGCAGGGCTTCAGAACTTTGAACCACACAAACAGTTAGCTGCTCTAAGCATAACTTAATGGGTTGTTCCCTAGCAGCTGTTTAGAAGACAGTCATCCTGAAAGCAATGCTGATTTTTCAGACCTGGCTCGTTTTGTTTCAGGAGGAAGCAGGGGCCGTAACTGAATTAGTCTAGATTTCACAGATGTGGTATTTTGACAAAGAATCTGGTTGCCTTCTGCTCATGTCCTAATAACTTGCCAGAGGCTAAATTTAAACATAATGGGATTAAACTATTTCACAGAGATAATTTAAAGACAATATAGTATTAAGTTAGTGTATTAGTTGTTACTGATAATGCAAGTCTACAATGAAAAGGGGCAACAAAAACAGAAATCAATACAAAATGAATAGTTTGGAGAAAGGGGGTACTAGGGACCTTACAGCAAGGCCTATGCTGAACAAGACGCTGAAATTGTTAGAGAGATTAGAACCATTGAAAAGAAGCCTCCTGAATGGCACTGAAGGAACAGAAAGGGTGCATTGTGGGTTTAGAGGCAAGACCCCCACCCAGCTAAGATTTCAGCCAGCAGGGAGAATGCTTAACAGGTTGTCTTCTCCTGGGATGCAAATGTTTAAATTTACAAAGCTGCTGCTTGCTAATATTGTAGAAAATTCTGAGGGTCCACCCCAAGCTGGCTGTCAAACCAATAGTGTCATGCACAGGGTACCAGCTTGGGAGAAATAAGGATGTAAAAGTGAGGGGTTGTGGATTCCTTTTCCATGGTTTCAGAAAGCCTCTGAGGAAAGCCCAAGCAACCTGTAGTAGGGGAATATCCATAAAAAGTCCTGAGAAGAAGTGAGCCCCTAAGGGGCCATGATGTGTAGTGTGAAAGTGAAGCCGGACTTACTGTGAAGATCCCAAGATGTTGCAGATAACAGAGCACTGAGAGATCTGCCATGCAATGCAACACATAGAGCAAGATGTGACATATGTTACAAGAGGCAAAATTGGAGGAGAGAGGTCATCTGTGCCCATAAAAGTAGTCTCAGACACAGAACTTGGAGCTTCAGGATTTGCCCTGTTGAGTTGTAGTCTTTCTTCAGACCAGCGTTTCCTTATTATATCCCCATTTCTTCTTCGTGGAATACTAATATGTATATTTTGTAACATATGTTCTAACATACGTTAGAAGCATGGAATTTGATTTTTGATTTTTAGAAGGAATCACAGTTTAGAGATTGCTGTGAGTCTCAAAAGAGACTTTGGATTCTTTTTTCCTTTTTTATTGGATATTATATTTACATTTCAAATTTTATCCCCATACCTCATTCCCCCCACCACCCAGGAATGCCTTATCCCATCCCCCTCCTCCTGCTTCTATGAGGGTGTGCCCTCACCTACCCCCCATTCCCACCTCCCCACACTCGAATTCCCCCCCCACACACACAGTGTTCAGCCTTCATGGGACCAAAGATCTCCTCTTCCACCTATGCCCAACAAGGCCATCCTCGCCCACATGTACAGCTGGAGTCATGGGTCCCTCCCTATGTGCTCCTAGGCTGGTGGTTTAGACCCTGGGAAGCTCTGGTTGGTTGGAATTATTGCTCTCCTCATGGGGCTACCAACACTTTCAGCTCCTTCAGTCTTCTCTCTAACTTCTCCATTGGGAACCCTTGATCAGATCAATGGTTAGCTGTGAGCATCTGCCTCTGGGTATGTCAGACTTTGGGAGACCTCTAAGGAAACAGCCATATCAGGCTCCTGTCAGCATACACTTCCTGACATCCATATCAGTGTCTATCTTTGGTGACTGCACATGGGATCAACACCCAGGTGGAATGGTCTCCAGATGACCCCTCCTTAAGTTTCTGTTCTACACTTTGTCTCCATATTTGCTCCCTTGGGTATTTTGTTACTCCTTCTAAGTGAGACCTAGGCATCCACACTTGTTCTTCCTTTTTCATGAGCTTCATGTGGTCTGTTAGTTGAATCTTGGCTGTTTCAAGCTTTGAGGCTAATATCCGCTTATCAATGAGCAAAATACCATGTGTGTTCTTTTGTGATTGGGTTACCTCACTCAAAGAAAAAACCACATGGTCATCTCACTAGATGCTGAGAAAGCATTTGACAAAATTCAACATCCATTCATGTTAAAAGTCTTGGAAAGATCAGGAATTCAAGGCCCATACCTAAACATAGTAAAAGCAATATACAGCAAGCCAGTAGCCAACATCAAACTAAATGGAGAAAAACTTGAAGCAATTCCACTAAGATCAGGGAATAGACAAGGCTGCCCACTCTCACTCTACCTATTCAATACAGTACTGGAAGTCCTAGCTAGAGCAATTAGACAACAAAAGGAAGTCAAAGGGATACAAATAGGAAAGGAAGAAGTCAAAATTTCACTATTTGCAGATGATACGATAGTATACTTAAGTGACTCTAAAACTTCCACCAGAGAACTCCTAAACCTGATAAACAACTTTAGCAAAGTGGCTGGATATAAAATCAACTCAAACAAATCAGTAGCCTTCCTCTACTCAAAAAATAAACAGGCTGAGAAAGAAATTAGGGAAATGACCCAATAGTCACAAATAATATAAAATATCTTGGAGTGAATCTAACCAAGCAAGTGAAAGATCTGTATGACAAGAACTTCAAGTCTTTGAAGAAAGAAATCAAAGAAGAGCTCAGAAGATGGAAAGATCTCCCATGCTCCTGGATTGGCAGGAGACTTTGGATTTTTAAGCAGTGTTGCAACTGTAAAAAACTATGGGAACTTTCAAAGTTAGACTAAAGTTATCTTATATTATGGTGTGAGCATGAAACTATGGTGTAGAATGTGGTCATTTGATAAGTAATGTCCCCAGTAGGCTCACATATTTTAATACTTGATCTGTGGTTGGGGGCCATATTTGGAGAAACTGAGGAATCTTTAGAAGCTGAAAACTTGTTGGAGGAATTGTGTGATGGGAATAGGTTTTGAGGGTTCATCCTTCACCGTAATTCAGTTTACACTCTCTGCTTTGTATTTGTGGTCGAAGATATAATCTCCTAGCTTCCTGCTCCAGCTGCCTTCTATGAGATTACCTACTCTTTTCAGAAACTGTAACTTCACATAAATTCTTTCTCCTCTGTTTCCTTTGGTAATGGTATGTTGTCACAGCAAAGGCAAAGTATGTAATATAACTAGGATATTGAAAACAGGTTGATTTGAATTAAAAAATGTAAATCAAAGAGAAAAGACAGTAAACTAAGGAAGTGATCTTAAACCTCCTTAAGTGGTAAGCAAGTAACCAGATTATGGTGAAAAGCTGGAAGAGGAGAGACCTTGCATTACAAATAGCTCTATAAAGTGTGAACAGCAATTAGAGGTTTTGTGAAATTGTATTTTTTGACACAAAGTTGTTTACCAGGTTGGTTTTTAGAGTTATAAATATGCAATACACCTGTCACTACAGATCATCTTAAGCTTATTTGTTGATAAAATAAATAATTTTAACAACTTTTCTCCAAAACCCAATTCAAGTCTTAGATTTATTTATAAATGTTTGAAAATTCCTTCCACGAGGAACATAAAAATACATGCACACATGAATAAAAAATATATTTCTATGCACAAAGTACTCAAACAAAGTAAATAAAGGGAAAAAATCACATAAGTCATCAGATGAAAACCACACTTCTAAAATAGGTCAACCTCAATCCACATTCTTAAACTGATGAAAAGTGTTGCCAGCTCATAGTTGCCTAGATATTCATTACAGTTCAAATCTAATTTCTATCCTCAAGCAACTTCAATAAAATCAGTGTATATCCTCATAACACCTTTTATGTTGATGTCAGTGACATAACTTTCATATTCATTATTTCTAATTGATTTGACCATAAAATAAGCCTTTTATTCAAAGAAAGGAAAAAATAAAAGATTAAAAAATGATGACAATTAACTTTCATAAAATAACTATCTGCTACATATAGATGTCTAGGGGACACGGAACTATTGACTGCCAAAGAAAAAGTTTGCAATGAAATTATGAAGTGGTACAAGAAACAATAGAGATAAAATTTCTAAATAGAGATGGGGGTGTAGAAGTTGGGGGTCCTTCAACGAGTTGCTTTACAACAAAGATGAATTCTCCACTTCAAAAAAAAAAAAGCATCAGCTGTTCATACCCAAGTTACTTAGCAAAAATAACTGACTGGAAAATGATGTGATGTCATTACCAAACCCAGAAGTTTCTAGAAATCTATTATTAAGTTTTACAAACACCCTAGCTTAAATTGTTCTTTAATATACTGTATTCTTCCATTTTCTCAGATTTGAAGATTAGTTTCTATATTAAAAATATCTATCTTTAGCTAGATTTGTGGGTCAGTGCTAAAACATTTACCAAGTACAGGAAAGGCCTGGGATTTGATTCCCAAGGCTGCAAAATATATTTTTACCTTATACTTGTATTTTACATCTCTTTTTATATTTCATTTTTCTTGTTTGTATTATGTTGATTGTAATTCCCCTCTAATGGAACCATTAAAAGGAAATCTATGAAGTAAATTCCAGTCTGTTACTATTTTCTCTTTGGCACATACAAATGGGATCCCTCATCATATGAATGATATAAAAACTCTTGGGAAAAAATTAAATATCCATTAGGAGAAGACAGTAATGGTATACAGTTGCCATCCCAGCATCTCGAGGACTGAGGCAGGAGCATCAGAAGTACAAGGTCAGCCAAGGGCACATAGCAAGACTCCATCTCATTCCCTACCAATAAAAACCACCAAAATATCACTAAGGAAATCTTAAGTGTTATTGTTGAGCTTGCCAGCAATTTTTTTCTATATTTCAAAATAAAGCAAAATATCTTCATCTATATCCAAGTAAATCAATTGACAGTGTCTTCAAATTTTTTTCTAGTTTTTCCTCTTTCTTCTCATTTTTCCTTTTGCAAATCTTGCCTTTACAGGCGTTTTCTGAAGTTTTCCTCTTAAATCATGAGGATCATAAACCCATCATCTAATGGGGTTTTGTTCTTATCAAATTGCCTCTCCCATCCTGCTCTGTGCTTTCAGATTGTTTTAAATTATGGATGGATATCTGCTTGGAAGCAGTTTTCTCTTCAGCCTCTGAAGAATACCCAAGTAGACTTCTTGTCTCCTGACCAGCTCCCAATATCTGCCTTGTCCTAGTGAAATCACTTGAAAATTTCTAGTAAACCTCCAAGACATCTTTTCTTTGACCTTATGCCATTGTCTTTACTTAACATTTTAAGTCTTACTGCTAGGAAAGTCATCTGGAACATATATCTGACATGACAGACAATTGGACATTACCTGGCAGATCTCAGTTTATCTAGGAAGTGTCTTAAAGTCTGATACTTCGTTTTAAAGTCTAAACAGATTACAACCTCAAACAGAGTTTATACTAGTAAACCCAGTAAGACTGTGTTGCAGATGTCAAACGTGAGAGTAGGTACTGAGAGTGCTAGTCGAGAGAATCAGAATTATCTCTGTTTTCTGATTTGTAGGGAAAAGGGAAATGGACGAATTGCAGTGTGGAAGGATACCCTGGACAACAAGCTTTAATCCTGGAAATGACTGATGTTAATAGTTAAACCTTCGAAACTGATGTGAGGGAGAAAAAAAGGAGTACTGTGAACACTTTAGCTGTGAGTTTACTCTGCTACTTACAGTTCCTGAGCAGAGACAGCCAAGTGTCACCTGGACCACACAGTCCTGCTTGAATCTCCAGTGCTATTCCTGAAAGGAAGACTCTCCCTGGCACCTTTGGGGCTCTGTGCCCATCCTGTCAACTTACATTATTACTCTGTCAGCACTTCCATTGTGCTCTCACATCTAGAATTATTCCCTTTTATAATCGCAAGGCTCTTTCAATTAGTCCAATGACTTTTCAACGGTTGCATTATCTGCATGAATCCATTGTTTTATCCTGTTTCCCTCGTTCTCTAGACAAATAAGTTTTCCATCAACTGAAGTATGCATTACCTTGTAACAATATCCAGATCCTTTCAGCCCAGATCTGTGATTTTGCTGAAGCTTGGACCTTCTCTTCTTAGTTACCAAATGTGCAAACGTTTCTCATGGCTTTGCAGGAGCTCCACTTACTCCAGGACGTATATCCATCTTCTCTATCCCAGATAAACAATCTAATGCTTCCATCGCACTTATAAAAAAGTCAAATAAGCATGATGATTTATTTTCAGAAGAAAATCCTTTTAAATGCTTTCTTTTCTTTTCCTTTTTTATTAATTATTTTACTTATTTATATTTTAAGTGTTATCCTCCTTCCCAGTTTCTCCTCTGCAAATCTCCCATCCCAATCCCCCCCCAAAACCCACACACTCCTGTCACATCTTTATCGCATCCCCCAACACTGGGGCAACAAGCATCCACAGTACAAAGGGTCTCCCCTCCCACTGATGCCAAATAAGGCCATCCATCTAGCTGGAGCCATGGACCCATCCATGTGTACTCTTTGGTTGATGGTTTAGTCCCTGGGAGTTCTGGTGGGTCCAGTTAGTTGATATGTTCTTCTTCTTATGAACTTGCAATCACCTTCTACTCCTTCATTCCTTCCCCTAACTCTTTCATTGGGTTTCCCAGGCTCAGCCCTATAGTTGGTATTAAGTATTTGCATTTGTCTTAGTCAGATAATGCTGGAGCCTCTCAGAGGACCTCCATACTAGACTCCTCTCTGGGAGCACTTTACATCAGCAATAGTATCTGGGTTTGGTGTCTGCAGATGAGATGGATACCAAGGTGGGGTGGTCTCTGGATGGCCTTTCCTTCAGTCTATGCCCCATTTTTGGTCCCTGTGATTCCTTTAGACAGGAACAATTCTGGGTTAAAATTTTGAGATCAGTTGTTGGCCTCTTCCCTCAAATGGGAACCATGCCTTATCTACTGCAGGTGGTCTATTCAGGTTCTATTTCCCCTTTGTTGCATATTTCAGCTAATATCATTCCTGTTGGGTCCAAGGAACCTCTCCCTTCCCTGGCATCTGGGACATTCTAGAGGTTCCCCATTCCCCACCCACATCCTACACACCTACATATTTCTATTTATTCCCCTGACACTCTGGACTTCTCCCTTGTCTATTCCCATACCTGATCCTTCCCTGCTTATTCTCTTTCCTCCTCTCTCCCTCTCAGAACCCTCCCTCTCTCTACCTATCATAATTACTTTGATCCCTCTTCTAAGTAGGATTGAAACATCCACACTTTGGTCTTCCTTCTTGTTAAGTTTCATATGGTCTGTGTGTTGTATCATGGGTACTCTGAGATTTGGGGCTAATATCTACTTACTAGTGATACCATATGCGTTCTTTTGTGTCTGGGTTACCTCACTCAAGATGATATTTTCTAGTTCCATCCGTTTGCCTGAAAATTTCACGAAGCCATTGTTTTCAAGAGCTGAGGAATACCCTCTTGTGTAAATGTATCAGATTTTCTATATCCATTCTTCTGTTGAGGGACACTTGGGTTATTTCCAGCTTCTGGCTATTATAAATAAGGCTGCTATGAACACAGTGGAACATATGTCATTTTTATATGTTGGAGAATATTCTGGATATATGCCCAGTAGTAGTATGGCTGGGTCTTCTGGTAGAACTATTTTCTAATTTTCTGAGGAACCACCAGATTGATTTTCAGAGTGATTATACCAGTTTGCAATCCCAACAACAATGGAGAAGCTTTCCTCTTTCTCCACATCCTAGTAAGCAACTGCTGTTACCTGTGTTTTTGATACCATTCTGATTGATGGGAGGTGGAATCTCGGGATCATTTTGATTTGCATTTGCCTGATGACTAAGAATGTTCAACATTTCTTTAACTACTTCTCACCCATTCGAGATTCCTTAGTTGAGAATTCTGTTTAGCTCTATACCCCATTTTTAAAAGGTTTATTTAGTTCTCTGGAGTCTAACTTCTTGAGTTCTTGTATATTTTTGGTTATTAACCCTCTATCAGATGTAGGGTTTTCTATTCCCAATCTGTAGGTTTCCCCTTTGTCCTATTGACAGTGTCCTTTGCCTCACAGAGGCTTTTTAATTTTATGAGGTCCCATTTGTCAATTGTTGATCTTAGAGCCTGAGTCATTGGTGTTCTGTTCAGGAAACTTTCTTGTGTGCCAATGTGTTCAAGGCTCTTTCCCACTTTTTCTTCTAGGAGATTCAGTGTATCTGGTTTTATGTGGAGATCCTCGATCCATGTGAACTTGAGCTTTGTACAAGGGGATAAGAATGGATCAATTTTCATTCTTCTCAATGTCATTCTCCTTTGAACCAGCACCATTTGTTGAAAACAATGTCTTTTCTCCATTGGATGGGGTTTTTTGTTTGTTTGTTTGTTTTTTGTTTTTTGTCAAAGATCAAGTGACCATAGGTGTGTGAGTTTATTTCTGGTCTTCAATTCTATTCCATTGATCTACCTGTCTGTCTCTGTACCAATACCATGCTGTTTTTATCACAAATTCTCTGTAATAGAGCTTGAGTTAAGGGATAGACATTCCACCAGAATTTCTTTTATTGTTGAAAATTGCTTTTTCTGTCCTGGTTTTTGTTTGTTTGTTTGTTTGTTTGTTTGTTTGTTTTTGTTATTCAAGATGAATTTAAGAATGAATCTTTCTGTCTCTGTGAAGAATTGATTTGGAATATTGATAGGGAGTGTATTGAATCTGTAGATTGCTTTTGGTAAGATGACCATTTTTCCAATGATAATCCTGCTGATCCATGAGCATGGGAGATCTTTCCATCTTCTGATGTTTTCTTTGACTTCTTCTTTCAGAGGCTTGAAGTTCTCACTATACAGATTTTTTACTTGTGTGGTTAAAGTCACATCAAGATATTTCATATTATGAAGGGTGTTGTTTCCCTAATTTATTTTCAGCCTGTTCATCCTTTATGTAGAGGAAGGCTTAATTTGAGTCAATTTTATTTCCTGTTTGAGTTAATTTTATTTCCTTTGTTTGAGTTAATTTTATTTCCTGCCACTTTGCTGAACTTGTTTATCAGCTGTAGGCATTCTCTGGTAGAATTTTGAGGTCGCTTTTAAATACTATCATATCATCTGCAAATAGTGATATCTTGACTTCTTCCTTTCCAATTTGTATTCCTTTGACCTCCTTTTGTTGTCTGATTTCTCTAGCTAAAACTTCAAGTACTATATTTTATAAATAGGGCGAGAGTGGGCAGCCTTGTCTTGTCCCTGATTTTAGTGAGATTCCTTCAAGTTTCATTCCATTAAATCTGATGTTGGCTGTTGGCTTGTTGTATATTGCTTTTATTATGTTCAGTTATGTGCCTCGAGTTTCCAATCTTTTGAAGAATATTAACATGAAGGGGTGTTGTATTTTTTTCAAAGACATTTTCCAGCATCTAACAGAGATGATCATGAGATTTTTTTACTTGAGTTTGTTTATGTGGTGGATTATGATGATGGATTTACATATATTGAAGCAGCCCTACATCCCTGGGATGAAGCCTACTTGACCATGGTGAATGATCATTTCGATGTTTTTGGATTCAGTTTGTGAGAATTTTTTTGAGTATTTTTGCATCAATATTTAGAAGGGAAATTAGTCAGAAGTTCTCTTTCTTTGTTGTGTCTTTGTGTGGTTTAGGTATCAGGGTAATTGTGGCTTCATAAAACAAATTAGGTAGTGTTCCTTTTGTTTCTATTTTGTGGAATAGTTTGAGAAGTATTGGTATTAGGACTTTTTTTGAAGGTTTGATAGAATTATGCACTAAAACCAACTGGCCTTTGGCATTTTTTTTTTTTTTGGTTGGCAGACTTTTAATGACTGCTTCAATTTCCTTAGTGCTTAAGGGAGTGTTTAGATGGTTTATCTGATAGTGATTTAACCTCGTTACCTGGTGTCCTTCTAGAAAATCCTCCATTTCATCTAGAGTTTCCAGTGTCATTGAGTATAGGCTATTGTAGTATGATCTGATGATTTCTTTTTAATTTCTTCAATTTCTGTTGTTATGTCTCCCTTTTCATTTCTGATTTTGTTAATTTGGTTACTGTCTCTGTGCCCTTAAGGTCATTTGGATAAGGGTTTATCTATCTTGTTGATTTTCTCAAATAACCATCTGTTAGTTTTATTGATTATTTGTATATTTTTTGTTTTTACCTGGTTGATTTCAGTCCTGAGTTTGATTATTTCCTGCCATCTACTCCTCTTGAGTGTATTTGATTCTTTTTGTTCTAAAGCTTTCAGGTGTGTTGTTAAGCTGCTAGTGTATGCTCTCTCCAATTACTCTTTTAATACTCTCAGAGATATGAGATTTCCTCTTAGCACTGCTTTATTTGTATCCCATAAGTTTGAATGTGCTGTGCCTTCATTTTTAATAAATTCTAAAAGTTTTCAATTTCTTTCTTATTTCTTCCCTAACCAAGTTTTCATCTAGTAGAGAGTTGTTCAGCTTCCATGAGTATGTGGGCCTTTTGTTGGTTTTTGTTGTTATTGAAGACCCACCTTAGTGGTGATATGATAGAATGCACAGTATTAATTCAATTTCCTTACATATTGAGGCTTGTTTTGGTCAGTTTTGAAGACAGTACTAGGAGGTCCTGAGAAGAAGGTATATTCTTTTGTTTTAGGAGGAAATGTTCTGTTAATATCTGTTAAATCCATTTGGTTCTTAACTTCTGTTAGTTTCATTGTGTCTCTGTTTAGTTTCCATTTTCATGATCTTCCCATTGGAGAGAGCAGAATGTTGAAGTCCCCTACTATTGTTCTGTGAATTTCAATGTGTGCTTTGAGCTTTAGTAAAATTTCCTTTACAAATGTGAGTGACCTTGCATTTGGGGCATAGGTGGTCAGAATTGAGAGTTCATCATTGTGGATTTTTCCTTTGAGGAGTTTGAAGTGTCCTTCCCAATCTTTTTTTGATAATGTTTGTTTAAAAGACTATATTTTTGTGTGTTAGAATGGCTACTCTATCTTGCTCCTTGGGTCCCTTTATTTGGAAAATTTTTTCCAGCCTTTTAATCTGAGGTAATGTCTGTCTTTGCTATTGAATTATGTTTCCTATATTCAGCAAAATGCTGGGTCCTGTGTACATATCCAGTCTATTAGCCTATGCCATTTTATTGGAGAATTGAGTCCATTGATGTTAAGAGATATTACAGACCAATGATTGTTGCTTCTCGTTGTTTTTGTTGCTAGTGGTGAAATTATGTTGGTCTGGTTCTCTTCTTAGTTTCTTGTGAGAAGATTAATTTCTGACCTTTTCTTGAGTGTAGTTTCCCTCCTTGTGTTTAAGTTTTCCTTCTATTATCTTCTGTATGGCTGGTTTAGTGGAAAGATATTGTTTAAATTTGGTTTTGTCATGTCCATCCATGGTAATTGAGAGTTTTGTTGAGTAGCATAGCCTGAGCTGGCATTTGTGACATGTGCCCAAGATCTTCTGGCTTTTACAGACTCTGTTGAGAAGTCTGGTATAATTCTGATATGTCTGCTTTTATAAGTTTCTTGACCCTTTTCCCTTACTGCTTTTAGTACTCTTTCTTTCTTCTGTATGTTTCACATTGTAATTATTATGTGGCAGGAGTATTTTCTTTTCTAGTCCAACTTATTTGGTGTTCTGAAGGCTTCTTTTACATTTATGAGCTTCTCTTTCCTTAGATTAGGGAAATTTTCTTTTATGATTTTGTTGAAAATATTTACTGGCTCTTTGAATTGAGAATTTTCACTCTCTTCTATACCTATTTTTCTTAGATTTGGTCTTTTTATTGTGTCCTGGATGTCCTGGATGTTTTGGGTTAGGAGCTTTTTGCACTTTGTATTTTTTTTTTTTTTTTGACTGCTGTGTCAATGTCTTCTATAATATCTTCTACAACTGAGATTTTCTCTTGTATTCCTTTAGTGATGCTTGCATCTGTGACTCTTGGTATCTTTCCTAGGTTTTCCATCTCCAGGGTATGTTTCTCCCTTTGTGATTTCTTTATTGTTTCTATTTCCAGTTTTTGATTCTGAATGGTTTTGTTCAATTCTTTCACTTGTTTGGTTGTATTTTTCTGTATTTTTAAGGGATTTTGTATTTCCTTCATAAGGGCTTCTACCTGTTTATCTGTGTTCTCCTGTATTTCTTTTTTAATTTTTTATTGGATATTTTATTTATTTATGTTTCAGACGTCATCCCCTTTCCCACATTTCCCCTCCCTAGAACTCCCTCTCCCATCCCCCTCCTCCTTTATGCTTTTATACCATTTTAATTAAATGCAAGTATTAAGGACAGATCTAGGTTGAGAGACTAGAAATACAATAGATGCAAATAATCAAGGAACAAGCAAGACAATAAACACAAATAGTCAAAGAATAAGCAAGGCAATAAACAAAATTCTGTGAACACTCCCCTGATCACTGTTTCTAAATATGACATTGGCCAAGGACAAGAAAATAGTCTTCAGGTAGGAATCTGACATTAGGCTAGAACAAAGAAATAATTTCAGGCAGGAACCAAAATATTAGGGTAGGACAAAGAGGTAATTTCAGACAGGAATCTAAATTTTAGGCTAGAACAAGGAAGTAGGCTTCAGACATGAAAATGACTTTGGGCTAGAACAGGGAAGTTGGCTCAGATATTTTGGTCTTCTGTATTTCCTTAAGGGAGTTATTTAAAGTCCTACTTAAAGTCCTGTATTATCATTATGAGATGGGATTTTAGATCAGAATCTTGCTTTTCAGGTATGTTATGATATCCAGAGCTTGATGTGATTGGAGTACTGGGTTCTGATGTTGCCAAATGGCACTGGTTTCTGTTGATTGTGCTTGCCTCTTGCCATCTGGTTATCTCTAGTATTAATTGGCCTTGCTTTCTCTGACTGGAGCCTGTTCTTCCTGTGAGCCTGGTTATATTGGTCCTCATTGTATCAGGCTGTCTTGGAGAGTGGGAGGTGTTCTGGAGCACCTGATGTGAGTCTGGCAGTGGCAGACCTCCTGGGAGTCAAGCTGACTCTGGGTATGGGAAGTAGGTGCTGGAACACACAATCTGCTCTACAGCACAGTTGAGGACTGAAAGAAAGATATGTCTCTGGCAGGGGGATAGGTCCTAGATCCTATGGACTTGGGAGTAGTGGGTCTCAGTTAGACCAGGTATTGAGGTAGGTAGGGAGGGTATTCACCTGGAAGCCTGGAGGTGTCAGAACCCCTGGGAGTCAAGCTGTCTCTGGGTGTGAGCAGGTTGGGGAAGTTGGAACACAAGAGCTTTAAAAACTTTCTTATACATAGTGTAAAATAGTCATTCTGACTGATTGCTTCTCTTCGTTTGAATGGTAGAGCCAATAAAATGAATACAAGGGAAGGGAACTCTAGCCAGCACAAACATAGCAAACACGGCTCTGGCATGCCTTGCCTTGCCTTTCCCCATTTCCTCTGCCTTGCTAAAAACTGTCAGATTACATTTTTAGAACTAACCACCAGGTCCATTCTCATTTTGGCAACCTCCTTCCTTTCAGGCTCACTATCAAGGTCCAACTATCAATGTATCGATGACAAGTGATCAAATTTTGGCTCATGTAACTAACATGTCCAATTACAACAATCCAACTCATCTTTACACAAATTTTCCCATTTTACCTATATTAAGTTTCTTTTACCTGTGGGCCACATCTGTCTTTTCTCTATCCAGAGGCAGTCCTTTGTCTTTGCAAGGCAAATGTGCCTACTCCCTCTGCCTTGTTTGGGTTCCCTCTCCTTGTCTCTTGTTTCTTTCCCTTTATCCCTCTGAGATAAATAAATCCCCTTTATGTTGAGAAAATGGTCTTGGAGAATGTGGTGGTCTTTTTAAATGAAATATCCTATGTTCCTGGTTTTCTTTGGTCTTTAGTTTATCCAGTTCTGATTATCTTATCGAGGAACATTAAACCAAATATATTCAAAAGAGTTGGGAAACTCCTTCATGCCATATTGGTGGCATATTCTTGTTGTGTGTGTACAGATAAAAATAGCAATGTCAGACACAACAACAGTCAAATTTGATGCCTGGGGCATCACTCTTGATCACGACAGCTGTGCATGCTAAATTGATCTTTCCTATGAACTCTTTACTTACACCTCTTTCAAGAGAGCCCCCCCCCATGGATCGGCTCTATATTTTTGTGATTTGCATCTGTATTTGGAGTCTGAGAAGACAATACACAAATTTCATGACGTAGGATGTGGGGAGAGAAGACACCTGTCAACAGATGCACTTCCAGCTACATCTGAAAGGAAAGTTTCCTGCTCTACCTACCAGCCATTTCTAAAATCCTGGAAATGATTGAATGATATTGCTTGAAGGCATCATTTCTCCTTGCCTTCTAATAAGATGTTTGTGCAGCTCAATGACCTTTTGACCTCCAGTATGAAGCCCTCACAATGGAGGCATCATGTTCCCCTTTCATTAGTCACTGATTCATGTGTGCCTAAAATAAGCTTTCCTCTTTTCAGTAAATGTCAAAGAGTATGTCATGTTTTATGAGCCATGCCTTCTCTGTCACAACCACATTATAACAAATGTAAATGCAGACAGGAAAACTGTCTTTGGCAGTGAATTATTAATTTCATGAAAATTCTGTGTCACAAAAGTGGTGTTATTCTTTTGATGGCTTTCTAATTGTTTAAAATTGCAAACAGTGTTTTTAATTCGAAGGCCTCACCTTCCCCAAGAAAGACCGTGGGCAGATTTGGAGTCCAGGTAAAAACTGACTAACACACACTCTTTTCATATTATGTCTTCGGTTTGCTTCATATTAAGAAAAGTAGAAAGCTCATGTGAAACAAGTTGGCATACGTTAGCTGAAGACAGCCCCATTCTCACACTCATTGAGAAGAGCTCTAAAAGAACTCTCATATCTAGATATTTTAGGGGGAAAAAAAAAAACACAAACAACTAAGCCAAACCAAACAGGAAACAAAATATTTGGAATTTATATATTTTAATATTCTATTTTCTTATAATAAGAAGAGAAACATCTATGTTTTGAAGTTTTCTGCATAACTGAATTCTAAACTGCAGTGGATTTGGTGATGATTATGTCTGATATAGTCTGGAACTATATTTGATCCAATTCTCATAATTTTTCATAGCTGTTCAAGCGAGCTGCCTCTTCTATTCTTTCTCTTAGGTGTTACTGAGGACCACATAGCATGCCAGGGTATATTTTAAACTAGTTTACAACTCTTACAAAGTGATCACACAACAGACCCTAATTCACTCATTTAAAGGGGCTGAGGACAGAGATAATGAGATGGAGAAGGAGAGTATCCAGTTTTTTTGTTTGTTTGTTTGTTTGTTTGTTTTTGTTTTTGTTTTTGTTTTTGTTTTCAGATAGCAGGCCACCACTGAAGTCACTATGTTTTAAACTTCAATTTGTGATGGACACATTTTCTTTCTTGTCTGTTTTTTTTTCCCCAATTTGTCAACCGTGGTAAGTAAAAAAGAGAAAACAACAGAGAACAAACAAACAAAAACAACCTGTAGCTTATTTCTCAGGTTTATAGAGTTATCCATCCAGGTTGTTCTGGCTAGTTCATATAGCAGTGACTGGGCAGAGTGTGCTAGATCCGTTTGGTGTAATGTACTACTGCTCAGCAGGTAAGTTAAAAACGAAGTGTAGTGGCACAGCATCATTATTTTCAAACTGGAGTTTCTGTACCACAATTTTGTTTCCTATAGGATATGTGAAACTATAGGACACATAAACCCATCTCCGTGCAGCTCGAATTATAGTCAAATCCAGTAAAACTTATTGTTTATGTACTTAAGAATTATAAATAGAATATATAGATAGAAAACAAATCTTATGAATTTGAAAACTGAAACAAACCCCAAAATCTTGCTATATAATTTATGAATTCATTTCCTTCTTCTTAGGTAAGGTCAGTACTGTGATCTATAGGACCACAGTGAGTTTGGTAGGAAAAGATCAGCATTATTTCTACATGTCTTGCTCCACCACAAGGGAGAAAGACCACTGAAATGACGTTACGGTTGGTTCACCCATTAGAATATAGATATTAGCATATTTAGACAGAAACACTCATTTTGATGCACATAATACCTCTTTAACTCAGTTACTGGTTTTCAGAGGACAATGGATCCACGAGTCTACGATTCTCCTTCCAAGTCAGTTTAAGCTGTTCTGTTTGTCAGCTTTCTGTCTCTGTGACAAATGGCCTCAGATGATCTTCTGAAATGAGCAAGGATTTATTTTTACTTCAGAGGTTTCAGAGCACGGTCATTTGACTGCATTGTCCTGAGCCCATGGTGCAGAAGAACATGATTAGGGGTGCTTAGTGGAGCAAAGCTGATCATATCAAGACAGCAAGAAATAAAAGGACAGAAAGGAAGGAGCCAAGGACAAAGTATACCCTACAAAAGCATATCCCTGTGCTCTTCCAACTAGCCCCTAAAGTTTCCATCACCTCTCAATTGCCTATTAAGTTGTAAGTTCATTAACAGATTGATTTGGTGATGAAGTTAGACACCATGGAACTACGTGGTCTTGAAAAGGCACACTTCTGATCACTGCTACCTTAGAGACCAAGCCTGTAACACATGAGCCTGTGAGAACCATTTAGGTCAAACTGGAACTTTTGTAATCTGGTGGAAGTGACTGCCTTCCTTGTATCATTTTATTCTGCCAACAGGACCTCTGCATCTTGCTTTATATTATAGGATTTGAACACATTTCCAAAATACTGCAAAATTCAAATAAAGACTAGAAACATCTGTCAGTGGGGTTGTGTTTGCCTAGCATGCATGGGACCCTGGGTTGTATCCTCGTGCTGCAGAAGTGAGAGTCTGTTGATAAACAGAAAGAAATGCTTTATAAATATTTCAGCTAGAAAAATATCTTCCTAGTTATATAAAGTCAAATGGATTTTTGCTCCTCAGTCATCTCCAACTACTTCCTTTTAGTATAAGAAAAATTGTATTAATCATTTGTCTCTTTTCTAAGTGTTAGAAAAACTGAGTTAGTTCATACCATTAGAATCACTCAGTCAATGAATTATTGAAACAGGCAAAGTGAATGCACTTATAATGACATGCTTTTTCTCTCTTCCTATCTTATCTTTCCATCTGTCCTTCACTTCTTTTCCTTTTTCCTTCATTTCTTCATTTGTTTAACAAAAGACTATAGAATGGCAGATGCTGCCTCTGTGTGTGTGTGTGTGTGTGTGTGTGTGTGAGAGAGAGAGAGAGAGAGAGAGAGAGAGAGAGAGAGAGAGAGAGAAAGAGGGGGAGTGCCTAGGGAAGTATATCAGACATTTATTTCCTGTTGATTTTACATCTGGTCCAGCTGTGTTGTTTGTTAATATTCTGTTGGCAACAAACATTCCATCCCTAGCTCTCACTAAAAATTTCATATGCAGAAAATTTGATGAAAAATTGTAGCAATGAACTAAGCAATGTTTTTATTACCTTCTCAAATATGCCCCATCTAGTCTGCTGTGGATAAAAGCAAGTACTTCTATTTTCTCCTTTATCTGAGGCATCTTTCTCTCATTCAGAGATGCATCATTGACCTATCCTAACATCTTTGAAAAACATTTCAATCTGCCCATGTTACAATTTATTTAAGATTCTCAAAGCAATGACTAATCCTGCCCTTAGTTACTTATGTTATAACCCTTTTTAAAAATAAAATAAATTCACAATATACAAGTAGGCATGAACTATTGTTTTAGCATTAATTATTAATCTACTTTGAATTTCCAAACACTAATCTCTTGCCATTTGACCACATGCCCAAACAATTTTCAGTTCTCATCATTCTTCAAACATTTTAGACTATTCTGTATATTAACCTGTGTACATTTATTTCATGTTGCTTGGATATTCCTGTCTGTCATTTATCCTCCTAATACTTCTAACACTGCTTTGCTCTGAACCTCAGATGTCTCAGAGGCCCCTATGATAAAGGCTCATATCCTAGACTGATGTTATTCAGAAGCAGAGGCACTATTAAGAGTTGAGTTTCAGCAGAAGTTCCTCTGGTCACTAATGGCTTGTCTTTGAACGAGAAACTGGGACCTCAGCTCATATATCTCTCATGTTTTTCTATGCCAGGGATAAGCAAAGCAACTGTGTGGTCTTGCCATTGCAGCTACCTCACTGCAGGCTAAAGCAAAAAGAGACTCAGCCGCTGGCTAATAATGAAAACTATCTGCCAAAATAAACCCATTCTCTTTAGAATTTTATCATCTCAGTTATTTTTTTAACAATAACCCAAATGTAATAGCAAATTAGTCCCATCTGATGACAGAGCAAATTAATCTGCTCATGGGTTGTTAGTGGAAAGGAAAACTACATAGCATAAACAACACTCAAGAAACAAACATAATAGAACTTCTCTAAATTACGTCTTACCATTATAAATGCCCTGTTTTTCATAAAATATAATTAGGGTTAAAGATTACTTTTCTCTTTTTATACATGGGACCCTTAATCCAAGAATGCCAGTGTGCCAATGACACATAAGTTTCATATCTGACAGTCATATATATGAAAATTGGTGTCTGTGGTTTATCTCATATTACTCATAACCTGTTATGAGGAGGTAGAGAAAAGAAAATTTTCAGGTTTCTAAAGCCCTACATTGGGAAAACATTTATCCAATCAAATTTTGTGGTAACTTCTATACATGTTGGTAGATAGTGTAACCAACTCTGCAAAGCTTTTCCAAAAATAAAGAAAAGTAATGTTAGAGGTGGAAAAGAATGAGACAGGCATGTTATTGATGGGAATAAGACTTTCTTTCCTTTTATCTCCAGTTGCATGGGATATAAGACTGCAAGATTTTGCTACAACTATTCTGTAAGCCTCTCTTTGAGGGAATCTCATGGTTTCTGAAGAAGCTATGCAAACTGACAAGAGAGAAAATCAATTAATAATCCAGCCCAGCTCTAAGGTTTATGAAGCATAACTGATAAGCACAAACATATCCCCAGTGGCATAATAGTGGCACTAACATTTGATCAGTAACCAACAGCTGTCTAAGTGGATTTGAGGCCTGCTGAATAGGAGGGAATCTGTGCCTATTCATGTACTATAAACTTATCTAACTACTTGTAATTGGTGAGGCCATGAACTCTAAGAAGACTCAACTACCGCCACTTCTCTTAACCAGTATACTTTCTAGCTGTATTCTAAATGCTTATCTTTATACTCACAGGTAACTGCAACTTACTCCTCTCAACAACAATAACAAAGGTTTGTTTCTGAGCAGACAAAGGCCATTACAAAAATTCGCAATTGCTCAAAATACAGAGAAAAACTGATCTTGAGGTATCTGGCCTCAATTTATACATTACACAATAAAACCCCTACAGCTCAAGGTTCAGGGAACACAGAAGAGACAGAAAGATTTTAAGATCCAGAGTATTGAGATGTCTGCTGTGAGATATTATCTTCTATATTTAGAATTACAAGTGCTAGCTACTTCAATAGAAATCTCAACAATACAGTAATAATCTAAACAAGACCTAAAAGGTAATAAAAATGTTGGTATGCCAATAGTCATTGAAAAAAAAATCTCATAAGATCTCAACTCTAGATGAATAACTATTAGTATACATACTTCAGAGAGAGGGTAAGTTAGTCATCTTTAGGAATGAGCTTCCTAATAGTTTATCCAGTCCCAAACGATCAGTTCTAACCATGTATACATATGAACAACAGTAAAGGACCTCCACATATTACATTAATAAATTTATATGATAATAATAATTAAAAATAAAACACAATGAAATTGAGAAGGAGTGTAGTGATGAGAAAATCTGGAGGTGGTGAAGTGAGGAGGGAAGTGGTACAAATATAATAGTCATATGTGAAATTCTAAAATAAATAAATAAAGTAAAACATTTGTGGATGGAGGCTTGATGGAGTGACTTTCTGGTGGATTGTGCTTGAACACATTGGTTATCATGATGTGGAGAAAGTCATTTCAGTAACTTGGAATCCAGACAAAGAAAAGAACAGTTTTGGATGCTGTTCTGCAAGTCTGAGTATTCATACTCTGCACAATAGAATCTTGCTAAACTACATGGAGAAAATCTGCAAATGATAGAGTTATTGAAATTCTGTGTTGAAGATTGGACATGATATGTCACATATACTAATTGCCTCTAAACAAGACATGAGAAAATACGACCTACAAAAACGCTGGGTAGAGGTATCTGCAGTATATAGAGAGTACACAGAATATACTGGTTAACAGTAAATAAAAGATAAACAATGATATTTTTCTCTTTCTGGGGTTTGTGTCAGTTCAGTCACTTACTATGCACTAAACTTATGACTAGACAGCTGGGGCACGGTATAAGTTTTGTAGGCAGATGATATACTCAAAGAAGAAGTGGTTAAATGCTTTGCCTTTTATTACTTTATGAAATAACTGTGTTAGCATGGTTTTTGTTTGCTCACTGAAAGTAGGAAAGCAAAAGTTCAAGATTCTACTTACTACCAGACAGGGTACCTCACACCTATAGTCTCATCCTTCAGTATGCCAAGCAGGAAGAACATCACGACTTGGAGTTCCAGGCCAGAATGAGCAACAGTGTACATCATTGTCTCACAAAGCCAAACAAGACAGCATACAATTGCCACCAAACAATAACATCACACATACAGTAAGGTTCCTATATCATATGTGAGGGATACATTCTAAGACTCCCAGTGAATTCCTGAAACTATAGATGGTATGTAAACCTGTACACACCAGGCTTTCTTGTATACAAAAACCTATGATGGAGTTGAATTTACATATCAGGCATAGGAAGAAACTGACATTAACAATTAATAATGAAATGGGTTATGTGTTGTTATAATAATATACTGTAATAATAGTGTTGAAATAATGCATTAGTTACATTCTCTATGTGTATGTTAGCTTTCTCTCTAGTCATGTGTCTGGGAGCTACTTCAGCTTCTCCTTTCCAGTTTCTAAGCAGAGGCCATTAGCTCTATTCCTTTTGACAAATCCTAATATTATCCATGAAAAGTCATGGTTTTCTGAAAGGGAAACAACAAACACATTTTTCTTCTAATTCTAAAGTAAAATTGACATTTGTTAGCAAGTGATACACCTTATCTTGATTAGAAATACAGATGTTTCCCATTTCCTTGATGTTTTGCTTTCTAGAAGTTCTGTGCATCTACTTCCACTTACATATCATATGTAAGTCTTTGACACTAAATATGTATCAAAATATACTGCTTTCTGTCACAGTTGTTCTATAATGGTTTCTAAGTGAACCAGATTTCAAAGGCATTTATTTGCATGTGCCTACAACAAAAGTTTTGCACAGTACCTTTTTGTTGTAGGTACTTAAATCATTTTTTCAGGTGCAAATAAATACATGTAATGAAGTATAGCAAGACTTGAATGTTTAAAGAAGAAAACAGGTGGCAATGATAGAAAGTTTTCTTATTACTACCCCACTATTTTAATAAAGATCAGTTTAAGGTAATCATATGCAAATATTATACAAATCATATGCAAATGTGCAAAAAAAAAAAAGATTTTAGCTTGGGTGGGTCAGATATGTCCAGAAATATTCAGACAGAAGCAATGTATTGGATACCACTAGAATCAGACAGGTTGAGTTTTTTCTCATAACTTTCTAAAGTCCTGGAAGCTGGTTAGGGTTCACCAATCACTTGCCAGGAATTTTCACTCTAGTGCTCAAATGCTGTTTAGTACCTGATGCCAGCTTCAATGTACAAAATGACACTCTTGTGACTGAAAGAGTCAGTTCTGTTTGACTATTTCTGGGCATATCTGCCGCACCCAAACCAAAATCTTTTTTTCCACATTTGCATATAATTTGTATAATATTTGCACATTATTACTTTAAGCTGATCTTTATTAACATAGTGGGGTAGTAATAAGAAAGCTTTTTAAAGCTTTTCAAAACACCAACAACTCAGTCAGTCTACAGTGATAGCTAGGATGACAACTATTGTGTTTTACTAGGAGGTACTGGTTCCTTTCTCTGTCCTCCCCAGAATGGAAGCTGTGAAGCCATTGTTTATAAATGTACCTTTTATTTAGCAGATATGTAATCTTATAGCCTTACTGCTGAATCAGCTCACCTTTTCTTGTTCTTTCTGAACTCTGGTTGGCTGGTTCAACTCAGCTGTTCTTGATCAAAACTTCTCTCCAACTTGATTGATTCAAATTGGCTTCTCTCAGCTTACCAGTCTGCTTGGAAGAACTGCTTCTGAATGCCCTGAACTGAACTGCTCTGACTGCACTGAATGCAAGAACTGAATGAGACTAGATGAAACTTCATGAACTCAACTGAACTCAACTGTATTCAACTGAACTACACCAAATTGCACTGAACTGAACTCAGTTGCACTCACTGAATTGCCTACCAACTCCTGACTCACTCTGCCCTGTTATTCTATAACCTCTCTTTCCTATCTGTTATCGTGGAGTTGGGTGTATCCTTTCTCTTACTCATTCTGTCATATCTTTCTGTTACCCATCACTTTGTCTGCCTCTCAATTACACATCACTAAATGGTTGTTTCCTTCTACTAACTAACCTTATCTTCATTATTTGGGATTAAATGCAAGTACTGAGGGCATGTTTCTATTACAGCCAAAAAGATTAAAGGTGTATAATTCTAGTTGGATCACACAGAAGATATTTGAAGGTGATCCCTTGCTAGACCAGTCATGCTGCTGGATTAAAATTTTTCTACAATTGTTCATTTTGAATAATTTCAAAATACATTTAAAATAAACTTTTCCAAATTCTCAAATACCAACCTTCTGTCTGTTTCATACACAAAATTCCTGTTTCTGACTTCTATATATTCCTTCACCAGACTCAAATAGTGGAAGTTACTGATAACTTATCAACCAAGGCACTAAGTTTTCTTCTTATTAAAAAAGTTTCTCATATTGTTTTTCAATCTTATAATGTCAAGGCAACGGAGAATTTGAGATATTAACCCTGTCATTAAATTGCATTAAAATAGTTAAGAGTGGGCAAAGCAGTCAAGCAAATAGTGGAATATCAACAACTGAAAGTTAAGCAGTCTATGATGAAATAGGATTTCAAGAAAATTCTTTATAGCAAGCAAGATGCTTGCTGCCAGACAGCCTTAGTTCAGTCTCTAGGATCTGTATGGTAAAAGTAGAGGCGCAATCCCAGCATGTTGTCCTCTGACTACCACTCACACTTAGTGCCATAAGTGAGTGCATATACATGTATACATAATTAAAAACTAAACAAGAACAACATCCTCAGAAGAAAATTCTTCATAAAAATATATACAAATATTTAGTGGCCACAAGGTGGTACAAAAATATACTTCTCTTTGATTTTGAAATTGAGGAGGCAAAAGAAAAAAGGAGAATAACCAGATATATTGAATATGAGCAAAGCCATATTCATTTGCAAAGGGGTAGAAATAAGCCCCCAAAGTAAAGGCTAATGATATTTGAGAAAGACCTTTTGGAATGTAGTTAGCATATAGGTAAGACTATGATAGTAGACCCACTATGTAACATAAATGGCTTTAAAATGGCAAAGAAAGGTCTTGGGCAGAAGCTTGCTTTCTGTGAGGTGCATGTGAGATGCTATGAGGAAGCAAGAAGTCTCTGACCAGAATGTAGAGCAGACACTACTGACAAGTGTTGAGACTTTGCAGCCTTTTGGAATCAAGGAACAAATATACTCCTACTATTTATAGACTGTAAATATTTACTATTAGTTGTTTAACTATTAAACACTTATTTATTAACTCAGTAATTTGAACAAATAACTCAATTTGCTATCTGTTATCTACCATATATATCCATCTATACAAATTATCCCTGACTTAACACATAGCTTGGAATAAACTACTTTTATAAATTCTGAAGGAATGCAAATTAATTGATATTGGTTACTAAAGCTCATAATTTTCTCCCATTCATTGTGCCATTGTTTCACTTCTGATAGTGTCCTTTGTGCACAAATGTTAATTTTGATGAGGTCAACTTTACCTGGTTTTTTTTCTAGTTACTTATACCTTTTATTTATTTAATAGCTCTCTGTGGTCATGGGTGGAGAAATTAATTCATCAATGCCAAAACAAAGCCAAAGCTTTAAGTTTGAACAATTGTTCTTCCATCAATAATCTATGTGGTTACTTCAATGCTCTTCCTAACTGAAGGCTCCTCTCTTTATCTCTGTGAATGTTTGCAAGACTAAAGGTAGATATTTTAATAGGACCAGATGTCTTTGTTCATAGAATTACATCAGTGGATTGCATAAACCTGGTTAAATAGCTATAGGTTTCACATACTTGCATTCTAAAAGAATGAGTATTTTGTCAATGATATTTTTAGTTCCTAAGTACTCAACCCCTATTATATGTATTAAAGATGAAAAAAATGAAAAAGAAAATGTTTTTTATTCTCAGATAAATGAATAAAAATGAGAAACAAATATTAAGCAATCAATTAACGGATTAGAAAACAGCAAATTCTATGATAATGCTTCTTAAAATGTTAAGTTAGAACAGACTAATTTAAAAAGCCGTGTTCCCTGGTGTGAGTGTATACCCCAGCACTAGAACTGAAGGCAGGATCTCACACATGTTAAACACATTGTGTCACCATTGAGCTATACTTCAGCCAGCACTGGGTGATAACAGCTGTAAAGCAATCTGTCAAGAAGAGGTCCAACAGCTCAAGCAGAAGGTACAAGGCTAAAATGCATGAAATAAGAAGTTTCCACCCTGAGAATGTTGTGTAGGTGGAAATAAAAGACTAGACTGAAGTCTTAGGAAGTAAAATACGATGTTAAAAACATTGTTTATAGATGATTTTCAAACATCTTTAAGCAATTGTGCCCATCTGCTTTGGTGGGCAGTGACAAAATATCTGTGGAAAGAAGTTAAGAGAGGAAATTTTTATTTCGATTTATGATTTCAAAGGTTTATAGACTATGGTCTTGGACCTTGCTGCTGTGAGCTCTTACATGACAACAGATGAGGATTTCATTGGTGTGAGTTCACGCTTGACAGCAAGGACCAACACATGGCATGGTAAAGATGCTCACTTGTTGATATCCAGAAAGCAATACAAAAGAAAGGATTGTGTTAGGACAAAAAAAAAACTTTCAAAGATATCACACCAAGGATCAGCTTCTTCCAACTCAGTCCTATATCCTAATAGTTCAGTGATGTATGGACTACTGTTTAAAGTTAGGGTCCTCCTGATTCAATCATTTCTCAATTACATTTCTAAGTAAGGGTGAAGACATCACACTGGAAATTTTTGGGTGTAGCGTCACATACCCAAATTATTACAGTCTATAAAGAGACTCTCTTGTGCACTATTTGGAAGCATCACCTGTCAAAAAAACACTGGTTGGCCAATGAGCTGAGGAAGGAAATAGAAGCTTGGACATCCTGCAGAGAGAGAGAGAATTCTGAGAAAGAGTCAAGAACAGGAGATTTTTTTCCCAGGACTTGGTGGAGTCAGATGCATGAAGCTGAGGAGAGGTGGCTGAACTCAGGTTAGAATTAAACGGGTTATATAAGTTATAAGCTATACAGGAAATGAACGGAAGCTTGTGACTAGGTATTTATTCATAAATAATTAAGTTCTTGAGTCATTATTCTGAGGACAAAGAGATCAGGTGGAAAAACTCCTGGAGACAACAGCCCTACCTTTCTTTGTGTATAAACAATGAACAGAAGCATATCTGTCCATGTAACACATGCATAAGCAAGACAGATTAAAGTAAAACATTCTAAGTTTTTACCAACTAATACTTAATTAACAAGCGTTCACAGAATTTTTTTCAAAACTAGTGCTGTTTTCATAGTGAGAACCAGGCAATACCCTAAAAATATTTGGAGTCCAAAGAGATTAACACAAATATTGATGAATTGAGGTAATTTTATCAAATAGTCTAAATAGGGTTTAAGTTCTACAAATGAGATATAAAATGCCTGAACTAGTTTTATTCTTATTCTCCTGTAATTCATTTATACATATCTGTCAGTCATTTTTAAAAGGTGAATCAGATCTTAATCCTTTCTTTAACTTGCTCCACTATACCTAAAAGAAAAGCCGGACTCTATGGCCTACATCTCCACATGCTACTGCCTACCTCTAACCTTTATTCTCCTACAAACCTCCTTCCTCCTCAATTTTTTTCTGGCCAGAGTGCCTTGAATAAAAAGGCATTTCATTTTCTGTTAGAAATCCTGTGCGCTTAGCCGTTCACACTGCCATACATCATCACCTCAGTTTTACTTCAGTCTCCTAGTCACACAGGATTTCTCTGTCCAAATAAACAAAGGTTGAGCTCCCTTTTTATTTCGTGATTTCTCATCTGCTCTGTGTATTTCCATGCTTGAATTTAGTATAATGCCCATCACTATGAACAAGGTCTATTTTATGTGTTTGTACACAGTCTTAGTCTTCTGTTCAATCACCCTAGAGCAGTGGTTCTCACCAATTCCAATGTTGTGACCCTTTAATACAGTTCCTCATGTTATGGTGCGTTGAAGACCGTTCTGCCCCACGCTTGGTGCCAAACTGTAAAAGACCTTTCTGCCCCACGCTTGGCGCCAAACTGCTGTGGACCGATGCTCTGTCTGGTTTGGCTTGCACTGCTGCTCGGGTCCACGGGGCAAGAATGTAGACAAGGCAGAGGTTTTGGAGTCAAGTCTCAAGTCTCCTTTATTGTTTCTCTTCTATTGGCGCATATTCACTCTTGACTGTATATCTATTCTTAACTCCTATTGATTCTCATTCACTCTTAACTGTATATATTCTTACAAGGAAATCCTGGGTATTTATAAGCACACGCAGGAGAACACAGGTGAAAACATTTTACCATGTGCACTATGCAGCTGGGGTCACTAAACAGCAAAACAAGCTATGTGGGATAAACAAGATAATTGTTAGAGTGTGCTCAGCTGTTGTAGGCTGCTGAAAAACCAAGTCTCTATCAGGGTATATGGTTCCAGATGGCTGCAAAGATGATAACTGCTTTCTAGCCGCTTTCTGCTTAAAGTCGGCTCCCTACAATGGTGATCGCCAACAATAAAATTATTTTTGTTGATACTTCATAGCTGCAATTTTCTAGTGTTATGAATCAAAATTCAGATAGCTGATATGCAGGATATCTGATATTTGACTCCGTGAATGGGTCATTTGACTCCCAAAGGGGTTGTGACCTACAGGTTGAAAAATGCTGCCCTAGAAAGTGAGCAACATAAGATGTTGGCTGGTCTGCTGTGTACACTTTTCTGTCTTTATTTTTTTTTATTTTATTTATTTATTTATTTATTTATTTATTTTTGAGACAGGGTTTCTCTGTATAGCTCTGGCTGTCCTGGAACTCACTTGGTAGACCAGGCTGGCCTCGAACTCAGAAATCTGCCTGCCTCTGCCTCCCAAGTGCTGGGATTAAAGGCGTGTGCCACCACTGCCCGGCTTTTTTGTCTTTAGTGTGCAGATCAAGCATAGGATCATGCTCCTTTACACTCTATACTTTTTAATGACTTGATTGAATGAATTGAACACAGAGTGGCTATGAGTAGGAGAAGGATCAGTGGATGTAGGCAAAGTAGCATGAATGTATAGTCTCTAAGACTCTGGTTAATAGTTCAAAATATAAGGCACAATTGTGTGTGCTCAGTGGGTGAGTAATTGTTTCTTCCTTTTATTTCAACTCTTAATTTATCCTTCCAATTACTGTCATGTCTACTCCTTATCTTTGAGCCAAGTGATTTAATGCAAACTTGATTCTCAAAGTGCTGCAAATGGAGGGAAGTATCTCTAAATAAAAAACAATAGAATTTTAATGATTATATAAACTGGAACCATAGCTGTGCATATTATGTCAATTTGAATGGCAAAAAAATGCATGTTATAACACCAAAAATATTTAGTTTTAGGTAGCTGAATTATTTTTAAAATACATACATTTAAGCTGAAGATGAAACTCTGTTGGTAAAATTCCTGCCAAGTATATGGAAGGCCATAAGTTCAAACTATTTCACTATAAAATTAAAAAAGAAAAGAGTATGTACACATTAAAAGAATACTATATAGTTTCCATGTAAAATTCAGACTTAAAATTCATATTTTACCAACACAATATGACTGAAAATTCAGGTCTCACATTATATACACTATCTAAAAAATTCCCTTAAAGAAGGGTTTGATGACTTAAGGAAAATAAATGAGTTCAAAGCATTTCAACTGTACAGTAGAACAAAATTAAATTGGTTTCCACAAGGTTGGCCATGATCAGGAAATTTAAACTTAATTCTGAAAGCTAGAGGGACACTTGAAGACTAGTAATATGGTTTCTGGGAGAGCAAGATGAATTCAACCAAAGTTTTAAAACTCTCTGGTGAGGAAAGAGGTCACACATAGGAAGACCAAGAAGTCTGAAGTAATCCAGACAGGCAATGATTAAAGTCAGGATGAGGAAAGGAATTATTGATTGTGTAAAGGGGGTGTGGGTAGAGGAAGTTAATTTCCCTTGCTTCTTCTTCACATCACCCAAATAAATCATGGCTTTCACCCATGCATCTGAAGTGAATGCATCACCAAAAAGGAGAACTATTGTGGGTTAGAAACAATAGAGCTATAAAATGCTAGCTGCGCTGAAACTTGAATTTGTAAAGATAGCATTGTAAATATAAATTATTAATTACTAAGGCCAACACTTATTCCCATATTGCCAGAGCCTGCTGAGAGTTTGAAAACCAATATGTTTTTGTCTTGAAGGGTGTTTGAAAGAAACTGGTTAACCTAAAAGGCCTTGAGATGTTAAGGGAATTACAGAGGAGAGACTCTGTAAATCAATACAATTTCTTCAGCAAATACAGTATCAAAAAGAACGACATTGAATTCAACATTGTCAGCAATGGAGATAAAATCATTTATATCCAAGAAAGTGTAAACAGCCTCAGCCTGAATAGTTGACAGCACCAGAGGAAATTGAAAGAGGCTCTCTCCTCATTCTGCACTGCACAGTCTTTGAATTCAGTAGGGGGGCCATTTACAAAGACATAGTACTGGTTTGAAGAATGATCACTCCCACCAAAGCATGCTTTTATCACTTAGGGAGAGCACTGCACTTTCTTTTTACACAACAAGGATGTTCTACTCCTCCATTTTCCCCTGCCTAAAATATCTGGCTGTTCTCTCCCATTCCGCAGCGCCGTGAGTGCCAGTATTAATTTGTGAATAATTATGACCTTATGAATTAAAAAGCTCACAGAAGTTGAAAATAGTAGTTTCTAATGATAAAATCACTACTGAAATGAAATACTAAAGTATTAGCAATATTTGTGTCATCTTCCTCAAATCCTGACATTTCTCCAGCTTTATTTTTTTTCTCTTAAAATAAGATAATACTTTATGATCTGGGAGCTTGTTTATCCCCATTTCATCACTGTGACAAAATGCCTTAAATAAAAACATATGAGAAAGAAAACTTTTCTTGCCTCAAGCTTTCATCTGTGGCCTCTGTACCTGCAGCAAGACAAAAGATCACTGTTAGGATCATGTGCTAATGTGGAAGTTGTAGAACACAGATGATTCTTCTCCTCCTTCTTCTTCTCCTGCTCTTCCTCTCCCACCTCCTCCTTCCCCTTCTTTGTCTTTCAATTGGTTATTTTATTTATTTACATTTTAAATGTTGTCCCCCCCCTGCTGGTCTCCCTTCCTCAAACCTCCTATCCCATCATCCCTCCACTTTGCCTCTATGAGGATACTCCTCCACCCACCCACTCACCCATCCCCTCTTACTGCTCTAGCATCTCCCTATGCTGGGGCCTAAAGCTTCCACAGGACCAAGGGAATCCCTCATTGATGCCAGATAAGACAATCTTCTCCTACATAAATAGCTAGAGCTATGGATTCCTACATGTGTCCTATTTTGTTGGTGGTTTATTACCTTGGAGCTCTTGGGGATCTGGTTAATTGATATTGTTGTTCTTCCTATGGGGTTCCAATCATCAACTTCTCAGTCCTTCCCCTAACTCTTCCGTTGGGGTCCCTGGACTCAGTATGATGGTTGGCTGTGAGTATCTATATCTGTAATAGTCAGGTGCTGGCAAAACCTCTCAGAGCACAGGTATACTAGGCTCTTGTCAGCAAGTGCTTCTTGACATCAGCAATAGTGTCAGGGTTTGGTATCTAGAGATGCAATGGATTCCTAGGTGGGGTGGTTTCTGATGGCCTTTCCTTCAGTCTCTTCTCCAATTTTGTCCCTGAATTTCCTTTAGACAGCAACAATTCTGGAAAATTCTAAAAATTTTGAGATGGGTGGGTGGCCCCATCCTTCAACTCTTTACACACGCTGTTTGGAAACAAAGACAGAACGGGTCCAGGATTCAGATGTTCCCTTAAAAATTTGCTACCCCTTCTAGCACATCTTTCATAAGAGTTTACAGTTTCTCAATAGTACAAGAGATGATGACCAGGCTTTAATATATGTGCCTTGGTGAGAGATTTAAGATTCAAATCATAATCATAACTCATGGACACCATTAAATTCAATTATTATGTGCTCATGTAATTGTTTGCTACTCCAAATCTCAGAAAATACACATACAAAACTAGACATTTCCATTCTTATAGTACTCATGTAATTTCATGAAAAAGCTAAATTGAATATTTGAAGGATATATCAGATGCTCAGAATCAAATGTCTTAGTGAAATAAAGACCTATTTTACTGAGAATATAGAATGAATATGTCACTTACTAAGAATGTATTAAGCATCACCCATGATACAACCAGTCTGAAAACATGACAAAAAATACAGAGCATGGGGGTCATGGTCCATAGCTCTAGAAAAAAAAAATGTTCCATGATCTGGAAAATAAAATTGTTCACAAAAATATAATAGCCTATTTAACATTATTGAATGTCTGTTTTCAGGCACACTCAGCCACCTTTTACTAACACCTCAGGATGTTTAGATTGGGTTACACCTGAGAGTTCTCCACTAATCTATTAATAAATAAGGTAATTGTCCACAGCGATTCCCATATTGTGCCAGAAGTTTTTGGCACCAAGTAAGAGTAGGTGGCATAATTAATAGCAGGGAAATCCAATGATTGGCATATTAAATTGGCAATTTCTGCACTGAATATGCTGTATGTTCTCAAATTAGCTAGTGTGCAGATGTTTTCTATTTAAATCACAAGAATTCCAGATGCATAGACCAGCCCTTGGAGTCACATGTTCTCTATGCTGAGCCCTTTCTGTATCTGCGGGGCTTTCAGGAAGATCTATTTTAAAAATACCTACACTTGACCATCTCCCAATCTGTAAACAATAGCATCGTTTTGCCAGAGGAAGTGCTGCCTTTTAAATTTCTACTAAATAGCAAATTCTTCTACTTGCCAAAATGTCTCTACCAGATGTCTCATTTTTCTGAACCAATAATTTAGCAACTAGCGGAGACTTTGTCCCTTCTCCCAAAACATAGTAAGGCAAATATTTTCTGTCCCAGTGCACAATAGTATTTCGGTGTTTCATGATGAAATCAAACCAAATAACTCCTTTCTTTCTTCTGACTGTCCCATGGCAGTGTACCAATTATGGTACCCTAATTGATTTCAGGTATTTTACAATACAACGTCAAAAATTACTGAGCATATGATTAACACCTGCAGAAAACATGAATAAATTTAAGGAAAATTATACATGACTTATCCAAGATTAGAAAGATTATAGTAGTAATGTTAAAATTCCAAGTTTCAAGGATGTAAAAGACATGTTACATTTGTAGTTCTCTTAAAAACTAAAAAAACTAATCATTTTTTTTTTTTTTACCTTACTGGTAACTATGACATAAACACAATTAGAATCCAGATACTTTGGAACTTTATTTTTAATGTTGATTTTCACTAAAAAATTTTAATTGACTGGCTTTTTGTTACTAACATGCACAGAAATCCATCTAGCAAAATGAAATTTTAAAGCCACAATTACAACAATGTCAATGACAAAAAAAACCAAAAAAACAAAAAAACAAAAAAAAAAAAAACCCTGCCAGCCCATAATCTCTGAAGCTGTATTTGACTATTAATATTTTATAGGTATGTTGCTGTGATGTACAAATATCCAAACATGGATATTGTACTGCAAAAAGAAATATCAAACTATCTATTGCTTGTTATTTAAAGGCACCAATAAGTCGCAAGAACGAGAGTTGCAACTCATACTGACATCTTAGCCTATACAAGAACAGAACAGTTCTTCAGAAATCTGAGAAAAATTGATATATTTGATGATTTTTAAAACTTCAAAAAGGTGAAGAAAAAGCATGGAATATATGATACATCTAAACAAAAGCATATTGTGACATTTTGTGATATTACTTATGGTAAATTGAGCATTACTTATGGTAAATTGATATTGGTTTGTATAGATAACAGTAAATATCAACACAGATAAATAGTTGACCAGCCAGTAATTCATTTTGGATCATTGTAACAGGATTTTTTGGAAGCCAATAGCAGTTATTTCTCAGACTACTTACATGAAAATATAAGAAATTTTTAATGTCTATATTGTTTTTGAGGACTGCTTCTGTAATAGAATTCTGTATTGTTCTTTAAAACTGCTGTACAGAATTTGCTAAAAGTTAGAAAGATTATATATATATATACATATATTGAATATACATATTGAATACCTTCTTTCTCTCCATAAAGAAAATAAAGTTCAAAGTTCAATAATTAACTATCACTAAGTTTCTACAAGACTCTATTGATATAAATAGTAACTTCATTTTCCTGATGCACACTTTATTATGTAGAAATATGGAGACAAAATAATCAGAGAATTTACCAGGGACATGCTGTTGACAATGATAGTTTTGTACTTATGGGCTTAGAAGATATATAGAATTATTGACCACCATCCCCCTCATTTTTAGGGATAGAAATCACTTATGTACTCAGGTATGCTTCTTCAGTTGAAGTTGGGCATGGCTCAGAGTGCGATACAGTCTATTGGACAAGATTAAACCTATAAGATAAATCTTATTCCTGTGCATAGATATTCATGCCAACCATCTAAGGGATGAAGCTCAACACACAATAAGCATGCATAAATACATACTTGCAGCTTTACATTTCAGAATGGTTCTGTGAAGACCACACTGCAGAGAAGTGAAGCAGTATTCAAGCTCAGGGGATGTTTATTTCTAAAATTCAGATGTGTACAACCTCATGTGTGAATGAACTGCAAATTTTCTATCATTTGGAAGAGGTAAGGGGGACAATTTCTCTCTCAAAATAGAATTTTTCCAATAGGTGACAGACAGTTTTTTTTTTCAATTGAACTAAGATTCAACCTTCAATGGAAGCCATAATTATTCACTAATTAAACTCCTATATCCAGATAACTCTCTCGCTCTCCTTAATATATTGTACCAGATTTCGCTCCTACAGATTACCTTTATATATTCCAAATGGTTTGTATTGTTCTTGGTGCTAATAAGAGTTTGACTCTTCCATGTCTAAATTGTATGCCCAGTCACCCATGAGCATACCTCAGTAAAAGAACTCAGTGACTACAAATAAAATTTCAAGATGAGATTCCAAGCACTTTCTTGAACAAGTATTTTTCAAAATGGACTCTATCTACTGAGCTGGTTTTTAAGACGCAGGATGTTGAAATCATTACTACTAGAAGTTTACTTCTCTTTCTCAGAATCTCATGATACTTGATCGCTTGCAAGTTTCATTTGATTGGATCAGTAGTCACTGTATGTTAATTAAAAGCCTATGTTTTCTCTCTCTTTTTAAGCTGAAACAACATAGCCTTGTACATACATGATTGATGACTAACAGTGACCTGTTCAATGAAGAAACCCCATTTGAACTGGTCAAGTTTACAAGTTTGAAGATGTGGTTTCACCATACTATGTATTTTATAAAATACTGAAAATATAATTTTATTTAATTTTTTCCTCTTTTTCTATCAACTTCATCAAGTTATGCTGACACTACGGGAAGCATGTAACACTCATGCTTGGCAAGTTTGATTCAGACAGGATAGTTTCTACTATTGGGAAATCTGGAAGGTATTTTTTTCCTAATACAACATTTCTGTAAATGTAGAGTTCTGTTCTCATCGAACATAACCTAGTTTTCTGTTTGCTCTTCTAAGTCATCTTGTTTGATGTCAGCCTTGTCGTTTCGTTTGGCCAACCTCTAGTAATACTATTACTGCCTAAGTTATCTTGTTGTATGATTAAAACTGTGTAAGATGTGCATATGTTCATAGTATTTTTATTACATATGTGTATTTATGTGTGTACACTTGTGTATGTATGTATTAAATTGTCCTTTCCTATTGATACTTTACTTTTATATTAACTTAATTCTGACTCATAGCAAGTCATATCTGCCATGCCTATATCCATGTGTTTCTTATATACTGTGAGGTCTATTTTCATATTTTATTTCATCCCTCTCTGTTGCCCTATGCCAGATAACTGTGCAGTTATACAATCTGAGAGCTTCTTTTCTTGCTTGATGTTCACTTTGACATCAATGGGAACTCACATGAGCAAAGGAAAACTCTGGCAAGGATCTTCTTTAAGGCCCATCTGGGTAAGTTAGATAAGTCTTGAAAAAGTCTTCGATTACTCAAGGAAACTCAGTGATTTATTGCTGCTAGGTATGCTGAGAGAGCCACATGGACGGTATTAACAATGTCTGAAAATAGTTTACACTGTCATATAAAAATGTTTCCCTATTTAGAACCCTTCTTGTACAATACTTATTCATCGAATAATCCTTTTATAAGTACATGACTACACAAAATCTGTGCAAAAATGATGCAAGTCAGCAGGAAAATATACTTTAGTAGCCATTTTTTTTTTTTTTTTTTTTAGTTAACTGGCTGAAGCTTAGTTGCGTGATTAGGTAAAGATAGACAGGGTAGAGACAGAATGACAAATTTAAGATGTTCTAGCTAGAGACAATACAAAGAATGAAAGAATGAATGATTTAAATGACTTTTTAAAATCATAAATTGAAGTGACTCTAAAAAATCATTTAGTTGAACTAATAGTTTATGCTTATATAGTATAAAATAATTGATTCATTTACTCATTCCTCTCTATATCCATCTGCTTCTACTCAGCTGTTTATTTAACAAGCAGCTAATGATGGCCTGAGATCTGAGAAAGGCTACAGAACACTAAAATATATATAAACATTAGTAGGAAAACTCTACATAGTGTGGTAATTAAGTACAGTACTCAGGAAGCAGGCCTGGTGTCAGAAAACTGAGAAGGAGTTTGTATGGAAAGAAAACTAGATATTAGTCTATCACTCTACATGGTCTATTTTTGTATTAATTATATAGAATATATAATCTTCTAACATGTAATAAACAAATTCTTCATATAATACATAATATAGTACATAATAAAAATAGTTCTCTTTTGGTCTGGAGATATTTTTGATATATGAAATGTTCAGAATAGGAAAAATCAAAAGAGATGGAAACTTGTTGCATTGGTGATTTTTAAGTCACAGGGCAAAGCATAGAGGTAAATGGGGAATAATAAATAAAGAGTTGAAGATTTCTTTAGGAATGTCTATTCATTGAATTTTTGTTTCAGTGATGTTCTTTGTGTCTAAGGTTTTATGCTTGCAGGAACAATAATTTTTACTATAATTACACCAATGTCATATTCTATTTCTAGTCTTTGAATTGAAAGGGAGATAGAGATTGATTCAATTCTCTTTTCAATTCACACATGATTTTCTAATTCACATTCTGGTTTTCTCGAACAACAGCAAGTCAAAAGATTGGTCATTCCTAAAGACCTCTGTCAGGTGGAATACTTCACAAAGGAGAATACTTCCACTCCAGTGCACTCCTGCAATCTCCAGTGTGTTCATAACAGGCAAAGGATGTATCTACAGAGCTATAGAAATTATCTGAAGCCTCTACATCCAGTTTCACCATCTTTGCTTAGATCTCTTGTTAGGAAACAATTGCTACTCTGCCTAAAGAATACTGCTTTGTTGAAGTTGCTTCAGTGTGTTTCACACAATTCTCTTTGATATATTACAGAACAAAAAAAATTTTCTTTTACATATATGTTTTGATTTGGAGATGATAAAATTAACTAGACCATCAATGCTGCCATTTTTCTTACATCATATGTATAAAATATATAGCATGGTTATGATTGCACAAAATGTTTAAGTTTCCAAAGCAACAAAATTTTATGGAGATAAAAATTCAAACATTAAAAGAAGATGTAACTAATTAGGAACTCTGTTGAGATTGGTAGGACTCCTCTACAATAGAAAAATAGGTTCTGTCTGTCTTCAATTTTCTATTTCTAACCACCTGAGTGAAGTAAAAAATTTGTACATACTTCCTCTGGTCACTCTAATTGCATTCATAATAGGAAACATCTTATCTAAATATGAAATTTACCTAGTTTGATTTAAAATACCCTAAAAAGGTTTTCTAATCTTAATTAGCCATCATGACCAATTGATACAGTAAAGAATTATTTTTGTGTTTATCTCTTAACATCAGAACCCATTAAAAATTTGTCTAATATTTGATTGTCCAAAACCGAAGCCATCTTAATAAGATAAGCTCACTATTTCTTTCCTCGTTCTCTCCCTTTTCCATTTCCTCCCTCCCTTCTCTTTCTCTCCCTCCCTCCCTCCCTCCTTTCCTTCCTTCCTCCTTCCTTCTTTCCTTCCTTTCTTTTGGCTTTTAATCATGCAACAATATTATCTAGTACAGATCCATAAGGATAAAATATGATGTATATTCAAAAAACAGGCCACCCAGGCCAGACTTAGTCTGCCTTTCTTATTGTTTTACATGAGACTTTTTAAGCCACTGTGTACTGGTTTTAGTTTCCAAACAGCCATACCAGAAAAAGTCTATTAGAGAATGAACATGCAGTCAGAAATTCCCCTATTCTAAACACTCAGAGCTTCTTTGAGAGCAACTAAGCTTCTTTTTGTGTTTTGTTCAGAAAGATGAATTTAATTAATAAATAATTAACATATGTCAAATGCTATTCTATACATCTTCGTGAAAATTTATTGAAATATTCTGTAATTTCTATATTTCTAGGGTGCAGCATTTTGTGCTTTATTGTTTTAGAAACACTTATGCATGGGGTTCATGTACTGAAAATGCTTCATAAAAATATTTTTTTGCGGTTGCTTTTGTAAAGTATCATTATTTCAAAGATTAAAGAGGCGTAAGGGCCTGTTTCTCAACATAGGATCATATGATTCATTGTGCAAGCAGCATGTCCTTGTAGAAAGGACAGATCGTTCGATAAGGTCACTAACCAGGGGTTGAAATCAAGCCTATAAGAGCATGACAAGTCAGACATGCTGTGTACACAGCCAATAAGCAGAGACACACAAATTAATGCATTTAAATCAAAGGTGGGGGGAGTAACTCAAATTCAGCTGAAATGAGCAATTTTACTTCTCTGCCTTCAAAAACAGTTCTTATAAAGTCAAATGGCTTTAGTTCTTTGGCCATGAAATATGCAGCCAAATTCTTAACATATTTGATGGCAGACAGAAATGTAATAGTGGAATCTGAAATGCCAGATGTGTTTCTAGTTCCTGATCTGGTTTCTAGTTAGCTTTCATTTCTTTTTATATAGTTTCCTGAAAGTTCTGTGTGAGAGCATGACACAAACCCCATGCTTATGCCTAGAATGGAATGGGTAGACCAACTTAACTAATCAGTGCACTTTCCATGCCTCACCCTTTTTCCCCCATCTTCCCTAAAACATTATTAACTTATAGATAAGTTTTATTGGACCCTATAACAAAATGCTATCTCTCTTAAGATCTTGCTTCCTTTCATTAGATGCCAAGATTTACAGCTTGTCTATTCTTTTGTTTTGTTTGTTGTTTCTGAAATACCAATGAAATGGTCCCTGATCTTCTTTCTGGGTCTGTTTTAACATCATTATAAGTATCCACATTAAAAAAAACAACAATTTTCCTTGTAATTTGTATTGTTAAGTAACTAGTTAAATAACTAGATGTTTTTGAGGACATTAGTGCAGGACTCCTTCACTCATAATAAGCAGTGGTATACAGAAGCCTAAGATGCAGGAGTTAATCACTGGTCGGAACAGAGAGACCTGAGTTGTACTTCTAACCTCCAAAGAAGTGCCCCCTGGAAGACTATTAATAAATAACTGGCCCCAGGTATATAAAACCTCTTAGATTACTATTTAGAAGAAGGCTTTCTGATCAATAACAAAGCCATGCCATTCCACATTACATGTGAATTAGCTCTACCTATAAGATTAGGTCTGAACAGCTCTGTTTATCACTGGGACAAGACAAAGCTCCTCAGTGAAACTTTATTATGCTAGTGATTTTGGAAACTACTATAAAAACTATATAGAATGCAAGTGGACAATGGTATTTTTGCCATTATTTGCTCATATCCCTTGAGAATTCTATACTAAATTCTCCACTTTCCACACTATATTCTGTATGTATTTCAACATAAGTCATAAGATCTAAGAAATGAAGATAGTTAAGTCTGAGACCTCAGTCACCGTCTCAACATTGTGTCTGAGATGGTCATGGTTTGAGAGTTATCTTTGAATTTATCCATTATTTTTGTTGTGCTTCTCATGTTGGCTTTTTAGTTTTGCTTTTATCATTCCAAATTGAAGCTTCAAGATTTCCCTGCTTGTTTTTCTCAGCTCTTCAAAATGGCTACATTACCATGAAAATAAGTAGGCAGACTACTTGCATTTTAAGAAAACTGAACATGACACATATTGCTTCATGGGAGTTAGATGGGAGTGGGGAGACTCCAGAGTTACTTTTTACTGGATTTTGTATTATTTTATTTCTATAAATCTATAATTTCTTTAGAATTGAATAGGTTATTTTAAAAACTATATGCAGATTAATTCTGCTTTAAATCAGTACTTGAGGGACTGACTGAGTCTGAAATAATTAGTATTAGTGTCTGAGGTATTTGGCTTCTATTCCAATTACCTAGAGGATCTCTTTTGGAAGATTCTTGGTGCCCTTTAAATATCTGAGGTTACTGAGTTTTTGAGTTTGAAACCCATAGGGCATTATTGCATGCACACATGATTGAAAACATATTCTGCTTTTATTACTTAGTGGTGAACTGGTTTAAGACAGTGCAGTATCTCATTTCAATGTGTCAGTGTTATTTCTTCTTGAAAACTGCTCTCTCTTGTCATCACAAGAGAGAGCCTGGCTCTTCTCATATTATGCAGGACAAGATCTCAGTCAGAAATAGAGGAAGGCATCAATTATTAATTAGACATAAATTATTCCTAATCTACACACAATGCCTAATCCCTGGTTCACAGGAATGCAAATTGTGCTTCGAAAAATAATATGTTAACAAGTTATTTTCCTTAAAAGGACAGGTGCCCAAGTTCAATGTAACATAGAGCAATTACGCCAAGCCTATTTCAAGGAACATGGTTGTTAGAAGGTGTATCCAGGGAGCCAAAGCAGTAGAAGGAAAAAAAATGTCCACACAGGGGCTCAAAAAACAGAACAAAAACAAAACAAAAAAGCAAAAAACAAAAGTAGTATATCCATTGTGAGTATTTTCTAGTTCTCCAACAAACATAAGTATTAGTTGAAAAACTGTACTGATATTTTCTTTACTATGAAAACTTAAGTAATGAATACATAAAGTGATGATGATATTAAAGTTAGATTTTCTTCACATTAATAGGATCAAAACTATCACAAAAAAATAGAAAAAAAATGTGGTGACTATTACAAGTACCTGTCATCTAATAAAAGACTCATATCCCAGGGATCATGTGAAGCCTTCAGGCATAATAACATAAAACATGTCTTCTGCCACCTTCATTGAGTCTTATGGGTCTAATGACTGTCATTGTCACATGAGGCTTCTTTTGACTTAACTGTCTGTCTTTAGGTCCAAGGCCACATATGTTATACATATCATGTCAAAATAAAGAACTCATTCGTAATGCAGTAATATAACATCATTCATTTCTGAAAATGGGAGGATTTTTCCGAACTAAATCATTTCTATAAATGTGAAATTCCCTCCAAATTTCAGGTCTCCTAAAAGCTGTAGTTAAATATGTTATTATTCACAACACCTTTTAAGAAGGACAATTTTCACTGTATTTTACCACTTAGTAGTTACTTATTCTATGAAATGGCTCTAAAGATGTTTTAAAGAATTTTTATGGAATTCCATCCAAAAATTTAACCCTTATGAGATTTTGCTTGGAAATAAAATAAAATAAACATCACTCTGTGTTCTATAAATTCCACAAACTAGACAACTGCTAGGCTAAAGGATGTTTCATTTTATTAATCTTTCTTATCTTTCCCTTAGACATGATAGCTTATTTTTATTAGTTAGATTTTTATGATACTTCTTTCAGGCAGTTGTATCACTTCTATGGTACATAATTCTGTCAGCCTGTGACCTCATCCACTCTGTCACCTACATGGGTGCAACTGAGCAGGTCCACTGGTTTGAACATCTTCTTGGATCATAACTCCTTCAGTTTTGCTTTTTTTTTTTCTGTGTCTTTTACTTTCTCATGCTTCCTACCATGCACTTTGGGGAGATCTGTAATCTAGATGTCTTGGTTTGCATCTTTCATTCTTTGACTTTCTTCACAGAATGACTTAAGAAGTACATTGGTATTCATTCACAGTGGTCTAACGTATTCTATCTTCAACTTGCTGTTATAATTTAAATATACGGCAACTTACTTCCAGCCTGAAGTAGCTCGCTATATTCTTTTACAAATAAAATGATTCACACTGGTAAGTTTGAGTAAATGAACAAGGAACATTTAACACTGCAAATCATACTTGCACACTCAAGAGAACTGTGGGACATGGACATGTGGCACTTGCTGTATTCATATTAAAGTGGTACCTTGAATTCCTACTGCTGTTATTTCTTTTTCTATATGCATCTTCCTCTAAGGACTTTATGGATAAAGTTACGAATATAACAAAGCAAGTTTGACATTGGTGAGCCTCTGGGCAACTATACTTCCCTAACGCTGTCAAACCCACTATTACTCCTAATATACACTGGATCCCATACAGAGTCTCAAAGTACTTTCATATCTTAAACTATCTCAGAAGTCTACAGGACAATGTAAAGTTCTTCAGCCATGCAACCTTTTTTTTTTTTTCTGAAAAATACAAACACGATATTTTTCCTTTTTTATTAAATTATTTTATTTATTTACATTCCAGATGTTGCCTCCTTTCCTGGGCCCCACTCCAAGAGTTCTTTACCCTATCTGCTCTCCCCTTTACCTCTGAAAGGGTGCTCTTCCCAACACCCATCTCACCCCTGGATCATCCCCCTTCCCTGCAGCATTAAGTCTCTACAGGATTAGGCACATTCTCTCTCACTGAGGCCAGACAAGGCAGTCCTCTGCTACATATGTACCAGAGGTCATAGACCAGCCCATGTATGCTCTTTAGTTGATGGCTTAGACTATGAGAGCTCTGAGGTATCTGGGTTAATTAATACTCTTGGTCTTTCTGTGGGGTTACAATCTTTTTCAGTTCTTTCAATCCTTCCTTTTCCATAGCGGTTCCTGACATCAGTTCAACGGTTGGCTGTAAGTATCTGCTTCTATCTCAGTCAGCTGATGGTAGAGCCTTTCAGAGGACAGTCATGCAAGGTTCCTGTCTGCAAGCACAACATGGCATCAATAATAGTGTCAGAGTTTGGTGCCTGTGCATAGGATGGTTGCCAAGTTGAGCCTGTCACTTATGGCCTTTCCTTCAGTCTCTGCTCCCTTTTTGTCCCTGCATTTCTTTCAGACAGGAACAATTCTGGGCCAAAATTTTTGAAGGTAAGTGGGTGGCCCCATCCCCCACTTGGAGCCCTGTCTATCTACTAGAGGTTGCTTCCTTATGTTCTATCTCAACATTGTTGGGAATTTTGGCTAAGGTCATCTCCACTGAGTCTTGGGAGCCACATCCAAGGTTTCTGGGACTTTCTAGAGGTGGCCCCAACCCCCTACCCCTGCAGCTGAATATTTCCCTTCATTCTCCTGGTCCTCTGGGCTTCTCCACTGACTTTACCCCTACCTGATCATGCTACTCTTTCCCCTCCTTCTCCCCTCTCCCACACAGATCCCTCCCTCCCTCTGCATTATGAAATTATTTAGTTCCCCCTTCTAAGTGGGATTGAAACATTCTCACTTGGGCCTTCCTTCTTGTTAAACTTATAGTCTATTAGTTGTATCCTGGGTATTCTGTATTTTTGGGCCAATATCCATTTTACAGAGAATACATATTTTGCATGTTCTTTTAGGTCTGGGTTATCTCTCTCAGCATAATATTTTCTAGTTCCAACTATTTGCCTGCAAAATTCATGATGTGTTCATTTTTAATAGCTGAATAGTATTTCATTGTGTAAATGAATCACATTTTCTGTATTCATTCTTCAGTTAAGAGACATCTTGTTTGTTCCAGCTTTTGGCTATTACAAATAAGGCTATTATGAACATAGTGGAGCAACTGCCCTTGTGGAATGGTGGAGCATCTTTTGCACATATGCCCAGGAGTGCTATAGCTGGGTCTTCAGGTAGAACTAATGACCTTCTTACCTAAAGCAATCTACAAATTCAATGTAATCCCCATCAAAATTCCAACACAATTCTTCACAGATATGAAAAGAGCAGTTCTCAACTTCATATGGAAAAACAAAAATCCCAAGATAGTGGTAACAATTCTCAACAATAAAAGAATTTCTGAGATGTTGCATAAAATATTAAAGAGACTGGCAAGTTCCTGCATCACACCCAGCTACTGTCTGCCCTGGCGTGCTGGCTGGCCTGTTCTTATATGGTAGAGACTCTCTGACTCAGAACTCCAAAATTTCTCCACCCATGCTATGTTCTCACTACCATGTCAACCCCATGCTTGAAAACCCCCAGGGCCTTTGTGGTGTACATCTGGCAAATCACTTTTTGATGCCATACTTTTCTCTCTGGAACCCAGTAGAACCACTGCAAGAAGGAAAACATCACACAAACTTAGTTCAGAAATACTGGTAACTCAATCTCTGGGTGTAACAACTAGAATCCTAATTTTGTATCTATATTAAATCTAAATTCTCTAGTGGCAAATCCTGGCAGATCCGCCAGAGAAACCAGGATATACTAGTAGATACATCTTGTCCTCATGCTGTCCCCATCCAAAAGGACCCCATCTCTCTCCTGCTTCCTCTCTTCTCCTATCCAACCTGGAAGTCCTGCCTACTCACCCAGTGATTAGCTCCTTTATTCATTAGGAGGTGGTTCACAAGAAGTCACCTGAGTATGTGTTCACAGCCCCTCCCAGGAAAGCATAATTAGCATCAAAATACAACCAACCTCAGGGCTAACCACAACACAGGGAAAATCACCATCTTTGACCTCAAGCTATACTACTGAGTAATAGTGATAAAAACTGCATTGTATTGGTACAGAGTCAGGTCTATAAATGTAATAGAATTGCAGACCTGAATTAAACCCACAAGTCTATGGAAACTTGATCTTCGACAAAAAAAAAAAAAAGCCCAATCCATACAATAGAAAAAAGAAAGCATCTTCAACAAAAGGTATAGCTGGTGGTTTGCATGTAGAAGGATGCAAACCGATACATATTTGTCACCTTGGACAAAGCTCAAGTCCAAGTTGATCAAGGACATCCACATAAAACCAGATACACTAATAGAAGAGAAAGTGGGAAATAGCCTTGAATGCGTTGGCACAAGGGAAAATTTCCTGAGCAGAATACCAATGGCTTAGGCTCTAAGATGAATAATTAGACAAATGGTAACTCATGAAACGCGAAAGTCTCTGTAAGGCAAATAAAGGACACTGTCAATAAGACCAAATAGCAACCTACAAATTGAGAAGTGATCTTTACTAACCCTATGTTTGATAGAGGATTAATATCCAAAATATATAAAGAACTCAAGAAGTTAAAAACTTACATTCCAAATAATCCAATTAAGAATGGGGTACAGGACTAAACTGGATTTTCAACAGAGGAATCTTGAATGGCCAAGAAGCACTTAAAGAAATGTTCAATACCCTTAGTCATCAGGGAAATGAAAATCAAAACCACCTTGAGATTCCACCTTTCACCAGTCAGAATGGCTAAGATCAAAAACTCAAATAGCATCACATGCTGGTAAAGGTGTGGAGAAAGAGGAACACTCCACCATTGCTGGTGGGTTTGCAAACTGGAACAACCACTCTGGAAATCAATCTTGTAGTTTCTAAGAAAGTTGAAAATAGTTCAAACATGAATGTTGAAAATCAAGTTTCTATTTTCTATGACTCTCTTATGAAAGTATATCAATGACTTTGGTTATAGAATGAAGCTGAAAACAGAAGCTATTATCAGTATAATTCAGACATCAGAATGACCTAAACTTTCTCAACAGTAGTTATATCTTAAATTAAGCGAAACAATGAATAATGTCTTTATGATTACTTATACACTTTAAATTTCTTTGTTTAACATTTACACTTATATCACAACATGAATATACAGAAATATTACTCTAAATAGTTCATCAATAGTTCATATATAAAACACAATGTCAAAGGCAATTTGTAACTGATTTTTGTGATAGTTTATCTGTCTAATTGTATAAGTCTCTCTAAAATTCAGATTTAGAATCCTTTAGGAACTATCTGAATTAAAACAGATTCTAATTTCATGTGGAATTTCAAGTTTCCTATGTACAAAATAGCTCAATTAAGATGGCATAGTTCATGTTCACTTATTTTCTACTATACATCGCTGTATCACAGCCAAATCATATGAGTAATGTTCTTTTGGTTTTTTTAGATAAGTTCAAAGATAACAAAAGTGGATATAACCTCCTTCCTGGCTATTTTCTAAGATTATTATAAATACAATGTTTCTAATAAAATTGTTGGTTTGTTTTAAAATGTATAGCAGGTATTTTAATAGCAGAAAATATCAATTATATAGCTTGGAATGTAAAGGACATTTTGATGGTATAACATTCATTAACAAATTAAGTTATAATATCACTTCTGACAGACAACAGTTACATAAAGCCAAAGTGACTTTTTATCTGGGCAATCTTAGATTCTTTTCTGGATGAATGAGAGACAAATCAAAGTTACCTTACACCAAGCTTATTTAGGAGGCCTATCCCAGGTAACTGGGCCTTTAATTGTCCTAAATCAATGTGAGAAACTTAGGGACTCAGAGCCCAAGTGTGGCATGTTTGGGCCACACTCAAGGAAACTCCAGACTCTGTCCAAGGTGTTCAATAACTAAACTAGAAAATGACAGAAAGTCTTTCAAAAACTCCATGTCTATAAGTTGTTTTAAGTGACTAAAATTGACTTGCTCAGAATGTTTTGTTTGTCAATTCTGTTTTGTTTTTTTTTTTTTAAGTTACAACAGAAACTCCCATATTCAAATACTTCTCACATAGACTGTAATTGGAAACTGATGACATAGCTCACAGCAAAACTACAGACCTTACGAGAATCTGTCATTAAATTGAGAGCCTATTGACCTTATAATAGACTCTTGTAATCCAACCCAAACTCAGTGGATTTTATAACTACTTGAGTTCCTAAAATCCTATTCAAAGAAAAATATACACCAATGACAAAAACCCTTAAAAATTCCAGCTTTGTTGGCTGTGATGGTGCAGATCTGTAATTTCAGCTGCTAAGGTGACAGAAGCAGAAAGACTGCAAGCTCAAAGCCTGTTTGGATTATATCACAAGATCAAGACAAGCCCTGGCAACTAAGTTTCTGTTTCAAAATAAATTATTTTAAGGTTCTAGAAATTTATTTCACTGGCAGAGTGCAAGATTCTACACTCTGCTCCCCTCATGTCTGTATTTGTCTGCTTTGGTTTCGACAACAGAATATAGAAAATTCTGATTCAAAGAGCAGAAGTTCACTTCCCCATAGTTCTAGAGTCTAAACAGAAACCAAGCCTGATGATTTAGTTCCATGCTTAGATATGAAAACAGCTTTTCCTTGGGTGTCAGATGTCTGAGTCCTCAGTGTTCTCGCTGACTTTTTTCAGGGAATATGTACCTCAGAGAGAAGACAACCTCACTTTTCCTCTTCCAGTGAGGCCAGTAATCCTATCATGAAGGCCCTCTCTACCCATTCTCAATGCCTCATTTCTGGTGACTACCATGGTAGAGACTAGAACCAGGGCGTTGGATGAAGGGGGCCAGATATTGAGTCTATAACATGTCATTCTAGAGTGAACTGTTACTTGATTATAACTTATTTAAAAAATAACTCCACCTATAACTTATCATAACCTCAAGTCTAGTTCTTCCTTGGCTGGCAGTCTGCTCTCTGCAGGACTAGTCTGGATGCATAGGGGCTAAAATCTGTCTTAGAAGTAATGATTTCAAAAAAATGATTTTTAGTTCTGTCATATTCATGGTACATTTTCAAAAAATGAAAATACCTCCTTTATATTATGCAAAGTTGTTTTTGCTTGGTCTCTGGGATCTGGGAGGTGCTCACTAAGCATGTCTATGATAAGGACCATATCCAGATAGGCTTCTAGTTTCCTCTGCTTTCATTACAGAACATGGTCTGCAGAGGTTCTGTGTGTTTACTCTAGGCTTATTTTCCAAACCCCTAGACTTACGACTTTTTATGAAATATTCTCCATTTCAAATTCTTTAAGGGCTCTGCAATGTATCTTTTTACTCTTATGTCCTTTGTTTATCTTTTGTTATATACTCAAATCATACTATCCAGGATGTGGGGTATTTTACAATCATGAAAAAGACAAGATTTTTATCTTTAGCAATATACAAAATAGAGCTTTGTTTATGTTAAATTCTGAACAAATCAAATCTGCAATTTCAATTTTAATAGGATTATTCAACAATGCAAATCCTAGCAACAAGGAGTTCTTAATAATATGTTTAGTAAACTTTACCTTATTCTACCAGAATCCACAAGATAATATTTATATGCTCAGTTTCAGTAACAATATAAACTCACCATGGTTTTTTTTATGATAAATGCACCCCTAAATTAAATGGTAGCCCAACCTCAAATTGAAAGGCAAAGATCCAACTTGGATGTCACTAAACAGACCAACCAGAGTGCTTCTCTCCTCTACATTCTTAAAGTTCCCAATGCACCTGCCAGTGAAGTGATGAATGTGGAAAGGGGAAAGATGCAATACTGCACATGATTGATTGCACAGCAAAGGGAGAAACCTACAGAAAACCCCCAAGCTGGGAACTTATTTTATACCATTCCCTGTTGCTACTCAGTCGTGAATGCTGCTGTGATTCATTTCCAGCACTTTCAGATCTCTTGGTATTTGTAACATACTCAGAAGCAGATGCAAATTGATTGCTCAGCTCTAGCTCTCCTTTCTTTGTAAGTTAACTTTTATTTTACTAATATTTAACAACACACTTACTATTGCTTATACATGACTTTTATTTCTGCTCAGAGGGGGGTGGATGGAAGTTAAACCACAAGATCACATAATGTATTGTTTTGTTATCATTGCTTTGTAATCACAGTAGTTTCCTCTTTTAATGTGTTAAGACAGTGTGCATCACTGACATGATAGTGTAATAGTATATGTACTTGGAACTGAATTATCACAGAATACTTTTCAAATGAGTATACAGGCACTGAAAACTATAGTGTATTTTTGAAGTGCAAGTTTTTTGTGTAATAAGCTGCAAGACAGAGTGGAGCTTCCTGTGACTTTAGTTAGCTATGACTTAATGTATAATAATATGTTTTTAGAATATTTTCTACATATTTTAGCATATCATACATGGTATGATTCTATATCCATATTATTTCCACCCTTCCCTCTATCTGTCTCAACTCCTCTAATACCCATAATTCCCTCTTAAATTTGTGACACATTTTCCTATTTATTATTGTTTTATACACACACACAGGTACACACACACACACACACACACACACACACACACACACACACACACAAATAGAATATCCTAGAGTAAACTGGTTCTTTCTCTTTTACCAGCTACTAATTGCCTGTATCTCTTCATCTATGGATTGGACCACATGAATTTCCCCTGTCCACAATTCTCATGTCTAATGGTATCATCATTGTTGGACTTGTTCAAGCAATAATAATTGTCAAAGCTCACTCATGCATTTTGCCTATCATGTCTAACTAACATGATTTAAAAAGAAATTTAAAGTATAAGATCTGTGAGTTAAAATAAAAGACTATATGCCTGAATTTCATTAAGAAGTATTACTCTAAACTTATCGTGATCCATTTTGTTTTTGTTATTCATTTATTTATTTATTTGCAATAACATGAGGTTTAATGATACTGGTGCACCAGGGCTCCCTTGCATTGTAAGTAAGAGAACCCTGAGTTGAAGTTAAGAGCAGTTTTTATATAATTTAAGGGGTATACTACAGAAACAATGACTGAGCACAATATGATTGGTGGAACAGTGTGACTTTTAAACTGATTGGTCTTTGGGAAATGGGGTGGCAAGGACCTCCCTTGCCTGTAAGTGTAAAGGGTTGGTCTGTCTACATGCTCTGGGCCTTTCTCAACTGTAGGTGGGTTCTCTCCCCTGTGGTCTGAGGAATGTTAATCTGCTTTTCCTCTGAATGTTAATTCAGCAGGGTAATCCAGCAGGTGTCCTTGGACTAAGGACTGTGCTCTTCCCAGGATGTGTCCTGGGGCAGTTAAAAATTAACTTTAACTAAAAATTAAGTTTAACCAAATTCTTACATTCCCCCCTTTTCTTTGAGGCTGATTCCAATCCTGGAATCACAAGCTGTCATCTTGGTACATAGTGTGATATTGTTGTCTAAACATAAGCACTTGTATGGTATTAACAAGGTCTTTAACAAATTTAACCAGGAGATTAAAAATGTAGCAGCCATCAGGTATATGGGGCTGCTGTCTTTGAAATAAACTAAACAATGTCTCCAGTTTGTGAAAGGACCTCTCATGTTAGCTTTTGGGGAACATGAGGGTTACCTCAAGGTCTAGTCCAGGCCTTCTAGCCAGGAGCAAGATCATGGTCTAGGCCACAAGTACCTCAGGTGGAATCATGTTGATCAGCTACAGTCTGTCTCTAAATTTTGAGTGCACTGAACTGTCTAACTGGGTCATGGTCCCTCCGGAGCTGGTTTTACATGAAAGGCGCGGATCTCAGCTGATATTCTACCAACCTTCACAGTGGTGGGAGGGGTCAGCAACACCAGGAATGGTCTCTTTCAGCCAGATGTAGACCATGTCTCCAACCTGGAAACTATGGGATGTTTCCAATGTCCCTGGTTCAGAAGGTTCCACACTTCTTTCTTCACCACCTGAAGTCCTTTTAACCTAGCATACAAATTACTGTGACTATGACAAGCTAAGTCTAGACACCTCTCTTAAGGTGGTCAAAGGAGCGGGTGCCCCATACAGAATCTCAGAGTTAGGTTAAACCTTGAAGGGGTGTTTCTAACCTTAAAAAGAGCCAAAGGAAGGAGCACCACTCAATTTTTACAGCCAATCTTCATGGACAATTTAGTCAAGGTCTCTTTTAGGCTTCTATTTATTTATGTTTTTAACCTGACCTGAGTTTTTAGGTCTATAAATGCAATGAAATTTCTAATCAAACCCCAGGTACTTGGCCAATCCCTGACTTACCTGGGCAATGAAGGCAGGTCAATTATTCAAGCTGATTACCTTAGGCACCCTGAACCATGGAAAGATTTCTTCTAGGATCTTTTTCGACACCACCATTGCCGTTTCATTGTTGGAAAAGCTTCTACCCAGCCAGAGAAGGTGTCCACCAAATACTAGGAGGTACTTTTTACCATACCTGGTGGGCTTGATCTCTGTGAAATCTACTTCTCAAAAGACTCCCCATCTGTCACCTTGCAGGCATTTGCCAGGTTCGGCCTCAGTTCGGCAGGCATTTGTCTTTTGACAGAATGTACCTGCATGTACTATACCTTCAACCAGCTGTGTGAGTCCAAGTAATTGGAACTTGGTGTTTAACATGGTAGCCACAAGTTCCCTGACTCCTAGGTGGGCCCACTGGTGCATTTGTTTCACCATCTCTTTTGCCCCTTTCTGTGGCAGAATTATCTTTCCAGCTGGGTTTTTTCACACCCTCAAGTACTTATCGAACTCCTTTTTGACTTGAGTCATTAGAGCCAGATCTTGGGCTGTATATAGGAATGGAGGTGTGGGTTCTGCTAACTGACAGAACCCTGCTGTCCCCAAAAATGTCCTTACTTCTTTGGCATTGGAGGGAGAGGGGATGTGAAACACAGACTCTTTTCTAGCATCTGATAGTCATTGCTCTCTCTTAGCAGATACCCCAAGTAACTGACCTGTTTTCTGCAGATCTGGGCCTTCTTATCAGAGGCCTTGTCCAGTTCAACTAGTAAACACTGGTGGGTTTTATTGAGGTACGTGTCTCTGTTAAGGCCAAGCAGGAGAATTTATGAATTGAAGAAGGGTTACCTGGGAGTTTTCTGTTCTGAACGGGGTAAGATCCTGGTGTAGAGCTTCATCAAAGATAAGGGAGTTCTTGAACCCCTGTGGAAGTCGAGTCCATGTTAGTTGTCTAGATATTCCTGATCCCAGGTCCTTCTGTTAGAAAGCGAAGATTGGTTGGCTTCTTGGACTCAGTCAGAGACAGGAGAAGGCATCATTAAGATCCAGAACAGTGTACCAAGTCCTTTTTGGAGGAAGAGAGCTCAACAAATTACCCACTTGTTTTCCTCACGTAGGTCTTACACTGGTCGGTAATCACTGGTACCTGGCTTCTGTACTGGGAGCAGGGATGTGTTCCATGCTGACTGACACCTTTTAAATATCCCCAGACCTAGCAATCTGAGGATATGAAGGCTAATTCTATCTTAGGCTTCTTTACTCATGGGATACTGACAGACTGTTACTGGGGTGGCTAAGGCTTTCAGTTCTACATGGACCACAGGCTGGTTCTTAGCCTCACCCAACCCTGCAGTTTCTGCCCAAGTCTGTGGTAACTGATTTAGCCATCAGTCTATTATCTCTGGGATTTTCTTTTGGGTGGTCAAAGAGGTGAAATTTATCCTCAAGTTTTACTGTCAAAACATGTAACACATTTCCTTGTCTGTCTTTTACTTGGGGGCCCTCTGGAAGAAAGTGAATCTGGGCTCCAATCTTTGCAAGCAGGTCCCTGCCCAGGAGAGGGTAGGGGCATACTGGAGTGACTAAGAACGAATGAGACACTCAGCCCATTCTGAGGTCCACTGTCTTTCTGGTGGTCCATGAATATTGTTTACTGTCAGCAGCTCTCTGAACCCACAACCTCTTGTTAGACAATGGGCTCGTGGTTCATGAAAAGACTGAATGTTGGGCCCCAGTGTCCACTGGGAACTGGATGGGCTTCCCCTTCTACTCTCAGGGTTATCTTGGACTTGGGGAGGGAGTCCAAGCCTCATCCTCCTCCCTAGTCACTGTCTTTACCCAGGGCCAGTATTTTGTGGCCTGGGGCTTCTTCTCAGGCTCAGCAGGGTCCATCCTCCCTTTCCTTCAGCCATTCTCTTGTCCAGTGTCCTTTTTCTTTGCGATAGGAGCACCAATTCTTATTTAAAGGCCTCCTTTGGTTGCCCAGTACTCTCTTGCCTGGCCCTCGACTCTCTCTAACTACTGTGGCCAAGATTCTAGTCAAGTTTTCTTTCTTTCTTTCTTTCTTTCTTTCTTTCTTTCTTTCTTTCTTTTTTATTGGATATTTTATTTACATTTCAGATGCCAATCCCTTTTCCCATTTCCCTTCCCCAGAAAACCTCTATCCTGTGCCCCCCCCTTTTCCATTTGGCTTTTATACAATTTTTTAAATGTTAATCAAGGGCTTTGTAAGTATGGTAATGCTCAATCAGAAGTGTAACCCAATACCCAAACTAGCTATGTAAACTATCTTTGACTAGTGGAGACACGTGAACTTCTGCCTCCATGCCCCCTCTCTCTTTCTCTCTCTTTTTCTCTCTCATTACCGAGCTTCTCATCTACTTCATCTTCTCCTCTCCTTACTCCATCTTTTCCTCTCGGTACTCCTTTCCCCTTAGCTCCTCCTACCTATTACCCTTCCTGTTAAAATAAAGCTTTTCTCTCAGAATACAATTAGAGCATAATTATTCCTGTTTATACCAGTGAGGTACAAGATAGTCTTAATACCCAGTCCATCCTTTTATTGTCTAGTCAAGTTTTCTTCCTTTCTTTTTCCCCTAGCTTCCTGCTCTTTCTACTTTCTCTCTTCTTTTTTTTTCTCAGTCTCTCTGTTATAGAACACCTTTTCAGCTAACTGTACAAGATTGCTCAGACTTGTCCTATAATCTGTCTAACTTCTGTAGCTTTTTCTTAATATCACTGGAAGATTGGTCAATAAAGGCTATCATCACTGTTGCTTTATGCTTATCAGACATAGAGTCATAGGGCATGAACTAGAGAAATGCCTCCATCAGCTGTTTTAGGAAGGCTGAAGGGGATTCTGTAGGCCCTTGGACAATTTCTCTTACCTTAGCCGAATTAGTGGGGCACTGTGCAGCTCCCTGGAGACCTGCCATTAGAGTATAGCCGTAGACCTTCAGGTGCTCCCTACTGTCAGGCATTTTGAAGTCTCAATCAGGTCTGGTCAGCAGGAACTCAGCATCTATCTCAATGGTGAGTTTAGAAGCAGTGAGGGAGGGGCCTGCCCTGTCATGTGGTGGCTGTTCCACCACCTAGTTGCTGGGTGTTCCAGCAAAGAGGTTCCCTGTATTCCCTGTTTCCTTCTTTCCTTTTTTTTTTTTTTTTTAAGCTGGCAAATCTTAAATGTAGAGAAGGAAAAAAAGGTTAACTTTGAAGAAAAGCTTAGAGAAAGAAACATAGAGGCTTGATAGAAGAGTCAGAGTCAGAAGGATTGAGATTTTGGGTTATGGGAAAGAGACAAATGGAGGTTGGCTTGGAGCCAGCAGCTCTTGGGAGCAGTTTCTCCAGGTCTAGCTTGGAGTTCTCAGCCATGAGAAAGAAAACTGTCTCAAAATGAAAAAGAAAATCTTCACCCAAGGGGGAGAAGGAAGACAAGGGTGACGGTAGCAAGCAGGGTCCCAGATCCGATGCTTCAAGCAAGCCAGCTGGGCTGTAGCTGGCCCAAATGAACAAGGAGATGAGGAAGAAGCCTACACTAGCAGGCAACACTTGAAAGACTGACCCCTGGAGGAGATACAATATAACAGTAGATTCAGTCCAAAATAATGTCAGTCAAAGTCTAAGAACACAAAAACAACAACCAATACACAGACAGTTTTTCAAGAAAACAGAGAAAAACAACACAGACAGCTCACCCCTGTCATGGGCAGCACATAAACCAGGTGATACAGTCAGTTCTTGTCCCTGTCACAGACATCAAGACCAGGTTACACAATCAGGACATAGAAAGACTGCGGGTAGAAGGCTCCAATTACCAGATAACGTGACCAGTCTACACTGAACAGCTGCATCACCAATATTCACCCAAGCATAGATGACAGCCCACAAAGGCTACAATCAGAAACATACTGTATATTCTTCAGGCTGCACAACAGATTGGACAGTATCTTTTTCTGGTGTCTCATTTTGTCTGAGTCACTTTCTTGAAACTCAACTTGTTAGAGAATTTTCGAGGCAGCTTGGATAGTCTGTTTCTCTTGGGCTGCTAAACTGGTACTGATCCCTGTTTCTAGGAGCCTGGACTAATTTGAGAGTGACTCTCAATAGTCTTAACAGTTTACATATTCTTAAGGAGAGAGAAGCCTAGTGAATCTGCTTTGTTTCAGGGACTTCCTGAAGCTATCTTGTGTTCTTTAGTTCTGGTCTTAAGAAGCTCCACAGTAAAATGAAGTATTTCACATAGTAGAACATTCTGTTGTTTTACCTCTCTACAAACATCCTCTCTAAAAAAACTCTCTTGTTTCTTTACCCTCCATTTTGCCCCCTATGGCTTAAAAGGTTGCCTCCAAGAGTAGAATTTTTTTTTAATATCAGAAGATATGGCTACACAAGAGAAACATAGCTAAGGCAGAAATAACTTTTAAGAAGTGATGGTCAAGTCTTCTTTCCAAATTCACTTAAAACAAAAAAGCTATCAATGTAAGAACAAAGAAAGTTAATTCATTACACACAGAAGCAAAAGTATAATGAAATGTTACTTTTCTGAAATACTGAAAGATAGCAAACAACAGAAAACAGTAGTTTATATGCTCAAAAGAAAAAAATACATCACAAGTTCTATATCTAATGGATATATCCTTCAAAATTGAAGGCAACTGTGTTTAAGAACACAGAAAATCTTAAGACAGTAGGGAGAGGGAACTTATAGAGCCCACCTCCAGCAGGAAGAAAGGGCATCAAATGAGGGAGGGGGTTGCCATCCCACAGTCAAAATTCTGACCCATATTTGTTCCTGTTTGAAAGAACTACAGGGATGGAAATGGAGAGGAGCTTGAGAAAAAGAAGGTCCAGCTACAGGCCCAAAGTGGAATCCAGCTCAAGGCACAGTCCCAAGGCCTGACACTATTACTGAGGCTATGGAGTGCTCTCAAAATGTGACCTATCATCACTGCCCTCCAGAATACCCAACAAGCATCTGGAAGAGTCAGATGCAGATATTTACACTCAACCAATGAAGAGATGCTGCTGACCCCTGTGGTTGAATTAGGGAAAGGCTGAAAGAAACTGAGGAAGAGGGCAGCCCTGTAGAAGAAACAGCAGTCTCAATTAATCTGGACTCCTCAGATTTCTCAAATACTGGCCCCACAATGACACACTTCACTGCCTTCCAGCAAGCCCATACCCATACCTTCTAATAGTGCCATTCCCTAGGCCAAGTATATTCAAACCAGCACATACAATAATACAAATAACAAAACATTATAATGAATGAAGTAATGATTGACAGAAACAAATTCATAAACAATTTTGGGTATTTTTAATCTGTCATTATTGTCATAAATTATTATTAAAATGGATCAGTAGAAATAAGGACTTAAATCACATAGTGTTCATGTTACCTAGTAGCATTCATTAGATCAAGTTACTGGGTAATAATTGTAGGAGGAATAACTTCAAGTGTTCATAAAATGTCCACCAAACTCAGAAAGATAGACTCTATGATGAACAATAAAATGCTAAACATTCATTATAACATGTATTCATTGTTATATATCAATAACAGGGGTCTCAATTCCCCAATAAAAAGCCACAGATTGTCAGAATAGATGCAAAAGCAGGATCCATTACTTTGCTTACATCATGAAACACATCTTTTCTTTTTTTAAGATGTATTTTATTTTATGTATATGAGTACACTGTTACTGTTTTCAGATACACCAGAAGAGGGCATCAGATCCCATGACAGATGGTTATGAGCCACCATGTGGTTGCTGGGAATTGAACTCAGGACCTCTGGAAGAGCTGTCAGTTCTCTTAACCACTGAGCCATCTCTCCAGCCCCCATGAAACACATCTTAACATCAAAGACAGACATTATTTCAGGATAAAAAAAATGGAAAAAACAATTTTACAAGAAAATCTATCTAAGAAGCAAATTAGTGTAGCTATTTTTATATCTAATAAAATAAACTTCAGCTTTGATTAGAAACTAATAAAAAGAGATGGGGAAGTAAACTATATATGTATCAAAGGAAACATCTACCGTGGTGACATTTCAATTCTTAACAACTGTGGCCCAAACATAGGGGCACTCATGTTTGTAAAAGAAAAAACACTACTACAGTTTACATACACCTATTGACTACCATACCCTGATAAGAATAGACTTTATTACTGACTCTCTCCAATGAATAGGTAATCCAGAAAAAAACTTAATAGAGAAATTCTGGAACTAACAGATGTTATAAACCAAACCTAACAGATATTTACAGAAAATTATACCCAAACAGAAAAATATATACCTTCTTCTCTGCACCTCATGGAACTTTCTCCAAATGTGGCCATGTCCTTGGACACCAAAACAAGTCTTAACAGATACATGAAAATTGATATAACCTCTATATTCTATCAGGCCACCATGGATTAAAGCTGTATATTAACAACAACAGAAAAAAAAAAAAGAAAACAGCTGACAAACAAATGGAAACTGACCAACTCAATTGAATGAAAATTAGAACAAGAAAGAAATAAGAAATAAATGAAAGACTTTCTAGAATTCAAAGATAATGAATATACAGTGTACTCAAACTGATAGGAAACAATGAAGGTGGCTCTAAGAGGCAGTTCATATCACTAAGTGTTAACATACAATACTGATAAGATCTTATATTAGCAACTTACATCACACATGAAAACTGTAGAACAAAAAACTATAATCTCACTCAAGAGGAATAGAATGCAATAAATAAACAAATTCATGATGAAATCAATAAAATAGAAAAAAGAGAGCAATGCAAAAGTAAAAGAAACAATTCATTCTTTGAGAAAAATCAACAAGATAGACAAGCCTTATCTAAACTAACCAAAACATCCTAATACCTCAATCTTTTAATAGAGTTCCTCATGTTGAGTTGACACTCAACCATAAAATTACTTTTGTTGATACTTCATATTGGTAATTTTATTACTATTATGAATTTTAATGAAAATATTATTAGAGACAGAGGTTTGCCAAAAGGGTCATTACCTACAGGTTGAGAATCACTGAACTAAAGGTGGAGAAAAAATATCCAATGTAACAAGATCAGAAACAAAATATGGACAAAACAGCAGATACCAAGAATCCTAAGGACATATTTTGACAGCCTATATATTACAAAATTGGAAAATCTAAAAGAAATAAATGATGCTCTTTGTTTGTTAGTTTTTGTATTGTTTTGTTTTGTTTTTCGAGACAGGGTTTCTCTGTGTAAGCCTGGCTGTCCTGGAACTCACTCTGTAGACCAGGCTGGCCTTGAACTCAGAAATCCCCCTGCCTCTGCTTCCCAAGTGCTGGGATTAAAGGCGTGCACCACCACTGCCCAGTGATGATGTTCTTGATAGTCAGTACTTATTAAATTTAATGAAGATTAGCTAAACAGTTTAAACAAACCTACAATACCACCTGAAGCAGAATCATTCATCGAAATTCTCATAAGCAAAAAAAAAAAAAAAAAAATGCCCATGACTAGATAGTTTTATTACAGAATTCTACATTATTTTCAAAGAATATATAATACCAATACTCCTCATGATATTTCATAATATAGCAACATAAGGAACATTGCCCAATTCATTTTATGAGGCCACAGTTACCTTGATCGACAAATCACACAAAGATTAAACAAAAATAGCTAATTACAGACTAATTTCCATAGGAACATAGATAACAAAAAGGCAATAAGATCCTTGCAAAACAGATCTAATAACATAACACAAAGATCATCCATTATGATCATGTAAGCTTTATCCAAGAGATGCAGTAATAGTTCAATAAACGAAAATCAGTAAATGTAATCCACTGTATAAACAAATTGAAAGAAAAAAACATGATATCATATGAGAAAAAGACTTCTGACAAAATCCAACATCCCTTTATCATAAATGTCCAGAAGAGATTAGGAATACAAGGCACATACTTAAATATACTAAAGGCAACTTACAGCGAGCATATAGACAACAACAAATAGATGGACAGAATCTCAAAGCCACCTACTAAAATCAGGAACAAGACAAAATTGTCTGTTCTCATACCCAGTCAATATAGTACGTGAAGGTTTAGTTAGAGCAATAAACATCTGTAAGAGATCAAGTGGATACACACTGGAAAGGAAGAAAAAAAAAAAAAAAAACAATCTTTGCAGACACATAAGCAACACCAAAATTTCTACTGGGAAACTCCTACAGCAGCTAAACACCTTCAGTGAAATGGCTAGATACAAGACCAACTCAGAAATTCATAGTACTCCTATATAAAAATGACAAAAAGAATGATGAAATTGGGGAAACACCTTTTAAAATAGTCTCAAAATATAAAATATATTGGAATATCTCTAATCAAGCAAGTGAAAGACCTGTATGACAAAAACTTCAAGTCTTGAAGAAATTGAAACAGGTATCAGAAAGTGGAAAAACCTACTATGCTCATGAATCAGTAGTATTAACACAGTAAAAGTGAACATCATAACAAAAGCAATCTCCAGATTCAACACAATCCCCATCAAAATCCAACATATATTGACAGCTGTACCCCATTGCCGAGGATAATGTCCTTACATCTCATTGAACATGAAGAGTCTGAGCCAATACCAGCTATCATCAGAGAAGCTGAAAGTAAATGGGAGTATATGTGGAGACTCACAGCCAGATGTTATGCAAGGAGAGAGTCTACACTGGAGAGCTCTATCAAGTCCAGGCCCTTAGAGCTCAGGGAATTCTGTAGAAGAACAGAAAGATTGTAGGATTCTGAGAGGATGGTGGACACCAGGAGAACACAGCCCACTGAATCAACTAAGCAAGGAGCAAATGGGCTCAGAGACCGAAGTGGCAAGCACAGGGCCTCCATTGGGTCTTTATGAGATTCTCTGGATGGCAGCTAGTTTGACGGGTTTCTGGGAATCTTAACTGTAGGAATGGATGTGTCTTTGACTCTTTTATTTGTTCTTGAAACTCTTTTCCTCCTGTTGGCTTGCCTCGTCAAGCCTCAGTGTGAGGGTTTTTGCCTTATCTTATTATATTTTGTTTTGTTGTATTTGGAGGCCTGTTCTTTTCGAAAGCGAAATGGTGAACAGATCTGGGGAAGAGGAAAAGAAAGGAGTAGAGGAGAATCAGAAGTTCATGGTCTTCCTGCTATGTAGCAAATTCAAGGCTAGTTTGGGCTACATGACACCCTGCCTGAAGAAAAAATAATTCACTTTATATTAAAAATACATTCATTTAATATATAAACTGTGCCTTAATAAAGATTTTTAAATTATTCTTATGATTTTGGAAGATTTAACCTAAAGACTTTAATTTACCTAAAGGCTTTTTTTTTTTTAATGGTTTTTTGACACAGGGTTTTTCTGTGTAGCCCTGGCTGTCCTGGAACTCACTCTGTAGACCAGGCTGGCCTTGAACTCAGAAATCCGCCTGTCTCTGCCTCCCAAGTACTGGGATTAAAGGCGTGCGCCACCACCACCCAGCAAGACATCAGATGGGGGCATCAGATTCCATTACAGATGGTTGTTAGCCATTATGTGGTTGCTGGGAATTGAACTCAGGACCTCTGGAAGATCAGTCAGTGCTCTTAACTGCTGAGCCATCTCTCCAGCCCTGCCTAAAGGCTTTAATGCTAAATTTTATGTTAGAATTAGTGCTTTCTATAAATATAGAATTATTATTTTTAAAGAATGTTTATATATTAGAAGATAAGTTTGACCTATCTCTGGATGACTTACTATGACTGTTAAAATTGCTTTGCAACAATAGTCAAAATCAGTTGGTTAGCATAATACAGGATATTGCGTGAAATGATAGTTGTTTATGTCCATGATGGGTCTATACAGTCCATAATCCTTGTTTATTTTTTACAATTGTTTGAAATGTCTCATAATAAAATGGTTTAAATGACTCATTAATTTATACTTAATCTAGTACATTTAATAAAACTACAGCCTTTAGCTGTATATCTTGTCATCATTCAACAGCTAACTCTTCATTGTGTTTTTCCAAGTAGCGCATCAGCTGCACTTTAACAATGATTTTTGAGTTCCTGCTTATAGGATAGCCTCTATTCCAGTAATTTGATACTATAGATTTTTGTATTTCTCCAATGAATATTCTTTCTTACGTCAAGATCTTATAGAGGTTCAATCATAACTTGAATATCTTTTTGTTTAACCATTTTATAAACATGAAATTTTGATAAAAAGTACTTGATTTTCCAAAGTTTGAGATCTCTCACTAATAGAATGAGCTAGTTACAGTCTCATAGTTATTAGAAAGAATATGGATATTTACATGCAAAACACCCAGCATGTATCTGAAAATATGTTATTGTAATCATGCTGATTCTGTGCATTGCAGAAGCAAAGATTAAAATCATCTAAATCTGTGTACACAACTCTCACTTTTGGCTCTCATACCATAAGACTGTTGCCAAAATTTTTTGAAATTACACTTAGCTTTCCTCTCAATAATACTTGCCTGATAAGAATTGTAAATCATTTCCAATCATTTCAAACTTAGATTGCCATTGGAAATATGAATTACAGGTCCTGAAATAATAAAAGTTGTTTATATATTTGAACTACTGGATTGCCCTCTTTATTGGGCCTAAAATGATGGTATCATCTTCCCAGTTGTTCTAGAACTTTTTTCATTTTGTCTACCATATGGTTCTTGAGACAGATAGTTGCACAGTCAATACTATGACAGTTGAAACTGGCTGACTATTCCATTGAAAGTCAATTGAATTTCAATTTCCTTCAATGGGGAAAGCCAGGAGGAACCGATTGTTGTTACTTTAACATTGTGCTATTTTACCTCAGGCACCACTTAGGATCCAAATGAAAACATTTCAATTCCTGGTTATTACTTTTTTCCTGATAAAACACTCTTTTTCCTTGGCTCCTGAAAATAGTGCTTTATCAAGGGAAAACTCTATTAAATACATCTTACCCGCCTGTTCATATTAACAGCTATTTAAAAGCAGAGGGATATACAGGGACCCTTATTCCACAGAAACCTGTTTACTGTTTGTCTTGCCAACCATTTCTGTGGCATTTCCACTTGTCACAACAACTAACTCAAGACAGAAGTCAATACAATTCCCTCTCTTTTTGTGACATCAATTCCCAATCTGGAAGAATTCTCATCTCCATGCTGAGTTAGCTTGCATCTGCCACAGCCACGGGATTTCTATGAGGCTATTGGCACAAGTCACACATTTCCACTGTGAAGCTTGGCTTGGGAAGTGAGTGAGAATGTTGTTCCCCTAGCAGTCATTCAGGGCCACAGACTGTGACAGCCAGAGCCACCTAACAAGCTGTGAAGATTTCAGCCACCTGAGGAGCTGTGAAAGACAAAGATGGTGCTAGCTGAGGATCTGAGAACCCACAGGAGTCTCCAGAGGAGCTGCAAATATCTTAGGCCCTCCTGTCAGAGAAGAAGCAGTGTGCTTTGAACTGAGTAACGATGTCAGCAGGGAAGGAAAAACATAAGAAGTGGAAATAAATCCAATCATGTTGGAAAAATGACTGTATAAGGGTGGGATATTAGCTGTGCCTTGTCATTGCCCTCTGTGTTTGCTGTATGGAAAAAAAGACAAATTATATAACGAGAATAAGAAAAAACTAAAATACCAAACATAACCAGAGCCTAATAATTGAGTCAGTTTTCAAGCCAGACTCTTGATACTGTGGCTCAGCATGAGAAGAGACTATAAAAAAAATGCAAAACTCTGGGGTAGTCCAGGATGCACGAAAATGTGCTGCTTCTTTTTCCAGTCCCCTCTTGTGTTGGAACAGTAACCAGGAGTTTTAATGGGTCATTACCTCCCCTTATGTTCTGTAATATAGAGCCCTTCTGCACAGGACACATCTGGTACACTGCCTTCCCCATCAGCCCTCTGAATAGCCCTGTTCTCTTGTCCCAGTTGGACCTGAGACTGTCACACAGATACAGCTTCATCGCAGCACTGCCTTTCATGCTAGCGTGAGCCTCATCCCCAGCTTTGGAGAATTGAAAGGCCAATATCAATTATCCTTTCAAAGCTGTTTCACATCACTGGAGAAGCTTTGAAAATTAGATTTTAGTCCCTGTTGTCAATCTATCTTGGGGTTATGGTACGTCTGGAATCTGGCTTTTAGCCAAGGTATTGATGGGAAGTAAAGGACAACTTTGAACTTTCTTCTGTGGACTTGCCCTACTCAAGGAAGCAGGGCACCGTTGGGATGGCTCTGAAGCCCTTCTCTGAAGACTTGTTCTTCTGCCCTTCTAGTGATCTGTCCGTATTGGAAACTAATTATAGAGGGGCCTCAAAAGAGATGTCTTATAAAGATCCTATCAGACACTTAGGAAGGCTCTCATTGTAGACAAGGAAGAAATAGGAATTTTTGTCCTGTGATTTTTTCTGTAAAGGAGGAGGCTGAGGCTATGACTTAGTAAAGTGTAAGCATGAGAACTTGAGTTTTGATGTTAGAACCCACATGAAAGTCAAGTATGCTTCCCTTCTTTAAAACTCCAGCACTGATGGAGTAGTATGTGGACACAGGCTGACCACCTGGTCTTGCTGGCCAGATAGCCTATCCAAAATGGAAAACTCCAAAATCAGTAAAAGAGATTGTCTTGGAAAATAAGGTACCCACTGACAGAGGAGGACATTAGAGGTATAACTTTGAATTTTGACTTTCACACACAGATGCATGAACAAGCAAGTGTATACCAACACACACACACATGCATGGATGGATATATATGAGGGCTCTCTCTTTCTCTCTCTCTCTCTCTTTCTCTCTCTCATGTGTCTGTATATGTGTATATGTGCATGTACACATACATACACATATATCATAAACATAAAAACATGGAAGACACAAAAACAACAAAAAAAACAATGAAGAAACATATGATGAATTCAAACCAACTCCTTATTAAAAGACGGGATTTCTACAATTTGTAAGAGTAAAGCATATCAAATTATATATATATATATATATATATATATATATATATATATATATATTTCATTTTGGTACTGAGAATTATACCCAGGGTCTTATGGTGCCTAGAAAAGTGCTCCACCATGTACCTTTCATCTAACTCATTAGTTAATGAGGACACTGGTAAGATGTTGCAGCTATCATAAAGGAAGATTGAAGAATCATATGAAGAAAAGTTGAAGAGAATTAAAGCATGAGAACAAATGGGTAACATACTCCCCCTATATTCTAGATAGCTTAGAAAGCCCTGGCAAGTACTAGAAGTTCTCCTGGAGACTGTCTGCAATCTATTTTTTTTTCTGTCTTCTTCAAAGTGTTACCTGATTTCTGTCATAAGCAAATTTTCCATTAATTAATTAATTAATTATAAGTATTTACTAGGGTCTTCTTTAGGATGACACTTATAAAATCTCAGAAAACTGCCTTGTATCCATAGCAGGCATTGTAAAATGATCTCACAGATGCCAAATACCCAGAAATAGGAAAGACTGGTACACTACTGGTTTCTAAGTTCCAAGAATGGCTAAAATGAATCACCACTAAAACAGTAAGGTTTTTTTTGTTTGTTTGTTTTTTATTCAGAGTCCTGGGGAATAGACACCTGCACAAAATAGAGAGAAATCAGGATTGGTTTTATACACTGTATCTGAGAGATGATCTGAAGCCTACTTTCTTCTAAACTTCAAATGATCATACTCAGTGCTTGACACCTGTGCCCTGGCTTGCAGACTCACTAATTCTTCATCTCTAGTCAGGTACTATTTCCTCTGTGTCCATATCTTTGTCTGAATTACCCTCTTGTTTAGAAAGGAACCATTATTTGAACACCATGGTCTTTCTAGTATTCATTGTCTTCATCCTACTTTGATAATTTTTTCAAAGACCCTATTTTCAGGTAAGATTATAGTCACTGATTATAGGGACTTTGACCAGCATGGTGATAGCCATGCAAATGGAATTGTGTTTATTACCAAGAATGGGAAAGAAACTATGAAAAGCCATTTGTTAAGATAACAAGTTTAGCCAGGCAGAGGTGGCACACACCTTTAATCCCAGCACTTGGGAGGTATAGGCAGGCATCTAGTTCGAGGCCAACCTGGTCTACAGAGTGAGTTCCAGGACAGCCAGGACTACACAGAGAAACCCTGTCTTGAAAAACAAAACAAAAAGAAGAAAGAAAGAAAGAGAAAAGACAACAAGAATAAGAACATTCCAGTTAAGGAACAATTCATATAAGTATAAGCAGCTCTGGATCACCTCCAAAAGGCAAGCCAAGCCACTAAATGTGAGACCAGATTTCTTGGCCTATATCCACGAGGCAGCTGTCTATGAATTCTCCAGGATTCAGAACTTGATTTTAATTCTGGCCTTACAGCTAATGGACTGTATGAACTGGTCCTTTCCTGTATCCAATTGAGCCTTGATTCTCTCTCTTCTGAAATGACTGAAATGCGTGAGAATTCCTTTAAATTATCTTCCTACTTTAATGGGCTGATTTATCAGCTTTATCTCTAAAATTATCCTATCCAACAAAGTTACCAGGAACTCAGAAACTTCTAAATTTATTCAAACATATGTGTACATGTATGCCCACGCAATAAATTTCTATGAGTTTTTTCTTTTTCTTTCTTTCTTTTTTTTTTTTTTTACCTAGACTGGAGTTTTATGAAAGAAAGTTGTCTCTATTTTCTCACCTTTCTTCCATATGGCCCTATATCCATGACTATAGCTGTGGGGTGCCCACTTTATTCAAGCCCCATAGGCATTTCTATTGTAGTCTGAATGGTTCTCCAAGAAACATTATTATATAAATTACAGTTCTATGGGCTGAACCTACAGAGACCCTATATTGAACAACAGTGTGGTGTGAGCTGAACAAAGGCTTAACCTGATCAGCTGAGTAATCAGGGTCCATGTGGGAATAACGCCCATTCTTGAACATTTAGAATTGAGGCTAAAATGTACTACTCTCTCTTGACTGCTGTAATTAAAAAATGTTAATGTAAAAAATTACCAAGCTTCTCCATACATCTACAAACTAAACTAATATACAGGAGAAATGAGAAGACAGCATGTTAAAAGTTTAGAAATATGCCCCCATCTGAGCTTCTTGTGCTTAGCTTCATCAGAAATATCAGGGGTATTTGGTACCAGGAATTTTTGTCAAGTATTTAGAGTCAATTGAGAATATTCTGGGCAGTTTTTCTTCAGGCAGCATTGTTTATAAGATGCTTCCATGGTGGTTCTACCTTTACATGTCTGATATACAACGAACAAACCACATGATAGATTCTTTCCATTATAGCTCTCTTATGGGTGTGTGCGAATGCCATATGAAATAAATCTATGAAAAGATAAATTCCACTAGTATTAAATTAGTTACTTAATTGATGTCAAGCAAAGACAATGTCTAAGGAGAAAATATAAAGATTGCAAAGGCTTTCCAGAACATCTTAGAAGAAAAATGGCTGTTTTTTCACAATGTTCTAGGTACCTAGATGGTGAAGAGTTTGCTGAGGACTGAGAGGCTCAGGCCTGTGCCCAGTGAACTCTCCAAGAAATTCAGCTTTAAAACAGGATTCAGTACTCATATTCATCTTTCTGTCAATATATAACAAGTCAATGGTTGATAAAAACCAACAAGGCTGACCCAAGTATGTTCTCTCTCTCTCTCTCTCTCTCTCTCTCTCTCTCTCTCTCTCTCTCTCTCTCTCTCTCTGTGTGTGTGTGTGTGTGTGTGTGTGTGTGTATGTGTGTGTGTGTCTGTTTGTGTGTGTGTTTGTCTGTTTCTGTCTGTCTCTCCCTCCTTTTCTTGATTCATGTTATGTTTATGAGTACATGTATGTATGAGCACACATGTGTGCCCATGTATGTACGAGCACACATGTGTGCCCTCTGCCACAGGATGTAGGAGGAGGACATCAGATCCACTGGAACTAGTTATAGATGTTTGTTAGCCACCTCACATGTGACTAAACCCTTGTCATCTCCTAGAGCACCAAGCATTCTTAACCCCTGATCCCTCTGCATAGTTTTTAATAGAAACTTTTTACTGATTTATTCTTTTAATCTTATTTCTCTTGTATTTGAGATTATTATTATTGAAGTGACCAGTGAGGTGATAAATATCTTTGGACGTATATCTCAGTTTCTTTTCACAAAACCAGTCTCAAGATTTTGTTTTTGTTTATTTTTTTAACTAAGAAGAAAATGTACTTATTTCTTAAAATAATTTGGAAGAGAGTGGTGATTCCCTGAAGCTACAGATACATAAATTGTGAGCAGCTTGACATGGGTGCAAAGAATGGATCTCAGGTCCACTGGAAAAGCAGCATGTGCTTTCAACTGCTGCACCACCACTATAGACCATCTAAAAACTTTAAGATAACAACTAAATGTAAATGTAGATTTCAAACCTGGATTGTTAGAGCCCACTATCTAGAGTGCAGAAATTCCAAGGATGATATGTAATGAAGTTACATATATCACTAATACAGACAATGATCCACATGGCTGAGTCTGTTTAGTGAGTTCCGAATACATATTTGTTTATCATACATTCCATATGAGGCACTATGTTAGGTAATAGTATCATTTCATACAAGAATGAGTGCTGTTTTGATTTTATATCTAAATGTTAGAAAACTCTGACACATGATATAAGTCAGTCATACAAATATTCAATGTGAACCTATTCTCTTTAATTTTTTAAAGATTTGTTGTAAAATTTTTATTCAAATTTTTATTTGGGTTATAGGTATATTTAGGGCAAGATGCATGTAAATATAGATAGCTATAGAGGTCTAAGACATCTGATTCCCCCAGAGCTAGAGGTAGAGGTAGTTGTCGAAAGCCTAAGCTAAGTGTTAAAAGCTGAACTCCAGTCCTCTACCAGAGGAATAAATGCTCTTAACTGCTCATAATAGGCTCATAACTGCTGAGCCATCTCTTCAGCCTTGAACTCTTACTTGTTTTATGATGTTTTCCTTGTCTAAAAGCACATGGCCTAAGCAGGAAAGGATTTCCTTCTCTTGACTTCAAACATTTAAGGGAGCACAAGAACTAAGTCACTCCTTAGCAGATCACTTGGCCCCTCGTTCCGCAAGTCTCCAGAGTCTTGCAGCCGTCTTCCCTAATGGGTTTCTCTCACACACCTGACCTCCATCTCTTGGCCTCCTCTCTTTGTGATGCCAGCTTACTTAGTCTTTCATAACCCACTCCCCACATGTCAACTCCCTGGCCATGAAAACATCCCTGGGCTTCAGGTTCCTTTTCTACTCTAATTGCTTTCTACAAAGAATTTGCCTTTGTTGCTTTTATGTTTTTCGTTCTTTCTTGGAGAGAGAAAAAATGCAGAGGAGCTAACTGGGCAGAGGAAAAGAGGAAAGCATAGTTATGCTATGGTGCATTTAGTGGGAAAATAAATCTAGCAGTGTTAGCACAAAGGAACCCTTGATTTTGCCGAGCTTAATCATTGTGAAAACAATGTTATTAAATTAGCAGGTGTCTCAAGGGTGCCTTATTTTTTTCAGGAGTGTTATTTCCAAAGGTGAGTATATACAAAGTTGGTATTTAAATATTGCATTAAATAAAGATCTATCTGAAAGTTATAAACATCTAATTTCAACTAATAAATTTGCAAAAACATAAGGTCTGAGATCAGATCGTTTGAGTCTTATCTTTAGCTCCATCATAGATAGCTATAGCTACGCTCTCATTTCTATGACAAAGTAATCATAATTTCTCTGCAAGAGGGCAGTACTAAGGCTAAATGGGTAAACAATGATAATCCTAAATGTTAGCTCTATTATAAGAATTGTGATGATAATTTATAAACCACCTTTTAAATTATTTTAACACACCCAATCTTAGCTAGCAGGTTTTTCTATATAATTTTTAATTCATACAATAACTTGTTAGATAGAAATGATACACATTAACTTCTTAGCACAATATCTGGCCTATAATCACGTTTCATAAAGAGCAACTAAAATAATAATTATTCCTTTAAGTGGTATTGTTATGATTAGCCAGTGTTATAATAATGCTTATCCTTGTTGGAAGCATTTTTACCACAGGAATAAATTACAGAGAATGGCTATGGATGATCTTAGAACTGTAGTTAATGTGTGCTGTTTTCATTCATAAGAAACAGTGAGATGAGAAATAATAAGCTTTTATAAAGAACAGGGAGGAATGGGCCCAAAGGAGCCCAGAGAAAGAAAAAAATCAGGTTGTGACATAAAAAAAATGATTTATATTAATGAGTTTTATGCAAGGGACCAGGTGATGCCCAGTGTAGTTTTTTAAAGCTTCCCTACCTCAATGTTTCTGTTACTTCTTCAATGTTCCCAACCCCAGAATCACTTTGAAATGATATAAGGATATCAGTTGAGGGAAAGCATGGAAAGAACTGCTCCTTTCAAGCACTCTTTATCCAGGTTGGCTAACAGAGAAGAAATCAGTTTTATAGTGGCTTTTGAACCCGTCTACTCATTGTCCCAATGAAGAATGATTCAGTTGGATAATGCTAATAGTCTCTCACTGATTAGGTTGAAGAACAAGAAAGGAATGGTGAAAATAAGTTTTATACACAATTTAAGGACTGGAATCCAAATCGAGAATGAAGAAATAGAATTAACAATTCTCTCATTTTGATAGAGAAGTGAGGGAGAATCTGAGATTTCAAGGCTTTCCTGAGCTTGGATACTTTCACACAACCTAGTGACCAATGAGAATTCTCCCACTTATGCTCAATTAGCTAACCAGATTCATTCCAGATTGACTATATTATCCCATTATATATATGTGTGTATATATCTATATCTATATCTATATCTATATCTATATCTATATCTATATCTATATCTATATCTATATCTATATCTATATCTATATCTATATCTATATCTATATCTATATCATATATATATATATCCTTTCTCCAAACATTACCAGGCAACCCATAGAATCTTTCCCTGCTATAAAGAGCTATTACTGTACTGCCTAATATATTTTGATTGCTAGCATTTCTTCTACTGCCCTCACTTGTCATTCTTCAGAATTATAAGACAGAAAATTCATCTCTGATGCAAGAAACCAGAAACACAAAAAAGAAACAAACATAAATATTATTTTCCTTCATAAATAAATATTTTTAAAAAGGCAAACCCTAGATTAGAAGGAAAATGATTGAAAAGAGATACTTTGGATGGTTTGCCAGGACAGATCTTATTCTGAGAGAAGACAGCACAGCTAGGAGTCTCACTAATTTTTCAGCATCAGAAAGATAAAAAGGAAGTGTTCCCAGGCTCTTTATCAGTGCTCTCCCTGGATATTCTGTTAACACTGTTCTTCTCCAAAGTAGTCTCTAAAGCACCCATTTCTAATGTATTTCATAATCATGGGAAGTGGACTGGGGCCTTTCTCATGTACCATTCAGGATGTTTAGGGAGAACCTTGACATTGTATTTGCATCATGGTGACCAGAGACCATAGGTAATTATCTAAAAATAGTTGTAGAGTTGAGAATTAGGCATCAAGGAGAGACACTAAGAAACCATGCTGATGAAGTGGCCTTACACCAGGGGAAAAGTGTTAGCAACTGAGCAGAAGAAGAAAGAAAAAAAGAAAGAAAGTAAGAAAGAAAGAAAGAAAGAAAGAAAGAAAGAAAGAAAGAAAGAGAGAGAGAAACAGAAATCAATAATTAAGTGGCTACTACACTAAAGCCTAGCTGTGGCTCCTCCTATTTTCCCAAGGTTCTTTACACAGTATAAATGAATATCAAGGAAAATTTTGGAGTACAAGGATTTGACAGCAAATAAAAACTACTACTACTTCTGAGTGGTGGTGGAGCATGCCTTCAATTCCAGCACCTGAGAGTCAAAGGCAGATGGATCTCTAAATTTGAGTTCATCCTAGTCTATAGAGCTAGTTCCAGGATAGCCATGACTACATAGAGAAATCCTGTCTCACAAAATCAAACCAAAAACAAAACAAAACAAAAACAAATACTCCTGACCATGAAATAAACATAAAATTTACCTAGGCTTATCTTAAAATCTGAACCGTTATGTATTTAGTATTTTGAACTAAAAGTTTGAATGTATATGACACCTGCCTGAAGTCACAAGGCCCAGGTGAGGAGCGAGCCTAGTGGAGAAAGGGAAGAGAAAAAGAAGTAGGACATGTGCACAATGAAAGCAGACAGAACACAAGACTCAAGGGTAGTGAGGCACAGCCTGATGCAAGTAGCCGATGATGCTACCTGGAAGCATGGTAGAGTCCTCACCTTTGCTGCCACTGAGGGCCATGTCTGGGTCCCTAGACCTACAGCATCAGGGGTCTATTACCATCAAAGGCCAATCAGACTTCTATGGTATGGGCTGTCACCTGGAGCCATAATGATATTTGAGGGGTGTGCAGAACTGGCACTACCCCTTGCCTGGGCATTGTGAAGAGATATCCCTGAATGAATGAGAGTAGAACAGCTGGCCCTGCTCCTTACCTGCTGCTGTGCTTGGGAGGGATGCCCTTCAAATTGCACATGGAGCACAGTAGAGTTAGTCCAGGTTGCTGGAGTTGCCAAGTGTGAGCTAGCCCCATTAGTGTGAGCATGGGAGAGCTAGTCCTGACACTTGTCTCTAGTGCAGTGGCATGGATAAGGGACAGATGTCCTCCCTTCTCTTCACCCCTTGCCACCTGCTGGGAGAACTGGCCCCAGGGTCATGAGAGCTAGGTCTGCCCCTCACAAGTTACTGCATTCAGGAGAGATGGTCCTGTACTGAGCCTGGGAAACACAGTAGAGTCGGTTCTGCTAAGGAGGGTTGTAGGTGAGCTAGCTGCAAGGGTGTGACCATGAGAGAGCAGGCCCTGCCACTTGTCTGCCATGTGGTGGCAAGAGTAAGGGAGAGATGCTTGCTCCTTGCCACCTGCAGCAGGTGAGAAAGCTAGCACTGTGGTCAAGAGAGCTGGCAAGCTGGCTCAGCCCCTTGCTGCTACAGCATTCAGGAAAATGGGCCCCTACCTGAGCAACACAGTAGAGCTGGCCATGATGGTGAAGGCACAGGTGAGCCAGTCCCGAGTACATTGGGTGGGGAGAGCTGGTTCTGCCCATTGATATCTATAGCACTGAATGAGCTAGCCAGGGCAATGCTGGAGAACTCACCCTGGTGGTGTGGAAGCAGGAGAGTTGTTGGCTGAGCAGCTCATATACTTGACAGGTCCAGATCCAGGGCTTTCAGTTGGCCCACACCGAACATCTACCCCACTGATGACCTGCTGGAGCATGTGAAGGGGCCAGTCCTATAAATCTAAAACGAAAGGATCTCATGACACAGGGCAACAAAAGGATATTCAAGAGATGTCTCAGCAAGGATGCAGTATTGATGGTGTAGCAGAAGCCAGAGGCCTCACCAGACCAATAACTCATTACAATGAACATTTGCAAGCAAAGAAGTGTGGACAAAGGGTATAGTGTGGGACACACTAAAGCTTCCACAGTGAGATTTTTTTTTCTTTTACGGAAGTTGCAAGAGAAGAGGGCAGGTCTGAGGGGACCCGGAGAGAAGTAGAGTTGGGGTGCATGATGTAAAATTCATGAATAAAACAATTCACAATAAAATCTTTTCTTTTTAAAATTCTGAATGTAAACTAAATATATATAAAAAAAACTGCCTAGTGAATAGTATTTTAATTGGGAGACCAATTGATCAATAAACTTAACCTAACTAGAAGCAAAAGCAATCATGCTTTCACTTTGGTCAAAAGATATTAAGTTATAGCTTAATTTATAGCGTATTGTCTCTGAATAACTTCTGTGAACATCACAAAATGAAGTTCAGAATAACATATTACAAGGACAGTGTAGTCTAGGAAGAAGTGGAGGGAGGCATTTGCAAATTACTGCTGCAAGGGAACAACAAAGCTTGTGGGTTTGTCAGCTCAGAGATCTAAACACCATGCATTCTGCATTGGATGATGAATTGGCTGCTGGTGAACTCAGCCTCCTGGCTGGGAATATACTTAGAGGAAGAAGCATAGGGGACATCTTTTGCATAATGAGCCCAGTGAGGGAAGGAAGGGTATAACTCCCGAACCTGCCACGTGGAGTAGATTGTTACTAAGTCAGAAAACAAACTAAAATACTTTTCACTAGGACATATATTGCTCCTTCCCAAAAAGGAGACTCAGGAGCCATTTCAACATTGTGGACTGGCGTGGCAGTTCAGGCGTGCTGCTTGTCAAATTAATTTATGGCTATGTGTAATTGGTTGGTTGCTTTTCTTCCAGAAAGATAAAATAGCCAACCCAAGAGAGATGAGTATCTCACTGTTTCTAATATAGAGATAAAAATCTTATTTTAGTGTGAACTGAAAAAAAAAAAAACAATCACATGGGGTGGCAGACAAAGACTAAGCTTTTGAGGCAATGTAGAAGTATGAAGAAGAAAAAGAAACGGAAGGTGCTTTTACAAAATCAGGATAATAAATTTAAGAGTTAACTTTTAATCTTCCCCTAAATAGGAGGCATTGCTTTCTTCAAGTTCTCTTAAATTACATTGGCTTATTTCCTAAATTGAAAAATCAAGTGTCTTATATTTAAACCAATAGCTCAGTGGAAGTTTTATTTTTATTAATCCTTTAAAAGTGTGTTTTATTCCAGCACTATCATACTATCATAAACTCTAAGTTTCCAGTAACACCCATGATTAATCAAAGCAGAAAGTTATAGAATATCAGATTGATTTCCAATTAAGTCTTACTTCAGGGTCCATGGGAGAGGAAGTACTTTTGGTTAAATAAAAATTGTTACCAGAATGGGAGTCTATGAGACTTGAGAGACTCAGACAGCAGTGCCAACATCCAAGTCTGTATTCACCTCCTTCACTGCTATAAAAAAGGGCATGAAGCTGTATATGACCGGGCAAACTAGGGCATATTTTCCTTCAGCCTAAAGGCTTTCCTATGCACAATACAATGGTTCAAGACCATCCTAGTCTATAGAGTTAGTTTCAAGACATCCAGAGCTACATAGGGAAACCCTGTTTGGAAAAACAATTAGCTATGGCTTTTGAGTGAAGTCCTAATGAGTTAAGGCATTTGAGTCAAAGCCATCCAAATGTTTTCCAAACATTTGTGAATTGGTTAAACTCAGTGTTTGCATTTACATAAATACTTTGGGTATTTAAGTATTGCATTTTGTTCATAATTGGGTGTTCTTTTGTATTAATGAAACTTTATTTTCTCATTTTTTGTAACAGGCACTTTTGATACACGTAAGTAATCCATTATTCAGTAAATGAATATGAAGCCTTATTTGATGAGTTCAAAACTCAAAGAGGCCAAAAGATAAGACAATCAATATTGCAACAAACATTATTAAAACTAAGAAGCATGAGACAGGACAGAGAAATGGAAAAGTCCTAACTGACTCAGTAAATGGAATAACCAGAACAAAAGCAAACGGTGTGTGTCAGATTATGGTGGGAGATGAGGTTGGAAATCACAGGAAGGAATCATCTCATGCTAGACTCAGACAAGCTAAAAATTTGGACTTAATCTTGTAGAAAATGATGAAGCACTGAAGAAGTGTATATGAAGAAGGGAACTGTTTTACATCATTAGCTTTGGGTTTTAATAATAGCACTGCAGATAGACCCAGTGCAAAATATGTTTGGAGGTGAATGGCATGGTACTAATGCTTACATTTCTCCAAAATCTTGTGCTGACTACCATCTCAGGTGATGTATGAGGAGATGGGATATTTGGGGAGAGGATAGATATCTTGAATGGTATTGGTACCATTTCAACATATGCCCAAAGGAGCATTTCAAAACCCCATGTTTATATACAGATAGAAAGCACAGTCTATGGACTAGGATGGACGTGGTACTTCACTCGACCTGGAAGTTTCTAGTCTTTTGATCTTAGACTTTCGAGCCTCTGAGCTATCAAATATAAATTTTTATTGTTCTAAAGTTGTCCAGTTGACAGTATTTCATTATAGTGACAAAATAAATTAAATAGATAAGAATGGAAACTGAAAGCGGACATAGGAAGCTATGAAAGCTTAAACTAGAGCAGATAAAAAGCTTTGTAGGAGGTAATGTGATAGAATAAATGTGGTTGCTAATGAGATTGAGACCCTCAGACCTAATCATTGGGCAAATCCAATGGGGAGATGTAAGTATAAAAAATAGTTGGATGACAGACCATCATAGTGTCATTTGTTAAAACAAAGCAAATCTGTATTTAAACAGAAAAACAATAATATGGCCAAAACAAAAACAGGATTAAAATCAAGTTCTGTTTAGACATAAGCTGAACTAATTCATTAAATATAGCTACATTCTAGTAATTTTTAACTTTCTTAACCTTCTACTACATAGGAAAAAGGTTGAATGACTTCCCCTATGTCACAGTCTAGTAAATCACAGTAGTAACATACAAACCCAAGGACACCAGAATCCAAATAAGACTATCATAATACTTCAAAATTTCGGTTGTATTTTTTTCTTCCAGTGTATAGAGCTTCTACATCTGGAGTAATGCACCATTTATCTCTGGAGTTCAGTTCTATAACATTTAGAAGTTAAAGTCTGAATCTTTTCTAATATTAATGGATGTTGTAAAAAACAAATAATAACTTATATGATCAAACATTCTACGTACTATAAATATGTATACTTTGGAGACATATTTAAAATGGAGAAACAATAAAAACATTTTAGTTTCTCTTTTGTCATTAATCATGTGATAATGCTTTTCATCACTTACAGTGTTTATTAAAAATGTCAAGAAATAATTCATCAACCAAAGTTTGTCCTTTACTGTCCTTTGTTGAAGTTCAAGAGGGCAGACATCAACACAACAGACTGTAAGCCAAAAAGTTCAAACCATTTACTCAATTTCATATTTTTCTACTGTTGTAAAAAGTAAAATATAATTGTGTCATTTATTCCTTCATTTTTAATCCCTCAAAACCTTTCTATATAACCCTTCCCTGGATGCCTTTCATATTCATAGTCGACTTTGTTCATTATCAAGTTTATATTTTTAGTAGCTGCACTACAACTATGAAAATAATAAGTGAAATTAGCTTTAATGACATATCTTGTTTCAAATACTTCACTTTCTGGATTTGATAATTAAGTGAATAGAACTATTTAATAAAATAAAATAATATAATTGAATAATATGAATTTATAATTAAATCTATCATTCATTGTGATAATATAAAATTTATAGATTTCCCCCACTTTTCTCATTCTACATCTTCAGAGTGTGTGGTATATTTTCAGTTATAATGAACCTCAGCTCAAACTCTACACTTTCTGTGTGTTCAGTGGCCACATGAGGCAAGTACACTGGACAGTACAGTTCTGTGGATCTAAGAACAGTGACCATTTCTATTGAAAGAGCTCTGCACTAGTAGAAGACTTTTGTTGATAAATTAGGCATTTTTGTTTCTGCCTAAGCCATTATTAAAGGAAAAAGAGAAGGATGTGGAGACATAGATTTCAGGAAAGACATATGCAGAAAGAAGGGAGGGAGTCAAAATTTTGAATAAGCCATGAAGAAGCCATGAGTTAGTGGGAGCTTTCAGAGAAGCAGTAAGAATCGAAAATAGGCTCCACAAAGGCATGTTGGGTCATGACAATCACAGCTGACTGAAAATGGCAGTGTTAACATAATTGTTCAGTACTCTAAAATGTTACTACAGTTGAGGCCTAAAGATTCTAAGTCCTGTCTCTCTTCATTATCATATTTCCTTTCAATGTCCTTTCATCATCTTAAATATGTATAACATCAAATACCTCAATGATCTGCCATCACCTTATACATGCGCTGTATTAAGTAGAAAGCAGTTTTGTTTTTGCACTGTATGTCCCTTTAAATTCATTTATAGAATATTGTTTATTTGGTCTGCCAAAAGTTCAACTAACACTTTGACTGCCTTGGTTCCTTCAAGATGTTAGAGCATCTTCTGGCTCTTTCCAGCTACTCTCAATCTTATCACCGAAATACTCATTCCTAAGTAATAGTTAAAACTCCAGACTACTTCTTGTTATATATAAGAAGCCGACAGTCATGAAATGGGTAAATCATTTTCTACTCTCAAGTAGGCTCCACTCCCTGACCCCTAACTTTGTAACTGACGTTTTGTTTTGCCTTTTTACCTCAAAGTTGAAGCAAGGCTGAGAACAAAAATGGAAAAGCATACAGTTGATACAAAACACTTATGACAACCAACTGTTAAAACCCCCACTGTGGTCAAATATTCAGATCGACTCCTTCCTTGGTAACCTTGGTGAATTGTAAAAAGAACAATGTGTGTGCCTCTGTAGGTAAGGTAAGGGTCTCCATTTAGTGGCAGGGTACGTGTAGTGGTTCCAATGGTCTTCTTGGGTAGTCTTTGAAATCCTGTCATTTACTCCTAGAGTTTCTCTGTTAAGGACTGTTCACCATCCCATAGTCCCTGGGGTTAACCTGAGCTAACTATCTGCATGCATACCACATGGAAAAAAATCTGTAGTAGAGAAACTCTACATTGAAAATACCTTGCATATGGGTTGGAGGAGAACAACTCATGGCTGCTTTTAGATTCTTGCCCATTTTCTTTTCTCACTATTGACTAACCTCTCCTAATTGACTGCAGTTCAACATGCTAATACAGTAAATCAGATTTCACCTGGGTCCCTTTATGCATTGCTACTCAATTTGCATGCTTTCTCTCTCTATTCTATTACAAATTGACTTTCAAAGATTAGCCCTCAATGCAAAATTGATTTTTTTCATATCCTAGGTTCTGAGGAAAGCTTTACTCTCTCATACACACACTGAACACTAAGCTTAGACTTTTGAAGGTTTTAGGCAAAGTTCTTGATATTGTTTACCAATACTTTGCTCTTTCTGTTCTGCATATTAAAAACCTGATTCTCTGAGACACCATTTTCAACATGTCCTAATAAGTAGGCCATGAATATGTAAATTCATGAGATAATTTCCTTGTTATGCTCTTTCTTCTTTGGCCTACCCTAAAATATTCCACAGTTTTCAACTCTGGTTCACAAGTCACATTGGCTTAACTATCTGATTAATTTCTTCTTGATTTGTCATTTAGAAAGCATCTAAATAAATATTATGGGTAGTAGAATGACATTTTTTTCTTTTAAATAGGATGTAAGATTTCAACACAGTGATCACAAATGTAAGCATTATGAGTTTGAATGTCCTAGTTTTAGGTATATTTCTAAGTGTACTTACATTGAGTTCTACCTTATATTCCCCAGTTCTTGCATGTCTTAAAGAGTAGACTCCACTTAGGGCAATGCATACCATGCTTCGAAGTTGTCTTCTCTGAAAAGGCCTCAGATGTCCAGTGTAAAGCTAGCTAGATCACATATAAGGTCAAGAAATCCAATTGCATCTCCAGAGGACATACAGTGAATATGCTTACAAAGCTGAGAGCAGAAATCAAGATAATTGATCTAATAATTTGGATACAATATATTGCTGATAGACGAAGTAATGTAATTTAGGCTTAGGTATCAGCATGTTGGTATTGAATTTCTCAAATAACTAGCATTATAAACCTCCACTTAAAATTTAAAGACACATGCTGTAAAAGAGTCAGTTTTCATGACTTACCATCTTTGAAGTAAAGTTTAAATTAAAGTTCAAAGGTAATGTTTAATTTAACAAAAACAGTATTATAATGTGTTAAATATAGTTCATCTTTAGCCTAAACTTAAATATCAATTATTAAAATTAGCTAGTACATTTTTTTGTGGAATTACTACTATGTGCCATGCATAGTGTTAGAAGCCTTACATGGATTGGCACGTATACAAAGTCAACCATAATGAGATAAAGCAATGTGATGGCTTTGCTCATCAGATGGATGGATGAAGAGGGTCTTCGGCTTCCTACTCATCATTCTGTTCTAAACCTGAGATACAGCCCATTGTGACTGTGCAATCCTGCTAGAATTGTTGTGAAATGGTAAAGTGATTGTTTCTTTAGCATATAGATGAAAAATGTTACATTGTTCTAAAATCCTTTGACCAAAGGACTACAAATTGTATTTTTGAGTATTTTCTCATATCTGCCAACCATCAGGTTTTTTGTTGTTGTTTGTATTCAGATATATTCTGTACATCTCTCTGTTCAGTACTTTTCCACTGGGGAGTGGTTTAAATCTTTCCTTGCCCGGTTGGTGATGTATATTCTTCTAACATAATAGCTAAAGTAGCATTCATGCACTTCCCATAGCCTTGTACTTACTGTCTTTCCCACTTCTCATGCATAATACATTAATTAGAGAATGTTGGAACCTGTAAATTAACAAAAGGTTAAGATTTTCTGATCTCTTTGTTGATTTCCTGAGTAGTGTCACACTTTCCCTAATAGATCATCAGAGAAGGCACCACCTAATGCATGTTTGTGCCAATATGATGGGAGAGTTTTTTAACTGAGAGGCACCTCTCTGTAAGAAGATTTTCATCTCCTCCCTCCAGCCTTAAAAAATGCAAGTATATATATTTTTTAATTCCAGGTTGCTGACAAAGATCTTCATGAGGCCCCAGGAATTGAGACACAGAGTTGATAGCTGGAGGGGACCCATTTTTATTAATGTAGAAAGCCCGAGGCAGCAAATACAAACCCATAGCTTGTCAAAGTATATTATTATTATCTTACAAAACATTTCAATGAATTCATTTCAGCTTAAACAGCCAAGAAGTAGCTAAAAGGCAAAAAAACATTCTTGAAGGTTAGATTCACCATTAATATTTTGTTCTCAACTCCTTTCTTACCACTGATATATAGTTATAGACATAGATGTAGATATAGATATATAGAGCAGGATCAAAGATTTGAGAAATGAATAACTAAACATACCATGTAAAGTGATGTAGTAAATGGACCAAGAACGATTATTTTCTTTATTTACATTTCAAATGTTATCCCCTTTCCCAGTTCTCCCCCAGAAACCTTTCTCATCCTCCCTGCCCCTGCTTATATGAGGTGGTTCCCACACCCACCAACCCACTCCCAACTTCCCGCCCTTGCATTCCCCTACACTGGGGCATCGAGCCTTCACAGGACCGAGGGCCTTTCTTCCCACTGCTACCCAACAAGGCCATCCTCTGCTACCTATGCGGCTGGAGCCATGGGTCCTTCCATGTGTACTCCTTGGTTGGTGGTTTTGTCCCTGGAAGCTCTGGGGGATCTGGTTGGTTGATATTGTTGTTCTTCCTATGGGGCTGCAATCCCCTTCATCTCCTTCAGTCTTTTCTCTAACTCTTCCAATATAAAATGCTCTTTAGGGCCAGAGAGACATGGTTCAGTGGGTAAGAGTGCTTCTTGTACTAGCATGACAATTTTAGTTCAGACCCCAGATCCCTATCATTTATGTTTCCCTGGGCTAACAGAAATAAAACTTAGGAGACAATAGGACCTCCCCCCTACACACACACACACACACACACACACACACACACACACACACACACGTGTGCACATTCACACACCAAATAAATCCCTGAAACTCACTGGTCAATCAGCTTGGATAAGAGGGAAAATTTTAGGTTTAATGTGAAGCCCAGTACCATGGCAATAGGACAAATAATAATAGAAAATGATAGTTATTGATAGTCCCTGATGGCCTCTGAGTAGATGCATATGGGTACATGCACGTGTACACACACACACACACACACACACACACACACACACACTACAAACCACTGAACAATCAAAATAAAAAATAAACTAAAAATTAATGTTCTTTGACAAAATACTCCACATTATTTTCACTCCCCTCATTTCCTTTGTGGTTATAGAGAATACATTTTAATTAATTTTCCAGGTTATATGTATTGGAATGCGAGTACCAATAATAGCAGAATGAGGAGCTAAGGAAGTTTTTGTTGTTGTTCTTATTGTTGGTGTTTAGTTAGAACATACTGACCACAAAACAACAAATTGAGAAGTGTGTCTTCATTACCAGGTAGAAAGTTTTGCAGATAGATGTAATATAATGACAAATTGTCTAAAAAGCTTACTCATTAAATATGATCTATGCAAGTCACCTAGTTTTAACGGTCTGGGCTCCTCAGAGACTCTAGTACCTAGCTTGGGGTTTCACCCATACAGACTAGTATTTATGATACTGGAAAGTTATTTGAATGCTACCAATAGAGAAATGTACATCCCAACCAACTACAAACCCTTTGATCTCCAAGAGTAACTTACCTCCAATATACACTGGTCTAATAGTGGAACAAAGATTATAGAAGAAAGCAACCAAAATCTGACTTGAGTTAAGGCCCATTCTGTGAGATGGAGCCGATACACAATTTTGCTGAAACTAGATAGTTCAAGGACCAAAGGTAGAACTGAATATTACTGTTCTATTAATTGATTGTAGTAATAAAATGACTCCTAATGGCATTCTGCTATTCTCAAAGGTCTTTGCCGGGTATGGTCATCATCAGAGAAGCTTCTTCCTGCATCAACTGGAAACAAATACAAAGGTCCATATCTAACCAAGGGGCAGAGAGAAGAGACTTTACAACACTAAGCTTTAAAGGGGGTGTCTCCATCAAATTCCTTCCCTCAAGTCTCAGGAAACCTTGTAGAAGAAGAGGCAGAAAGAGTGTAAGAGCCAAAGGTGATGGAGGACATCAAGAAATCAAGACCTTCTAGATATAACTGGGCTAGCACACAGACGAACTTACAGAGACTGGGGCATATGCATAAAGCCTGCACAGGTCTGCACATAGATGGGGTCTTAGAACTGAAAGTAGGCTGGACACGTGTTCTTATCCCTAACTCAGAAGACATGACCAATTGATTATCACTTGCAAATAAAAGAAAATAGTAGTTTTCTTCAAAGAGAGTCTCATTGACAAAACAAACTACAATTAAGAGCAGGCTCATAACTAGAAGTAGATCCCCAACAGAAAACAAACTCAATGCCATCTTTGAAGGTTCTTTGTCTCATTTTGTTTTATATCTTACATGTCCACTGTGTATATAATATGGCTTTTGTTTGGGGTTTTTAAGAGATTCTCATGTAAAATCTAAGATACCTGACATATGAATCCTAGATTTCAGTGTGATAACATTTACACTTAATTATTTATTCTGTGTATTTGCGTGCATGCATGCACAGCATATGGGCATATGTCTGCATTTTCAGAGGCATTATGAAGGTCATAGGTACAACATGGAGCAATGGCTGTACTACTATGTGAGAGGTGGTATTTAAAAAAAAAGTCATCTGACTTTATAAGAGGTAGTATTATTTGCTAAACCACCCAACTGATCATTCAAGCATCTTTTTAAAAATATTTATCAATTAGTGATAAGTGACCCAGAACAAATTATTTAAGAAACAGTAACTTGTGAAAAAGTAGTAAAAAACCGGAAATACCTATCCATTTTCTTTATTTAAAAATTATTCGAATGTATATCCTACATCTGCAGAGTTTCCTTACAGAGAAATCTATGGACACAGGACCTTTTCTTCTAATCTGTCAAAGAGTTGCAAATCCCACAGTTTATAGGTGCTGTGGAATGACCCTTGTTATAGTCAACTGGGATGCCAGGTGCTCACTGTCACAAGTCATCCATTTCTTTAATTGAGCCAACTTACCTGTCCAATGCCAGAAAGATACCCAGTAAAAATGATTAGTGCTGAAATAATTGTGATTTTCCACCACTTTCTGTCTTTCTTGAAGGATATAGTTTAATGAGAGTCTGGTGCTATCTGTATTAACCTCCTCTGTTAAAAGAGCCTTTCTACTGAATTCAAGTAGAACTAATATAGTCTTCTTTACCCTCTCGCAGAAAGGGATAATCACTGAAATTAAGTGGATTAGGAAGAGACTTCTAAAAATCTCATTTTGCACCCCACGTGCCATCCAATTTCTTACCTTGGCATTCCAGCCACCATATTGTGACACTGCGGGTAGAAGATCTCTAGTTTCTTAGTGGCTTTCTTGCATTATCAACAAGTCCTGAGCTGGGACTGCATTTCCATGTGCCATTATTAAGCTAATCTTCATGAGAATACAAGTTAAACTGGATTGAGGACCAAGATTTTATTCGTTCTTAGAGTAATTCATTGTCTCCTTTTATTCTAATCTTAGCCTCAAAAGACATGGTGAAAACCAGATACAATACTCTGTGGTAGCAGCTGATTGGTCCATAGGTAAAAAACAGATAAATAACCTTCTTCCCTGTGACTGTTAGGTAGAGGTAGCCATTATCTTTCAATTTTAGGGTAGGAAAATAACTTTCCTGGTGAAAAGATGAGCCCTAGAGAAGGGGTAGGAATATAAATATGTCTCATACACATTGTAGGACAATAAGCTGTTTCAGTGGTCTTCCTTCTTGTCAAAGGAAACACTTAAGGAGATATTACTCCAATCTTCCCATCACCCGGGGTTATATGTGAATCCAGAGTGAAACATCTGCCTCTTTCAAATTATAGGCATCAAATGCACAAGTAGCTAGAGACCTATTTAGGTCTCTAAATATATTCCTATATATTCCTACGCTATATTCCTACGCTAGTGTACTTGTTCTGTACATTGAATCAATACCTGTGACTCAGAAGCCTAGGGTGTTCGACAATACTCCAGAGGCATTGACCCCAACTTCTCCTTCTTCCCCTGAGGCAGCATCTAGACTTCTACTAGACAGAATAAACCCTATATTTAAGTACTCTCATCACACTGCTGTTATTAGAGTCAAAACAAGTCTCTTAGTTGACAAAATGATTAACCTAAAATTGTTAAGGCTTAAATGAAATCTAGAACCATTTATTATATTTGTACTAGCAACATATGAATCTCTCAATATAGAAAAACTGAATGCATTTAATAGTGAATTAATCAGCTATCAGGGGGAGTCACCAAAGTAATTCCCATTATACAGTAGGCAAGGTAAGTAGGATTCAGTGTTACTATTGACTATATGATCTGGCCTGTTCTAGTTTTCTGTGGAGACTGTCTTTACACCTGATTTCATTGCAATTCTACCTTCTACATATGCATTTCTTTAGTGAGAAATCCAACCCTACCTTTGATAGTCACCTGTATAATTCAAAGATCATCTTAAATGCAACTGCTATAGGAGCACCTTGCAATATATCCTGGCTATTAAGTTATTTTACTCTGTATTTCTTAAACATGGTTTATGGTTCTGCAGCCTTTTATCTCACTAAAAATGCAACTAAAGTGCCTATCCTCAGAGATGCTTTGAAAACTCAGTGTGGACCAACAGAGTTTTCACATTTCAACTGACTGAATGCTAAATGATTACCACAGTTTATGACTTTTGGGGGTGAAAACAAAAACTGTACTCTCTTTCTCTCTCATTCAATCCACGCCCATGACTTTGCAAAATGTTTATTTTAATCTCCTAACAATAGTTAACAAATGACATTCTGTGTACACTGAGGGTGGTTTTCAGACCGCTTTGTTCTCTAGCTGTGAATCGCTGTCCTGTGGCTGTCTACTTTTCCATGTGACAGTGGACAAGTCTACATCCTGAAGAAGAACTAGGAGCAGATGCCATGGACTGATGGAACTGATTTTCTACTTCAAATATGTTTTCTGATTGAAGATTGCACACCTAGGAGGTGAGATGAGAGAGCTATTTAATAAAAGTGTCCAGCAGATGTACTGCAGCAATCCCCACTATATTCATCGTTTACTAAATCATGCACACGCCAGAGGTATAATCCAATGTAAATGATCTCATCACCCATCAGTATGAGGCCTCAGAAATTCAACTTGGCCTCAAGCTAAAACTTGACATTTCAAGGTTCTCAAATCCACAGTAAGCAAGCGGGATATTAATGACTTCCAAACGTCTCTTCTTGAAACAGGACCAGCTTTTGAGAAATGCAGGTGTTTGGGATCTAGAAATAGAAGTGGCCAGCTGCCCTTGAGGTACTTGGAGCACTGTCCATGGTTCCTACCACTGATTTGGCCTTGAGGAAGGAACATTTTGTGTAGGAAGATAATGAAGTTGACACCATTTGTATTCTGGTTGTATATATACCAGAGAATGAAATTTAAAAGGCTCATTTTGAAAGTATCCCTTCTTACAGCTTTATTGGCTACGTGTACAAGACATAAGGCATTTTCACACTGAGAAATCAGAACACAGAGAATTGCCAGACTGCCAGGGACCTTGAGAGTCACTGAGGCATGAATCCACCCAAACAAAAACTTGTTAGATCTGAGGTGGCCTGACTAGGTTTTGTTTTCCTCAGTCTGTGTTCTTGAACCATGCAGAAAATGCAAGGCTGGGCATCTTCCATTTTAACATTTCAAATATTGTAATATCAGAAAAGTCATACTCAGAATTTCTGCCACTTACTTTTCACATGTTTGTAATTCTATGTATACTAGCATTTAGTCAGGGTAGACCACTCAGAATACATATATACAAATTATATGCTGGAAATTGCATTCTAAGTATACAAATACACATATAAGTTGGAATTGTGTTATTATTATCATCATCATCTAAGCCAAGAAAGAAACGTGCTATTTATTTTTCAATGAGTAATTTTGGATCATATATCGTGTATTGAGTAAAACTTAGATTTGTCGTGTGTACCATAATTTATTCTTTGTTTTCTATTCATACAGGGGATTTTACTATCTAGATGTGAGACCTTGGGTTAAACATGTGTCTTAAAGGGTTTTTTTTTTTCTGTAAAATTCTAACAATAGTAGCTTTTGCACTAAGGTTGATGTGGAGTAGGAAATGGGTGATACAGAAATCTTCATGGACAGAGTAGTTTGTAAGGAAAGATTGTTGTTTACTGTGAATCTTGCAATATTTTGTATTTTCAAGTATCTAACTAGTAGATGTAATACAAACAAAATTTCAAAAAGGTAGACTTTCATTACATATGACATTTTTCTATGATTCTTGATTCTTTTCCTATTGTAGTTTTTATTTTCTCATTGCTGTCATTACCTTTTGCTGTAATATATAGCACACATCCTACAATGTCATACCCAGTATCAAGCTTCTTCTGGGCTATAAATGACACATAATAAACACGAGTTACTTTTTTAAAAAAATGAAGAGGAATGTTTATTGGAATGGTATTGAAAATTCTCACAAGAGAAAATTAATAAAATAACACAAGACTCAAGGTTTTAATCTCCTCGTTCCTCAACTCCACTTTACTTTTGCAGTGATTGCTTATCTTCAAGATTCTTTACACATTGAAATGAGCATGGCTGTTGGCAAACAAGAAACCATAGTCTATAACAACTACTCAGGTGAAACATACACACACACACACACACACACACACACACACACACATGTCTAGCTCTAACATCTATATCTATATTTACATATATATGTGTGTATTTCTTTTAATATGTATATTGAAGTATTCTGAGATTCTGAGTAGTTTAATTTAATCACATGCCAACTAAGAAGCCAGAAATGTGGTTTTTAAATGGGCTCAGCCAGAACCATGCACCAGTGTGGTTCTGCATTCCTCTTCATCCCTCGGCATGTTCAGGCACCACTGCCCACCTGACTGGAAGGATGAAGAGGATCCCAGAATAGGGGGATCTACAGGATTTTAGTCTAGTTGAACATGCTGGGACGGGGAGAAGGCCTTCTCCAAGAATATTAGTGTGACAGCTCTCTTAGATAGTATTCAGTGAAACAGCTCTCTTAGACAACCCACGCACACACTTCATTCAGGGTAAACCAGGGCTATACATGAACTTTGAAGGGTGGAAAGAAGTATTCACGGTAAATATAACTCATTGGCTGGACTTTAACATACCGGGAGTGCTTCATTTGCATGGAGAAGCATTCCAGAAATCACAGGTGCTTAATGAGCAGGCTCTTAGCTGAAGAGAGAAAGTTGAACCTGTAATTTTGCCAAACAATATGTGGCATTTCTCAGATAGAAGATGTGGGGTCAGGTTTCCCAAATCAGGCAGAGAAGATAAAGCCCTGCTGGGAATGAGACTCCTCCATTTGGTGCTGAGCTCGGGGAGCTGTCTGAACACACTAGACTATATGACCTTAAGTAGCAGGATGTAACACATGAGGGATAGGGTTTATTACTTTATTCTTTTATTAAAGCTATACTGTAATATACAAACAAAATGGTCAGAGGTTATTGTGCGTTTTATAAGTGCTATTGCAATCACAGCTGTCCATTTATAAGAAAATAACAGTATGAATGAATCAAAATCACAAAATTATGCTTGCTATCTCTATGATTGAAAAATTATAACAAAGGTAAAGAGTGAATACATAATCTTCATGTCTGTTATTGATTCCCCTCTTACTTTTTCATGTTACAAATGGATGAAAAGAACTATAGATTGCAGTTAGATGAAATACACAAAATTTCAGGGAAATAAAGAGAATTTATTCTTCAGATATTCTCCACTAATGCCTAAAAATTTTAGTGGATTCAAAGGTCAAAGTTTCACATGAAATAAAATCTAGCCTGGAAGAGCTAGATGCATGATAAATTCAAATGAGGACATAAATGCTCAAGCACACTTCACTTTAGCTCACTTTCACTGCAAAAAATAAGTTTAAATGTGGTGAAATCTGCATACGTTTTCTGAGGCAGGAGTGGCATGATGTATATATACAACTACAGATGTGACTGAAGATATGACTGGGAATAGAAATATACCATCTTAATTAGCTGAAAATATTTCTGTGGATTAATAATTAAGGATGCACCAAAGTTTCTAAAGCTATTGCTCATTTTATAATTAAACCTAAAACTATTCTTGTGAAATATCTGAGTTTCAGAAGTAATTATTCTCACTATGTGAATAAAGGAGCACAGTTTACATGAAGAGGAGTGGTAAAGACACGTTATGCGACCACTCATTATTAGAAAATATTTTTATTGTAGATAAAAGAAAGACTATCCAAAGGCATCTAGTTGAGTTCAAAACAGGAAGAGATGCAGACTGGCCATTGAAAGGGCTATATGCAAGAGAAGACAGAATAGCAAAGGATGAGGGTAAGGGGACTTTACCATTATAAAGAGAACCAAGGAGTATCTTGGAGGAAGGAAGTCTAAGGAAGCTAGCATGGACGTTGAAATGTATAACACATACTTGTGAGTAGGGACTGAGGGAACTTAGAGATCATCATGTGCTTTGATAGACAACTACAGGTAGTCATATGTCCCTGCTGCCAGAATTAAGGGATGGGAACCAGTTTCACAAGTTCTGGAGATATTCTGAATTTTATTTAACAGTCAGAAACACTATAGTCTACCTTGAGTTCCAGTTATATAGTCTGCCTAAGACCTAACACACAGCATCTGAGAGATGAGACAGTTTAAGTGTGTAATCAGAAAACAGCACCTTAAAAAAACAAAAAAAAAGGTCCAGAAAGTATGAAGAAGAGGGTATCTTTTGTCTCATGTCAGAATGCCAATAGATAGGCAAACCAATTAGCATATGTCAGGCAGAGAATTATTAGACATACAAAACTACATTTAAATACAATTTCTCCACTCACAAAGAATACAGCTTAGTAGCTGATTTTGTCTATGACCTGAGAACAACTCTGAACCCTTCATCAGTAGTAGATAAAAGTAATTCAAACTACAGATTTTGACATGGAAGAGTCACTCACCATAGGAATCTAGAAGAGTAATGAGAGAGCACACAGGCATGGCGAAAGAGAGCATCGCCTTATCTTATCAACTCTTCCTGAAGTAAGAAAGTATTCGACAAGTATAGAAAGTCACTTGAGGCCATAAAGTTCTGCTCAAACTCACAAGATTAACCATCTTGAGTGTTGTTTCCAATTAGGGTTACAGCACTGCAGCCAAAAAGGCTGCCTATTGAAACAGAATGATGTCTGCACCAAGTAGATCTTTCATGTTACACAAAGGGAGCATTTAAAGCATATTATAGCTAAATTATAAGTTAATACTGTTAGCATCTTCATTGTTTGGAAAGAGGTGAGATTATGGAGATTAAAAGAGGATATGAGACAAATCCAAGGAAACAACCAATTGACTAAAGCTCAATGACCTGATCTAGCAATAATTTTCTTGATATAATCTAAACTGATGACGATCCTGAAGTGTGGTATCTGGAATCTTGTCGCGACCCGAGCTGCCCCACGTTAGGCGCCAAAAATGTTGTGGCCTGAGCTACCTCACGTTTGGGGGCCAAAATGTTGAGAACCACTCTTCCCCACATTTGGGGGCCAAAATGTCTGGGACCACTCTATCAATGTTGGAAGCCGCATTGGAAAAAGCCTTGGGGGATAGATTGTTAGAGCCTACAACGGCCCCAAGCTGCTCCGGTTCCTGAGTCGGGATTTAGCAAGAGAGTGAGTGAGGACAGACTTGAGGAATGGAGACCAGACAGAGTGTGATTCAATCCCATTTATTCTTCAGCCTTTCTTCCTAGTCCAAGTCCCAAGTCTTAAGTTCCTAGTCCCTAGTTCCTAGTACCAAGTCTCAGGTCCTAATCCTAGTTCCAGTTGCTAGTCTCTTCCCCAGTTCCAAGTTCTAGTGCCTAATGTCTAATTCTAAGTTCTTCCTCCAAGTGTCAAGTGCCTAATACCTAATAATTTCTTCTGTCTGCCTCTCGCCTTTTATATGTCTCACTTCTAAGCCATGCCTCTAAGTCACCCCCTTAAGTTACGCCCTTAGGTCTTGTATCTAAATCTGATTTCTAAGTCACGTACTTAAGTCACACACCTTTAAGTCTCACACACCCAAGGGAAGATCCTGGGTATCTAAAACAAGATGTTATCAGAGTGTGCTCAGCTGTTGCAGGCTGTTGCAATCAAGTTTCTTATCAGAGTATATGGCTCAAGATGACTGCAAGGATGATAGCCGCCTTCTCTTGGCTCCCACAGGATCTCATATTCTATGATACAGGAAAACATACATAGAAGAGGGATGGAATTGTGCCAACATGTCAACAGAAAGTCAGTTGAGTGTCAAGAAAAGCAAACCATATATAGACTCCTTCACAAGGTCAGTCCTGTGCACATTGATTCCACTCCTGCTTGGAGGGCAAAGCTTTAGCAATTTTCATTTCATTTGTGTCATTTTCTCTCATATACATATATTTTTTTCATGATCCATGGATATACTGGTTGACATCAAGAATGACACAACCCTATTCCCAGAACTAATACCAGCTTAAAGACTTAAAGAGAATCAAGATATAAAATGCAAAAAACAACTCATTTTTTAACTCAGGCTATCCCTTAACATTTTCAAACTGAATCAAGTGTCATACTACTATTTTGGAATATCTACTTCTATGTAGATATTATGCTAGAAGAGCAGAAAGAAAAAGATGGGGTTAACCCCAGGAGTTACTAAATATTTAAAACCCTAAATATAATGACTCTAAAAAGGTTCAAGCAATTTTACAAATGATGGTAAAGTATCTTACAAAATTAACCAAAGTAGTTAGTTTTCTGGTCATTTCTTCACTAGTCTATGGCTCTTAAAAGAAGAACTCTCAATAAAAAGTCACAGAAGATAAAAAAAAAAAAAACCTCACCATATTGAGTTTCAAGATATAAGTTTTACATATATGAGACAAGTGTTTGAAAAAACAGACTTTCAAGTGACAACCTTGACATTCACAATTAAGACTACAATTCTAACAGAGTCAAGGAGGAAGACATATACAAAAATAACTGTAGAATAATGAATGACCAGTGTAAAATTTTTTCCAAACATCCATATAAAAATGAGAAATTAAAACTTGAGTCTAAATAGAACCAAAGGAAGTTTACCCCAGTGAAATATCTTCTATTACATCTTTCATCTCTTCCTTTCACAAAGATAAAAGTGTAAGTGTGTGATGTGACATCTAGCGTGGATTTTAATATCAAAGAAGAAGAAGAAGAAGAAGAAGAAGAAGAAGAAGAAGAAGA
>JANHMN010000004.1:53132070-53230124 GCA_030674055.1 Rhabdomys pumilio | reverse complement strand
GAGGAGGAGGAGGAGGAGGAGGAGGAGGAGGAGAAGGAGGAGGAGGAGAAGGAGAAGAAGAAGACAAGGAGGAAGAGGAGGAGGAAGAGGAGGAGGAGGAGGAGAAGAAGGAGGAGGAGGGAAGGAGGAGGAGGAAGAGGAAAAGAAAGAAGAGGAGGAGGAGGAGGAGGGGGAGAAGGAGGAGGAAGAAGGGGAAGAAGAGGAGAAGGAGAAAGAAATAATGCTAGTGTATGCTACACATAAACATGAATGTGTTATGAGTTTATTTATGAGCTTTGGGAACTTTTAAAGATATAACAGATTTGTGGAGCTTCTAGAACAAAATATGTGACTAAAAACAGTGAGAATATATTACCATTTACAGTTGTATTGGATAGAAGCCTAAAATGAAGAACTCAGTATGTTTATACTCTTGCTAAGACTATGTAGAATCTCTCTTTTGCAGATGTTGGTAACTGGTAATCTTTAGTATTTTTGCTTTATAAATATACCACTCCAACATCTACATCTGTCATAGTGTGTATGCTGTCTACTTAAGTGTCTAAGTCTTAAAAATTATCTCTTATGAAGATGCTAATGCTTAGTATCATATGGTAAAGGCCCACTATAAAGATATCATCTTAACCTGGTCATGTTCTCTACAGACTCATTTCAAAATAAAATGATGTTTCCAAGAACTAGTGTCTGGGAACTTTGTGAGATATGTGACTCAACCCAAAGTAAAATACACGGTATTGTCTGATATATCTATACAAAAGCTGCTGGACAATTTTTAATAGCTTTTAATAGCAAAGAGGAAATTTTTAGTAGAGCCAATTATTTTTCTGTGTTCCACAACAGAGCATAAAAGTGATGGGGGAAGTTGCTGGTTGTAAAAGTGTTTTGCCTGCCTGCCAGTTTTTCCCAACAAATCTGAAATGGAACTCTGAGTAGGTGGAAGTATTTAAGTGCATGTAACCAGATAAGACTGTAAGAATTTAAGGGGCAATAAATGTACACAGAAAACTGAAACTGACAATGCCACATTACTTCATTGATGGTTCTATGCCACCAGGCCTTCGACAAAGAGGTTTTGCATGTCCCTTACGTATTGGGTGGAATGGTATACAAAAACAAATAAATATATCCAAGACTGACTAATATTGAATGTTTACCCACTAGACTAAGCAAGAAGAATTGAGATTAAGAGAAAACAGGGTAGTTGAGGAAACAAAGAAAGTAACATTGCTTGTGAACTTTTCATCCATGAACTGAGATTTGTATGAACTACTTAGATAATAAAAGGTGAAGTTATTCTCTGCATTGACTGGACAGAGTTTCATTAGTGATATATAGACTATTTGTGTAGGACGTGTTACCAATGTAAAAATAGAGGATGCATCACACCCAAACAAAGAAAATGGAGAGGTATAATTCAAGGGAATCCTAAAGTTTTAAAGAGTGCACTACACAAGTAAAGATTGTCATCAACCAGGTTGCTTTTACTCTCAAAGCATCTTTGATTTTTGGTTTGACAAGGTAGGGTCCTTTAACAGCAATCCAGATAGCATTTCCACTGGCAGATTCATTGAAGATATGCAGCTTGTACACCAAGGAACTATAAACATTATATAAAAGATAAATTAAATGATGGAAAGTTTGTGAGTTGAACTTCTTCAATGCACTGCATTGATAAAACTATATATTTGCTGTTAGTATTTAATGAGTGACAACTTTAATGCAATAAACTTATGCTTGAATTACAGCCCCATTAGCCCACTCATCTTAAGCAAATGACTTATTATTCATAATCCTTAATTTCTTAAAGCTTATAGTAACACTACTACACTTACATAATCAATCAAAAGGATTTAATGTACAATTAACACATGTTACATTATTAGATGCTTAGACCATGTGTTGTATTTTAAGTAGCATAGAATAAAAAAGAGACATGGATTTCTATCTCAAACTTAGAATCCATCCAGCAGAAAATCTATATTTATCAGTGAAACTTTGACATGAAATATGACTCAGTTGGATATCAAATAAGTCATAAATCCCTGACAAAGTATGGAAGATAGTTTATAAGGATAGATATTTAAGATTGTGACCATTAGACTCATTCCATTTTCTAGACTAAGGAGACTTTCATGGCTGTCCTAATTTGTTTTCTGTTAGTGTAATGAACACCACAATCAAAATCAACTTTGAGAGGAAAGGTTTATTTTCTCATACAGCGTCCAAGTTACATTCATTAACCAATGAAGTCGTGGTAGGAACCCAAGGTACAGATCTAGAGGCAAGAGTTAAAGCAGCAACCATGGAGAAATGTTTCTTCATGGTTTGCTCAGCTTACTTTCTTAAACTACTTAGGATTACTTGCCCAGAGGTGGCAGCATGCACTAAGTCTGAGACCACCCACATCAATCCTTAATCAAGAAAACTCTGCATAAACTTGCCTACAGGCCACTCTGAAAGGCAGTTTTTCAGCTGAGTGTCCCTTCTCCCAGATGAATGTTGATAGTTTCAAATTGACATAAAACTAACCAGATAATGGCTATCTCTTATTTAACCAAACAAAAGAGTAGGGAAGGAAATAAGATCTCTCCAGATCAAGTCTGCTCCCAAGAATTTTCCTATTGTTCATTCACTTGTCCAAAGTCACAGAGAGCTGGTTTTGATCCACATATACAAACATAGAATAGTATATATGTTATTAAATGATGAGTCAGATCAAGCTCTCAAACTAATCATTGGTTTGAGTCTCTGTTTCTAATATGGTACCAGAAAGTTTGTGCTAGTCATCTTCTGTTACTGATGAGTGTAGCTGTTGTTCTTCCTTTCTGCTTTATGTAAATGGAGTACAAGAATCTCAGTCAATCTTGAATTATGGTAGTCTTTGCACTTTTATTTTTCTGTTCCTGTTGAACTGATATGGACATAATCACGTTTCAATGGTCTATATGTCTTGCTTTCTCTAATATAAGATATGTTAATCAGTTTTCCATTACTATGATAAAATTCCTGAAATCAGCAACTTACAAGAAAAAAAATGTTCATTTCAACTACAGTTTTGGGTGACTTGGTCTATCATCTGCTGATTTCATGGCTGGGAGTCTGTCTCAAAACAGTGTATCACAGTAATAAGACACAGTGGATCTAAGAATCTCACCTTGTGAGTTGGATAGCAAAGCTTAAATAAACAAAAAGGTAGGTGAAGTGCCACCAATCATCTCAAGAGCAGTTTTCGGTAAGTTAAAACTGTCACTAGACATCATCCCAGATCTTCCCTAGCTTTCAACAATGCCTTGCTAGGGACTAAACCTTTAATACTTGAGGATATTCAAGATGCAGATTATAGCACTCATCAATATGAGGCCAAAGTCCACAATTTATTTACACTTATTTCAGGTATTCAAAATAGTACCTATGTACATTTGTTAAATATTTATGTGGTCACATAAAGTGAGAGATTAAATATAATTAGAATTTATAATTATAAAAAATTGACAAAAATAAAAATATGTCAACATATGTAGCAAACTTCAACTGATGCAGATATCAGTCATTGGTAAAAGTGACATTTAATTCTTACTTCTCCTTTTTCTTTTCATTACTTTCATACTTACTCCTACCTTAATCATATTAAAGAACTGTGTATCAGTTAGGTTTCATCTTTTAACTTATGCAGCCACTCATCTGAACAATATTGAGTGTATTTGTTTTTTAAAAAAATGCAAGCTCTGGGGATACATTTGTGAACACAACCAGATGTGATATACGTTTGAATGGATCCTTTGACTTACTTATATAGACAGACATTAATTAAGCAAGAACTCATTAGTATATACTTATAAACTGAAACAAAAAATGGTTTAGGAAAGTACATAATAAATGAATGAGTCTTGACAGGAGCAAGGTCAATTTTGGCTTCCTTGCAGAAGTGACTTATGCTAAATCTGAAGGACGAGTTAGTAAAATAGATTTAACCCATAACATAGCCACACTTTTACTTATCAAGAGTGAGCCTTTCAATACTAGTATTTAAAGCATAGTTCCATCTAATCTAGTTATTATTTAAATACTTTACAATAGATCGAGGCAGAGGGAAGAACTTTTTGACAGTGAAAAGCCTACACAAAATAACAAAAAGAAACTGTGCATGAGAGACTGAGAGACTGTCAGATATAAGAATCATTGACAAGACGGAAAAGATTTAGAAAGGAAACTATTTGGCATCTTATTTATCAGGTTCAGTAATTGTACTTGCAGTTTTCCTAGGAGCTGAGTGATAGTAAACATTTATAAGAGATCATTATAAGCATGATGTATTTTATAGCATGCTTTTTGTACTATATACAGATGTTGGTGATGAGAATGTACAGATTCAGTTAAGTAGATAACTGCACAATGAATATGGTAGATGAAGCAAAGTTGAGTGACATGGCAGTAATAGTAGTGACAAAAAATTCCATGGACTTGAATATTACCTGGAATCTCTGCTTAACATAAGTTAATCTTTGTTTTATGCCAGAACATTATGGATGATAAAGGAGTTAAATTCAGTAAAATAGTGAGAACAATTAGATCAATTTGGGGCATGTGGCATTTAAGTTTGCTTTGAAGTTTTTAAATGAAGTTACTAAATATACATTTTTAAAATTTACAGTTACTTTCTGGGTTGAAGAGCTATGAGTTTAAGATGGACATTACAAAGTATAAAGTATATGATATCAATACTATGGATGAAATTGCATAGTTAGCAAGTTCAAAGCAAGAACTCTACCTGAAGTTCGCATATAAGGACAGTTAAGAAGATAATGAGTATGTCAGGAAAATAAATGAGAAGTACTTATAAAAACATATAAAAAGTAGTTGATAGGTTTACAGTCTTAGAACCATGGAAAATGAGATTTCAAATGGTTGGAGCAGTCATGACTAAAGTTGACGTCAAGTTAGATAAGACTCTTAAGTATACATTCTCAATGGATCCAAGCTAACCAGATTCTTCAAGATTGCTTCTCAGTTCCAGTTTGAGCCAAACATTAATAATGTCATAATTTCGTGCTGAAGTAGTTTGTTTTCACAGTGCCTTTTCAAGGATGATGGCAGAAATGGGTGGACCATCTGTGCCAGGAAATCAGAAAACCAACTGTCTGACTGAGGTCTCTGACTCTCAGAGTTGGAGTACATGCTCCCTTTTCTTATGTAGAATTCAGCCAGGTCATTTTACCAGCTGTTCCTTTCAGAAAAGAAAATTAAATGAGTCGTATATGAAATGGCATTGTTTAAATTTTATGCTAGCTACATCTCCTTTGAGGTGACCTTAGCTGCCAGAAATTTCTAAGCCATGGTTGGAAATAAACAGGCTCAGTTGTACCACACAGTTAAGTGAGATGTGGTGACTAAACTGAGAGACAGTTAAGTGGGCCAGTAATTATGAGTGTAATTAATCTGATAGCCACATATGTTTCTTATAGTATAATACAACTATAAAATATTTATTGGTTATGCTTAATTTCTGCCATATGTCTGGTAGGAAGAACTCATTGCATTTAGTCAGTTTGGTAGCACGGTATAGAAGAAATAGACTACTGGAGATCACATAGTACAAGTATAAATAGCTTTTGAGGGATTGCCCTTCGGAAACAGTGAGACTAAAGGCAAGGCAGGGATTAAATAGATGTATAGAGAGGACATTTTTTCTGGTAGATAAAATAACTCTCATTAAAGGCGATGATAAATAACTGATAAATGCAGACATGTGTACATAGATTATGATGCAGAAGTCTGGTTAAGAACCTAATTTAATGGGAAACCAGAAAGGAGTTAGATGATAACACAAGAAATAGAAGAAATCAAGAGAATATTTTCCTTGGTTCATACACTTGGAAAGGAAAGCATAGGAACTCAGAAAAATTCTTACATAATAATATACAAATAGCCAGGTATACAGTAATAACACATTGGCAATCACAGGAATGCTGGATAGTGCCATGTCCCAGTGTTACTGGTGGATCATATTTGTTCTAGTAACGTCACAGAGCTAGGGAATGTTAGGCTTGGTGGCAGAAATCTCAAATAATTTTTTCTAATGACCTAATTGTTCTACATACAACAAGAAGTTAGGTCATATACTCATTGTAGAGTACATGAGATTGCCAGAGATCTAAGAAGTATGGGAAAATTTGAAGTACTCATAAAAGCGAGGGAATAAGTTAAAAACGGAAATATAGAAGAATTGTCCAGCAATGGTCTGGACCTCTTTGAAGCACATGATTATGAACTTATAGTGATATAAATCTGCATTGTGATGTCACTTTCTCCAATATCATTGAATTGCTCAGACCTAATTAACTGTCAGTCAGCCAACATTCATGGATGACTTTAATACAATAGGGCAATTTCACAGATACTATGGGGAATGCAAACATGAATAGGCCCATAGATTGCTTTTCACACAGCCAAGATCATTAAACTCCATTTTTTGGATTTCTGGTTCTAAATTCACTATAGCTGATTTGAGGCTAATTTTCTAAGATATAGCAACTATAAACTTGCAAAAATATTAAAAAAAACATAAGTAAATCTTTAAAGGCCCTGCAAAGAAAAGCAGGAATATAGTGCATGTAATTAATTGTCTAAGCAGTAAATTGCAGGGTGAGGGCTGTGCTAATTTGGCTTTTCTACTGAAAGCACTCCATAAAACACAGAAAAAGGGATCCTTGTGTTCAAAATCAAAACTACAGCAATAATGATGAGGGGCTAAAGCACTGAGATAGAGACTGAGGTGATTAAATAATAGAAAAAATTAGATGAGTTTAAAGATCTAATTCTAAGTCAGATGCACTCAAACATTAGAGACAAAACTGGTACACGGAAGGTAATCCAAGGACTCTGGCAAAATCTGTAAACAGCTGTCACTGTCCTTCACAGAGGACATTGTTTGGAATTTAAATATCACCCAGTGAGAATGTCATAGTAAATATCTTAAATTTTCCATTGATAGGAGGGAGGGAAAGGGTGTTGTATTCCATTAACTACTAGAGGAAGGTCATAATAACCTATGTATTTACTACAACAAGAATCAATACTTTTGAAAGGAGACAAACATCTCTACAATGTATTGACCACATCCAGCCATCAACAACCATAAAAAATATAATTAGAAAAAAAGAAACTAAAAGGCATATGCCATAGCCAAAAAAATGTCAACACCAAAAAAAAAAAAATTCACATTTTGATACTACCAGACAAGAAGATTAATTACATGACTATAGAAAGTATTTACAAGGTAGATTTCAACAGGATACCTGAAATTTTCTACTCTGTACCCAATGGTTCACTCATTCAAATTCATTACACTAAATTCATTTTAGAAATGCAGAAATAATCTACCTTTTAGAATTCAAATAATAAGTGTGTATGTTCACTGAAAAAAAAGAAAAAATTATTCTCAAATCAATTTTAAATGTTTAAATATTTGAGATATGTATATTTCAGAATATTTGAGTGTACCATATTTGAATAGCTTTTATATTATATTGTTATTAGATATTTTGAGTTAAGGCAATATTCTCCATTAGTAACATAGTAAAAAACATTTAATATTTATCCTCTTGTTAGGATGATAAATATGATTGTCTGAGAAATATGTAGGTGTGTCTGTTATAATTAATCATCAATATTTTTGTGTGTTCCTTTAAGTATTTTGACCTGATTATTTAACCTTATTTGGAGCTTTATTACACAGGAATACATTTTAATTTTACAATACTCTAATAATGATCATAAATTTATTGGACACCAATAATTAGTGACTGCTACAAATATATTAACACTAATTAGCCTTGAAACCCAAAAGCTATTTTAAATGTTAAATTTAGCATTAATATTGATCACCATGCTAATTAGTACTAGTGGTAAAAGGAGACAATTGATTAACAGCTATTAGCTTTGGCTTTTCACCCACTGCAATCATCCAGACTCATTTGAGTTTAGTGCTAAAATCAATGTGTTGCCTATGATTTAGTTTATCATTTATTTCTTTCATTGCCCGAATGGATCCTGGCCTAAGCATGCATAATAGTTCAAGGGTATTGGCTAACCCTTTTATAATTACCTACTATTTGTTTAAGAATTGTTCACTATAAAGGAGAATTATCATAGTAAGGGCCAAAAAATTCAATTTGAAAACTTTAGTACCCTGTCTACACCTCTTCACCTAACGAGTCATCAAAATACACAACCATCATAATCATTGAATTAAATGGAATTCTAGCATTGTATTATATAAACAATAGTCCAAGTAGTCCAAAGTAGTTTACCAGCTAAAACTTTTCAAGTGTTTTATAGACATCTTCACAAACTTACATATATTTCTTGTGAATTTGTTGTATTACACTAAACTTTTGACACAAGAATCTTTCTTGTGTGTAATAGGCATGTGTATCAAATGGAACTATGTCAGCAAAACAACGTGTTGAATAGCTTTCATCAGCTTGGATATGGTGATTATTTCATCTGGAATGTCTCTTCAATATGTCATCCAGAACAATGTTTATTTATCTCTCATGTATCAACTCCTATGCACATTTATTGGTTATAATATACAAGTAAAACACAGGGCCAACCCATATTCTGGGTATTGTCAGGCATATTAAAGTTAGTGAAACTCTAGACCTCAAGATTCTATCCAAATCCCCTAAATTTATGTGTGAGCTTCAAAAAGTTACTAATATGAATTATTCCTCTTTCCTCAATTTAAAAGGAAAAGGAGAGGAACATTCTCAGAAGGTTGTTATGGAATTACTTAAAAATACATGCAAATCACTTATAAGAGACCCTTAATGAAATGCTGACTAATCTTTCAACATAAATAACATAAGCATAAACCTAATTTATATAAATATATCTCAGGGAAAATAACAGATGTCCAAAAATAAAAGCACAAAAGATTTGAAGTGAAGAATTGAAAAAAAATAAATGACCACGGTAGTCAGCAATCAGCAATTACAGGTTCTTTCTTTATATATAGTAATATGAGCTGAATATAATTAGTATTAGTATTTTAAAACTAAATTTTCTTCTTGGATGTATCTCAGGTATATTCTTCAAGCCCATTACTGTGTTACTGAGACAGATTGTTGAGAGGCATCTTAAGTTAGCACTGAAATCAAAATACATAAGAGAGACATGCCAATATTAATAATTACTTATAACTGACACACTCACATTTTCCCCAGACAGTCACAATCATTGTCCTATCAACTAGTGAGCAACATTTGTTGTGTTGTTTCTTTAACATATAAAGACAAGGTTGATGCTAGTTTCAGCACTACTTCCATCACTTATGGCAGCTAGGAAACATGAATTCCTCTTTGGTCATACATGTCACAGGTGCATTAACAATTTGTCAAAGCATTGTGCTATGTGTGTAGATAAAACCAAAGACATTTTCTTTGAAATGTTTGGGTTCAGTGATTCATGGTCTCAAAGTTTACACTGGTGGCTAAAATCAACAACAAAAACAAACCAACTAACCAACCTTTTAACATTTTGAAAACAAATTCTACAATGGATTTACTCTTGGATGGGTAATTTGTGATTTTCTCATTTGGATATTCATTACCACTGAATAGCATTTGGAAAGGGAAACAATGCGATCATAAAACTAACATTTACAGACAAACCTGTAATCTGATGTGATACCCCAATGCAATGAATATTTCTGTTCCTGACATTTTAGCCATATCCTTGGTACTAATCCTTGCATCTACTGAAGCCTTACTGAATGAAACTGCAGTCATGGGATGTTCAAAATTGTTTTAGCCAAAGATGACCAGAATCATATATATCACTACATAAGTATAATGGAGGGAAAAATCTTCATATAACTTAGAGTACTTATCAAAACATCACAGTGCACTACATTGTTTCTTCTAATGTTTATGATATTGTTTGATAAAATAAAAACCACTGAATGGACTTAGATATATACATAACTGTGTACAGTAATATCACTCTCATAAATTTATGGACTTACTATTCTGTCTATCATTATTTTAGACTACACAGTCATTTTTAATTAAGACTTGATGTTAAATAATATGTTGAGTTACTCTAGAAGAGCTTCAAACATATCGTGTTTATTACACCACTTCAAAGCCCAATTTACTCCATCGCTTCATTTAATCATGTTCTGTTTACTATATTATAGTTCTGTATGAAACCAACTGTATCATAAACACACACACACACATACTGTCTACCTAGGTGTGTTGTAGGTTATATCATCTAGGTGTGTGATAAATACACTCTATGAAGTTTGAACAACAATAAAATCACCTGAAAATACAGTTTCAGGAATAAATGTCCATTGTTAAGTAATGTTTCCTTAACATGATGATGATTGTACTGGATATGGATGGATAGGTGGAAGTGCTGCAGTGTATTTTCTTCTTTAATTTATTACAAAAAATATGTATTTTGTAATGTCTGCTGATAATAATATGATAATATTTTTCTACTGTCTTCACCTTTTATTATAAGCACTGATATGCCAAAATTTTAAATTTATTTTAAATTTAAACATTTATTCATTGCTGCTAGTATAAAATTAATATTATCATTCATCTATTGACTTTAAATTCAACTATCATAGTCAGTTGGATTTTTAAACATCATATTTCTGGAAGACATCCTAGGTTTTTGTACATTTGATCATGTTGTTTGATTTTAAAAATTATTACTGATTTCCTTTAATACTGTGTTCTTTGGTTTTCTTTCTGTCCTTTAATCTCTCTCACTCTGTTTATGCATATATATATATATATATATGCACACACACACACACATACACACACACACACACACACACACACACACACACTGTCTGAATGGCTATATGTCTATAGGTTATCCTGTACAATGTTTAATAGAAATGTTAAGAAAATATGCTCAAACATGGTTTATAATCCCAAGAAGTAACCATTTATTTTCAACATTTTAACCTAGTGTTGGCAGTAGATTTTCTTTAGAATTTATAGTTTAATGAAGTTCCTACATTTTTTAAAGAAAAATTTTCTTGTAGTATATACTGGCTATTTCATACATGTTTTCAGCATTTAATAAGCCAACAATGTCTTTTACTTTTATAGTTAATAATGTTAACTCATTTATTGTTCCAAATAAAGCTAACATTTGTTGATGATGATGAATTTCACTTGATCATGATGCAATAAATATTATTTCATATATTGTTGCAATATGATAATATTCTATTTGGGATTTTAACACTGTATTAATGATAGATAACAATGGTTTACTTTATTTTTGTTTTTTACCATTTGTTTCTATTTTCTACAACAATTTGTGAAGAATTGAGATTATCTGTGGCATAGATGTAGTTCTTATTGACTGATATATCAGGTGACATGACTGTAAGTTAATTCAGGAAAGACTGACCAAAGATGTCAGCAAATGCTTAGTGGGAATAATCAGTAATGCCAAATTAGCCACTCATTTTATTTTGGTACTTAAAACCCAAAAATAATTTCTCAGGAGCCATGGTAGCTTAGTTCCTAATTTAGAACTCAAATCAAAATACAGTTGTTCTGTAAAAAATACCAGTTAGTTAAGGATAAGACATTCAAGACAATCCCTTGTCCTTTACTTATCTCCAGTCTCTTGTAGCTTGCTCAAGTGGAGGAGGCCAAGGAGCAGAGTATGAAAGCAAGAAACCAAAAAGTACAACATACTTCCTTCAGGTCAAGCATGACAATCACCCAAGTGGTTAAGTGGACTTTATGCCCGTCTCCATAGAGAAGCTTCTGTCAGTGCTAGGCCTGCAGAGTATACACACTATAACTCTTTTAGAATTGTATGCATATTATAATTCCTTAGAATTTATTTATTCACTCCTAAGAATAGTTCACTATTAAAAGAGGTATCTTAGTACTAGTGATGTAGATTTATGAGTACTGACACAAAATGAAGAAAAAAGTAATTAGAACAATAGTTTATTTATTTGAATTAAAGAAGCATTTTCTGCATAAACATTTTAAGACTAACTAATATTTCTACTTTACCAAAAGCAAAATAAGAAAACTGATTTAAGAAACCTATCCTTGGTGTCATTATTTTCATAGCTGATGCTCTTTCTACATGTCAAATTGTGTAACCAATTTATCTCTAGTATTTCAAACATCCAATATGAATTTCATTGTGATTTGACAAAGACTAATAATTTTCATATTTTATAAGACTATAGTGTTCTGTGTGTACATCTATAACCTTTCTATAGTAAATATGACATCATTAGACTTTTGTCTTTTCTATATGTTAATTAAATTATGTAAGTAGTACAATAATAACTAAGTTATATAGCACACTAACTTTATTATGTGGAGACTGCTACTCATTTATAAAGACTATACAATTATTCAACCCAAGTCAATTTGGATTACCCGAGGAACAAAAATGTTAAAAATGTTTTCTCCATAATAAAGTTTGTAGGTGTTTGCATAACCATAACAATTAATTTTATATTCTTTTATTTTTATTTGTGTGTGTGTGTGTGTGTGTGTGTGTGTGTGTGCGTGCATGTGCCAACAACTGTGCAACCAAAAGGGAGTGTCTGAAACCTTAGAGTTGTACTTATAGGCAGCTAAAGGTTGAATGGCTTAGATGCTGGGAGCTGGAAGTTGGAGAGGATGCCTGTCCTCTTCAACATTAGCAAGAATGTTAACTGCTGTACCATTGCTCCACTAAAAAAAAATCATATTTGAATCAAATGAAAATGAAATGCTATGAAAGTGAACATATTGAGGTAGAGATTCAGTCAGGACAACTGAACCTCACTGGTCATTTCAACAGAAATAATTTTTTTTTTCAGGAAAATTGTTATGCAAGTATGAAAAAAACAAAAGCCTAATAAAAATTTGTGTCATCTACACTATCTGAAGGCTAGATAGGAAAGAAGGAAGTTGGCATAATTCAAAGAAATAAGAAGAGATCTGGGGCAGAGATACTATGGGCCTGTTCTTGCTCCTGTTCCTGCTCCTTCTGAAACAGCATCTTAGAGCAGCACTGGTCCCAAAAGGGTCAGAGAGAGCCCGAAACTGTCTTTAGCTAATGAAGCATTGCTCTTGAGTGTACAAAAGGAAAAGAAAGAGATGGAGGATATCTTCCTGCCCTCCCTATATCTTTCTGTTTCTCTCTAATTTGTTTTATTGACCATCTGAATGCAAGCCATTTGTCAAGAAAGCCTGAGAAATGTGCTTAGCAGAGTCCTAGCCCCAGCCTTACAAAGAAGCACTTAGAAACACAAGTTTGGATTTAAAACACAGGGTAAAATAACATGGATAATTTGGAGGTACTGTAATTCTTTTATCAATTTAGGTAAAAAAAAAAATACCATAAAATGGAAAAAAAAGACTCATTTTTTAAAAATATCTACTATCCACAAAATAGCATGTTAATTCCTTTAAAATAGTTTATTCAACAAATTTTTGTTAGACAAATACAAATTGTTAAAATTATTTTTCAAATTCCCATTAAAATTATTATTGTTGTTGCCATTGTGTATATATGTGCAAATGTGCCGTACTGTGCATGTGGGGTTTAAAGGACTGTTTCCTGGAATATTTCCTCCTACCACTGGTTGCTCTATGGATCAAACCAGCTTGTCAGGTTTGGTTGAAAATGTCTTTACCTGCTGAGTCACCTTGGAAATTTTTAAAGTAAACTCTATTGAAGGATGAGCTGGAGAAAGATAAAATATATTGCTGAGAGAAAAATTAAAATCCCTTTTCAATTGTTCAGTGAGTATGATAACCAAAATGGAAGTGATGCTAATGAAAAAACAGAGAAGTACTTGGATTCTGGAGGATGGAGAAGGACTTACTTCCATTTGTTAGTGGAGTAGTAGATGCAGAATTGCAGCAGGAGAAGGTGGAAGGATTGTTAAGGGCTAGATATTTTTTTTTACAAAGAGGGACAAAAATAGTAAGTGTAAAAGCAGTCCGGCAGGTGGCCACTGTGCTCTGACATGCCCTAATTGCTCAATGGTACTCAACTAGAACAGAGCACCAGGGCCCAAGTTCAATACTCTCCTGTGCTCTGCTTAGCACAGTAGATACGTTTATGTAATCCTTTCAGTATACAGGTATAGCTTTTGAGAGCCAGTTGCACAAAATCCTTGTGTGTCCCAACACCTCACTCCTTTCTACACACATACATCTACAAACACTCCAGTACTGAATAAACACTAGTAACCAGAACGCTAAGAAAGTGCGGTGTGTGTGACAAGTATATGCAACTAATTAATAAATATCTAATATGGTCTTGATATGCCCCCAAAAAGTGAAAAGGCAAAATTAGTCTGTGAGTCAGTAAGCACAGAATAACAGATATTATTTTACATTTTATTATGTGACAATATCAATGAGGACATTTACTGGTAAGCCAATTTTAAGATGCTGCTTTTTTAAAGAAATATTTATATTTTTAGTTAATGTACATGATTCTAGTTTATGTACATGCATGTAGGTACATCATATTGCAAGTGGAGGGTAGCAGACTTCCTATAACTGGGGTTATAAATTATTGTGAGCTGTTATGTGAATTCTGGGAACTGAACCAGGGTCCTCTGCAAGAACACCAATCTCTTAATCTCTGGTCTATTTCTCTAGCCCTGAAATAGTGGTGTCTTTAATATCATAATATTTGTCACTGTTTTTGATAGACTAGAAGTATTCTATTCTGCACCTAATTGGAACTCCTTTAAAGTCTACTGAAATTATTGCACTTAATATAGAAGACATTTGCACATTCATTGCTTAATTATAAATAACATAAATGAAAGAAAATAATTCTGTTCTTTATGGAGCATTGGTATTTGGTGATGCACTTAATTTATTTATTGCCAGTGAAGCTGTATCATATTCTCGTGTCTCATTGTTTAAATAAATTAGTTAACAAAAGCAATTTATGGAAAGCATGGTTTATTTTGGCACATGACTCTGGTATCACAACAGAGAAGTCATAGTGGTAGTAATTGTAGGCAGCTGGTTTCATTGCATCTACAATTAGTAAATGGAAGAGATGAACACTTATGCTAATCTTGCTTTCTATTTTTCATCTAGTCCAGGATCCAACCCATAGAATACAATAGATCTTCCCACATCTAGTAACCTACCGTTGATAACCCCATAAACATAACCAGGGCTTTGTTTCCATGGAGATTCTAAGTCCCATCAAGTTATTGTGAAGATTAATTAAGACAGTAGCCATAAGGTCTTAGCTTTTATGAATCTCATTTTGCGTATTCACATCTACAGAAACAACAGGAAATTAGATATTTTCCTTTAAGATACAGGTCCTGACAGTCCTTCTAAGACCAACACTAAATTTGGTTCCATCAAGTACTTTGATTCATTTGGGAATATATCAAAAAGGGGACTTTCATTTGTACATGAGCATTTCCAAACTTCAGAAGAATGGTAAGAATGGTTAGTATTAGGAGGCATTATAGCACACAGTTCAAAATTCTAACAGAAGTATTGCATTAAACTTGAGTCATTCGTTTTCTTCCCTGGGTAAATTTAAAGAAGTTAAATACATTCCCTTGGATGTATATTAATCTTAACTGCTGATAGAAATATGATACACTATTTAACTTGTTTTTTCTATCTATAAGATTTAGAAAACCATGTACTTGATATAAAGTATGTCCAACACAATAATATACTGGAAATCAACACCTGGTGCATCAAGTACTTGCCAAATGATAAATTTGGGGGAAAGTAATGGAAGTAATATGAAATACTTTCTAATTTTTATGTAGTTAATAATGATTATCATAAAAAGGTAGAGGAAATTTTTAAGTCAAATGACACAGTAAGTTAGAAGCTCCAAAGCCAGGAGAAAAAGAAAAATAATATAAAAGGAAAAGAAAATAATAGACATATAGAACAAGATAAATATGAGATGAGATGACCCTGAATAACACACAGTAATTTATAAAAGATATAATGACATAAAATATGTTTCCAGTTAGAGAGAATTAACTAGGAGTGGCAAAAAATAAAAAAAAAAAAGATATGTCCTCAAAATAGAAGGTAAATTAAATGTGGACAATATAATGCCATTTACAGACTGGAAGTACGTCATTGACCTGCTTGTGAAATAGTAATTCATTGTAGCTTATCAAGTCATAGTATTTGGCTCTATATCTCATTGAAGACCTACATAGTATTTATGTCTAGGACCTATAAAACCATGGACTTTATGAAACAACAAGCTATAATTTATTATGTGATGTGAACCTTAAGGTCCAATGCAAGCAGCCTTTACAAGATTGGACCGCAATTTACACTGTGTTGGTTATAATTATTAATATAAAAAGTTTATACCATAGATTCCTATATCTTCACAAGCATCAAATATTACTTGGGTGTAAATAAAATCAGTCTACATGAAGGGTTGATACTAAGTGTAAAATTCTAATAGCAGACACTATGTCTAGATTCAATAGTAGTAAATAAAACACTACAGCCCTTCCAGGGATAACAGATTGGCAAAGAAATTGCATGTGAACTGAAAACAAATCTCATACAATATATAATGAAGGCATTCCTGAAGGTTTTGTTGTAAGCATAAAACAAGAATAGAAAGGCAAGAGTGGCCCGCCAACTTGCTTTCCACATCAATGTTTTTCCAATAGTGAAGAGTATCTTTGTGAACTGTTCAGTCATTTTTATTTTTATCTTAAAAGCAAAAAACTTTATATTTTAGTATAAAAAACATATTTTTTTGAGGAGAACAGGTAGGAATTATAGTTCTATTCATTGACTTGTAGGGTTTCATCATTTACAAAAACAAATATCCTAACTGTTCATCATTATTATGCCAAACAGCATAAACAAACTAACATAAATGTTTTATTTATGGTTTAGGGAAAAAAATCCCTATCAGGTACCTGAGTAACAGCTTCTATATTTTGTGTTCCTCTTTTAACGATGTTATAAAAAGATGTGGCACAAGTTACCATTGCTTTCTGAAACCCCTGTTAAACCTGTCACCAACAGACATAAATCTGCTATAACTTTTAGGCTCATGGTTAATAAACACACTCTTACTTACACTAAGAAAGAGTATAGTAATATATAATCTCAATAATTCTCCAGTAAATGCAATTAAGTAATTATGCTATATTTTCAACTGAGAAAAAAAAAAAAACAACCAAAGAAGAAAAAATAAAACACACAGAAAATGAAATAAATGAAACACATATAAATAAAATGAAAATTCAATTTTCCCAATATATGATTGACAACTCATAGCTCAAGGCATGCAGTTTAAATGATAAAAATATTCATTTGTTATAACCTCATTTTGCTTATAGTGGTATTGTAAAATATGCTTTGATGTCAATATCACATTACCTAATACTGTTCCTGTCTTTCATCTTTTGTAACTTACCATATATGGAGATTTTGACCTTTTTGGTCCAAAAATTGCCAGTATTTTAAACTTGTTACTTCGACTCATTTTAATATTAGTATATAAAATAAGATCTCTCTCAATTCTTTTCCCCAAAAGCCAGTAGCCTTGTTGCAAGCAAACCCACCAAAATCAATTGCAGATTCCCCAAACATTTATTATAACCTAAGTAACCACATTAAATCATCTGGGAAAGAAATACAAATGGAGTTTTGGAGGTCTCAGGAAAGTGAAATTTTCAAACACCAAGCTTGAACAACAAAGAATAATATGATTTGTAAGAAAGATATTGGAAAACAAATAAAAGAATTCATTTCACATCAATCATTAATCAAGAATATGCTCTCACAAACTTACCCACAGGCCAACCTGATGGAAGCATTTTCTCAGTTGAGGATGGATCCCTTCTCCCATATGACTCTTGCTTGTGTAAAATTGACAAAAAGCTAAATACTACAGCTTCATTTTTGAAATTTTAAGTTTTATTAGAGCAATGTGTGTGAATAGTATCAAGAATACAGTGGTGGAGAGATGGCTCAGCACTTAAGTGCCTGCTCTCCCAGACAGAGTGGGTTCAATTGTTAGCACCTACATGGCGGCTCACAACCATTTGTAACTTCAGTACCACTACACCTACACACTCTTGTAGCCTCCAAAAATGTCACATATATGTGGTGTGCATACATACTTGCAGTCAAAACATCCATACATATATAATAAATGAATGAATTCATTAAATAATTAGTTTTAATTTTTTTAAAAAATCAATTATATCATTTTGAAAAATAAGACAGATGCTCTATCAAAGTTTAGTTTGGGATACTTAGCATTTACACAACAGATATTTTAGCATAACATTCAGAAGAAGAATGATACTTCCTGGATGCTTCTAGAAGGCTATGAAATATATTTAAAAGTAGAAATTTTTTTCTTAATCCTGAACTGATTTTTCACTATTTGAATTCAAATAAATTCTTCTGAGTTTTAACTTTTCTTTTAGCTAAAAAATAGAAATTATGAGAACCACCTACACTATTTTTGAAAATGTTGTGAAAGTCTAACAGAAAGATGAAGTGCTGCATAAAGACTGTTCTAAACCTGAGATGCTCTGTGCAAATGAGACTTGCAACTTCTACCTCGGGTGACAGCTGTTTCTGTGTCAGGCGGGGCTGTGGCTATAGAATCCCAAAGTCACATGAAAGGATCTGCTTCTTACTATGACAAGACTCTAGGCTGTGCCTCCTTCTTCAAGTACTTCATCTTTAGCCTGCCCACACAAGAAATGTCCCCTTGTTGATGTTCCTTCCCAAGAAATATGACTTAGAAGGGAAAAATATGGCATAAGCTGTTCCTTTTATGATTTTATTTCCAGCAATTTCTAAGGTACCGTGATTATCTGTTGGTAGTTGGATTGCATGGGATACAGAAGATGGAAAGATGGCATTTGATAGTATCCCGCCCCCTTCTCACCTTTCACCAACTAATAATTCTCAATTCCATAGCCACAGACTTCTCTTTGGATGCTGTCCACCTATCTCAAAATGATTACTCAGTGTCAAAAGGCATTCCAGAAGATAGATGCTAGAAAAAAATCCAATCTTTATAAGGAAAAAGCAACAGTCAAGTTAAATGCCAAGAATTGCTCAGAATTCTTGAGTAGCTGCTACGGACAGGCATTGCAACACAGCTCTGAGACACTGCTGAAAAGACAGTAATTTAAAATCTTAGTTTAGGTTTCTCACTCCCCAGGGTTTGTCCCTTCTAAATCTCACTCACCCCTGCCTTTAAATAAGGGTGAAAACTCATTTTTTGTTTGTGTTCCCGTAAAGAGTTTGAGGACAGTGACTCTGTTGTTGTTATTGTTTTTGTTGTTGCTGATGTTGCTGATGTTCTTTCAAAATTTCACACCTATGAAGAAATAATATCTAAGACTGAAACAAAAAAATGTGGAGGAAAGGATATTTTTGCATATAGAGTATTAGTGGAAACATACATTTTTAAAAATATTTCTTTTATTTGTGTATATGTGTATATGTCTTCCTGTGTGTACACCCAAAGTATACATGTGGTGTGGATCCCCTGGACCATACATTCTGAGTGATTAATGAACCTCCTGATATGAGTGCTGGTAACTCAAATAAAGAGCAAGAAGCACTTTTAACTGTTAGCCCATCTCTCCAGCCCCATAGATTTAGTATTTAAAATGTTTTATTTGTAGAAAGAAGAGTGAAAAAATGAAGATCCCGAGAAAAAGAGGAAAGTCAATGTCTTCATTGTAGTGATAAAGACTAGAGAAAGGAGTACATAGGAGATGGAATGTCCCTAATTGGTCTTGTCAAGAAGAAACAAGAGAGCCTAAGACCTAAAGGATGCAATGTGGTTTCTAATACATTCAGAAGGAGCTTCAGATCTCAGAACAGACTTCTCTGTCATCTAGACCTTCCAAGAAAAAAACTTGGTTCTATTTGACCCTTTCAGTGAATATTGTTCCTCAAAAAAAGCAGAGGGGGTATCAGGTTCAAATTAAATTAAGTTGGAATATTTGTACCTTCCTAAGCACAGCAGAGTTCGAAGTCAAAGATTACTAAACGAATGCTTTTTCTTTTAGAGATGAAATCCAGTTTGTTTGTTTGTTTGTTTATATCTTTATATATTTTGAAGGTTTTTGTTTATTTTATTTCTCATTTTGTGTTAGAGGAACAGGGTATGAGCACAGGAGTGCAGGAGGCCATGGAGGCCACAAGAGAGCATCGGGTCCTCCAGAGTTAAGCTAGAGTGACATGCATTTTGACCCTTTCTGGCCTGAGTTCTCGGATCCATATGTGGGTCATCATAATAGAAAACAAGTGCTCTTTACCAAAGAGTCATCCATCTCTCCTGCCCTGAATTGTAGGTCTTCCTCACAATAATTTATTTTATTGGTATCTTATTTTACCTGTAGCAGATGGCTAAGTTGATTGAAGGGGGAAAATTCAAATATTGTTCAGCAATAGTCCTGACTCTCTTCAAATTAACATGCAGTGGGATGCTTTCTTGTACCTCATATTCACAAAGAAACAAAGAAAGGAAGTAAACCACACTAAGCACTGAAATTCACTGATATTTTGGTCTACATTTATAGGCGCAATTACAATGTTGAAACATGAATTCGAATTCTCATAAGAATTTTGTAGCTTTACATTTTCACATGATTCAGCAAAGTGGTGATATGGGAAGACAAACCCAATAGGCATAAAGATCCATCTGAAGTTGTTGAGTTATTATTTTGATTGGAGACTCTGCTCCTGCAAAGAAAACATTGACAAGTCCCAGGAGTAGAGGCAGCAGATGGGAAGAGTTCAAGAGTGAGGCTGGGGCCAATATGTGCCAGAAAGGGGATTGGTACCAAGAGTTCAGCCAAAAAGCTGCCACCAGCAATTGGCATCATACATTGAGACCAAGATGGAAACAAGATCCAGGGCAGTTATCCCAGCTGGAAAAACACTGCCTATGAAAAGACAGGAATGAGTGACTATGAATGATACTGAAAAAGGGCTGAACTGTGTAAAGAAAGCAAAAGGATGCTCAGAGAATGACAAATGGAAGCAGATGCAAGACAATCATATAGACAAACAAAATGGAAGGTAAGAATGGGTGAAAGAAGAACCAAAGGGATGAAAGAAAAATGTCACCCCAAATGGCTTGCTAAAGACAGATAGTCTGAACATTTCTTAGCAAAGGATCTTGGATTAGTTCACACTACACTAATTTTATTAGACTATTGAATAAAGGATAGCAAAGAAATAAAAACTATTATTAAAGGAAGTAACCAAACACACAGAGACTATTGAGTAACTGTGAATTATAACCCCATACCAGATTACAACATGTAGGCTCAGCTGTAATCATTCTTGAATGTTATCTTATAATTTAAAAAATGCTAATTGATTAAATTACCAGTAAAATGTATTCTATATTATGTACTTAATGCCCGTGCTAAGAGGAGAGTGGTACATAACTTCACACAATTATTTAAATAGTTGAATGAGATGATATATTTACAATGTAACAAACTCATTAGGTGTTCAAAAATTGAAGCTACACTCAATGATGCCAAAAATATTGGTTTTTTAAGTTAGCTATTTCTTAATCTTGATTATTAAAAATGATTTCTTTTTTGTATTGAGAGTATGATATATTTATATTTCACCATCCCCTTCCTCCAAACCATCATATATTATATATCCCTCCTTTTTTAATGGCCACATATATATATATATATATATATATATATATATATATATATATATACACACATATATGTGTGTGTGTGTGTGTATTTTGTACATACGCATGTACACTACTAAATAGATCATCACAACCTACTCAATCTGTATAATGTTACTTGTAAATAAGTTTTCAAGACTGATAATTTGAGATTAGATAATAACACCCAGTAAAAATGCCAAGTTGTGGAACCCAGTCCCAAAAGAAATATCTACACTACAACTTAAGCACCTAGGGCTAAACAATCTTTGTGGTAGAGGGATAGAAGTTTGAGGAACATAGTTTCCAGTAAGACTGTGTCTCCTAGAAATGTCAAAAATTATACCCATAAATCTTACTAACATGACTCTGTAGACATAAGCTCAATAAGCACAACAACAAGAAACATGCTAAGGAGAGGGAAAGATCTACAGAGGTAGGCAGATCTTTGTGAGTGTGAATGCAGCCTGGTCCACATAGCAAGTTCTAAGTCAGTCAAGGCTACAGAATGACAAGCAATGATAGTAGTAGTAGTAATTATAAGTCTTTCAATATAGTTGTCAGTAAACTCTTTTAATATCTTGGGGAAGTAAAGGATAGCAATCTTGTAGCAGAAACTTCATTTAAAATTTCCTTCTGAAAGAGGACCAAATAACCCTATGTTAAAATGTAGTACAGAGCTAAGCAAACAATTGTAACTGAGGAATTTCAAAAGGCCGAGAGGCATGGAAAGAAATGTTCAGCATCCTTAGTCATCAGGGAAAGGCAAATCAAAACAAACCTGAGATTCTACCCCACACCAGTCAGAATGGCTAAGATAAAAAAACTCAGGTGACAACAGGTGCTGGTGAGGATGTGGAGAAAGAGGAACACTCCTCCATTGCTGGTGGGATTGCAAGCTGGTACAACCACTGTGGAAATCAATCTGGCAGTTCATCAGAAATGTGGAGACAGTTCTACCTGAAATCCCAGCTATACCACTACTCAGCATATACCCAAAAGATGATCCAACAAATAACAAGGACACATGCTCCACTATGTTCATAGCAGCCTGACTTATAACAGCCAGAAGAGGGAAACAAGCCAGATGTCCCTCAACAGTAGAATTGATACAGAAAATGTGGTACATTTACACAATGGAGTATTACTCAGCTATTAAAAACAATGAGTTCATGAAATTTGTATGCAAATGGATAGAACTATAAAATATCATTCTGGGTGAGGTAACTGAGTCAAAAAAAAAAAAACACCCATAGTATGTATTCACTGATAAGTGGATATTAGCCCAAAAGCTCAGAGGACCCATGACACAACTTGCAGACCATCTGAAGCTTAAGAAGAAGGAAGACCAAAGTGTGAATGCTTCAATCCTGAGTAGACGAGGGAACAAAATAATCATAGAAGGTAGAGGGAGAGAGGGACCTGTGAGGGAGAAGAAGGGGAGGAGTAAGTGGGGGCAGGATTAAGTATGGGAAGAGATAGGAGAGAATTACAGAGGGTCAGGATACTGAACAGAAATATGTAGCAGTGGGCAATGATGAACTGGGGATAGCCACTAGAAAGTCCCAAATGCTAGGGAATCAAGAGATTCCCAGGACTCATTGGGGATGATGTTAACCAAAATAGTCAACAAAGGGGAGTTAGGACCTGTAGAGACCATCTCTAGTAGATACGCATGGCCCCTAGTTGAGGGATAGGGCCACCCACACATCTCAAAACTTTTAACTTTTTACTACCCATCTTAAAACTTTTAATTGCTCCTATCTACAGGAAATGCAAGAACAAAAAAGGAGCTGAAAGGGTTTGATGCCCCATGAGGAGAGCAACAATACGAACCAACCAGAGCTCCCCAGGGTCTAAACCAACAGCCTGGGAGCACATAGGGAGGGACCCATGACTCCAGCTGTATATGTAGGGGAGGATGGTCTTGTTGGGCATAGGTGGAAGAGAAGATCCTTGGTCCCATGAAGACTGGACACTAAGTGTGGGGGAATTCGAGGGTGGGGAGGTAGGAGTGGGGGGGTAGTTGGGGGCACATCCTCATAGAAGCAGTAGGAGAGGGGATGGGATGAGGGATCCTGGGTGGGGGGGGATGGGTAAGAGGATAAAATCTGAAATGTAAATATAATATCCAATGAAAATATAAATAAATAAATAAATAAATAAATAAATAAATAAATAAGGAGCAGAGACTAAAGGAAAGGCCATCTAGAGAGACTGCTCCACGTAGGGCTTCATCCCAACTGCAGACACCAAACCCTGACACTATTGCTGATGCCAAGAAGTGCTTGCTGACAGGAGCCTGGTATAGCTGTCCCCTGAGAGGCTCTGCCAGCACCTTACCAATACAAATGAAGATACTTACAGTCAACCATTGAACTGAGCACAAGGACCCCAATGAATGAGTTATGAGAAAGAATGAAGGAGCTAAAGGGGATTGCAATCCCATAGGAAGAACAACAATATTAACTAACCAGACCACTCATAGCTCCCAGGGACTAAACCACCAACCAAATAGTTCATATGAAGGAATCCATGGCTCTAGTTACATATGTAGCAGAGGATGGCCTTTCTGGCATCCATGGGAGAGAAGGCCCTTTGTCCTGTGGCGGCTGGATACCTCAGTGTAAGGGGATGTTGCTAGAGCAGTGAGGTGAGAATGTGTGGGTGGATGGAAGAACATCCTCATAGAGGCAAAGGAGAGAGGGGATAGAATGTGGGTTTTCTGGGAATGGTAACAACATTTAAAATGTAAATAAAATAACCAATAAAAAACATGTAAAATGTGTACACTGGGAAGAAAGTAATTTCAGAAAGGATTCATAACAGGATGTGTTCTCTATCAAGATGGAATAGATTCTTTACATGTACAGACCTCTCTATCAATATCAATATCTATCTCCATAGAAACATATTCTTATGTTTTTTTCTATACAACATTTATGAAAGGTCTGCACACATATTCTCTAAAATTGTTGTTGACTAAATATGTTATTACTACCCTTGTCAACACCTGGGTTAGTGACAATCTATATATTCCTAAGGTATGTCCTAGCAATTTTCTACCTTTACCTCAGTCCCCACATTCCAACAGTGCCATAAATTATGAACACATAAAAGAATCTATCAACCTACAAAACACTTTATTAAATCAGAGAATTTAGGAATCAGTTACATCCCCAAATCCCATCCACTGGCATTCAAGCTTGTAATATATGAGCCTTTGGAGAAACATTTATCAAACTATAACATTTCTATTTGTGGATATTTGTCACTATAAAATATTCCCTAAGAGGTAAACAAACCACATCTACATTCTTCAGCATTCAGAAATATTTAGCAACCATTAAGGTACTAGGTACTAAGAGACAGCATTGAGCTGGTATCTCATCAGTCAGAAGCCAACAAAAGAAATAGCACAAATGGCAGATGGTGATATCACGACACATACACGGCAAGATGAGACCATAGAACCCATCAGTTTCATAGTAACGAGGAATTGTGGAGATGGATTCATCAAAATATTCAGAAATGTTTTCTTTATTATTTGACCCATGACAATTACTAGAAAAAATAAATTCCACGTACAGGAAACAGAAAGTATAAAGACCATGAAAAGAAAGCCTCATATCTACTTGATATTTATGAAAACCCAACCAACCAGTGTAGTTTGAATGGACTGATATAAGATGAAATTAGACAAATGAGAGATTGCTAGAATTGCAGAGTACCATGAAGACTACAACAACTTCTTTATTTCACTCTTGTGAGGCAGGCACAGAGCTCTCAAGAAACATTGGTCTACTTAGGTTTTTAAAGATTGCATTTCTCTGTGCCATAGAGAGCAGATGGAAAGGTGTGGTTTAAAGAGTAGAACAGATGGTTTTAGCAGTTGTGAAACAGGAAGATCTTGATGGTGTAGATAAATTTCCGTAAATTCTGCAGATTCTGTACATATTTTCCAAGTAGAGAAGACTGAGCTTCGTGAGAGGTTGGATAGAAATGAGGGTATTCAAAAATTGACCCAAACCAGGGACATTCAAAGTTTGAAGAGTAGAACTGATCAAGATGGAAAACAAGCAAGTCACAGGCAGAAATTAGGGGTAAAGTTTGAGACAGGTGAAGGTTTGGCTATAGAAATTCTATGAGTCTTTGCCAGACAGAAATTCAAATGATACTGAGTATGGAAAAACATATTTTGATCCTTTAAAATATTGCACTGGAATAACTGAATTATCAAAAGGGAAACAAAGAAGTGGCTGAGGTCTGGCTTCCAAGGAATTCTAGCATATAGAACTTGAAACAAGGAAGAGGAGAAGCACAGAGAGCCTGACTGCAGTTCCTTTCTGAGGGAGGAAAATGTGTCCAGGAAACAAGAAGCTTGTAGCAACGATCAGTTAAGCATGTAAGGAACTGAGAATGGAGTAAAATTTTGGTCATGAGACAGTTCCTGATGAGCTTTTATCCTGTTTTCTACCCACACTCAGGTTTGTTTTTCCCATTTCAATTAACCAATTAAAGAAAATCTCTCATAGACATGCCCATGGACCAACCTGATCTAGCAATCCCTCATTAGTAGTCTTCTCTAATGGTTCTAAGATGTGTAAATTTGGCAATTAATACTAGTTTGTCTTGATATAAAGTACTTTGTGGGTAATGAAGATAAATGGCTAAATGGAGCACTTTCAGGGAAATATAAAAGGAAAAGAATTACAAATATTTTAAATGTTTTCCCATGGCTTTAAGAAGTGGGGTTGTAGTAATGAAGAGAATGGGGTCTGGGGCACACATATTGGAAGTGGATTACCGTTGTTGTTAAAAAGATAACCATTTTTGGCAGAAAAGGAAGAAAGTTGACAATTAGAATGTAAGAGACAATGACACGTGACATATTTGAACAGGAATTGGATGGGACATCTTATGCAAGAAGGGCTGGCAATGGGTAGCAGCTGGAGATTATTTCACTGTGCCTTCAAAGTATTCTTGTAGTACTAAGAAAGTGTTCATGGCCCCTTCCACTCCTCTCCGGATCCCAGTGGTGGGAGCATACACCCAGCGGGACTGTACCCCTGTGGAAATCGCATCCTGAGACATCTCAGAGAGGCCAGTATCCTCAGAGAGGCAGGTAAGGTCAGTCGTGCATCACCCTACACCCCAAAGCCACAGCTGAGAGCAGGAAGCTCACAGGACCCCCCTCAGGCACCCAAACCCCACCCCTGCAGAATTTCACTCCCCTTCTGCCCCTCTCCAGATCCGGTGGTGGGAGCAGACACCCAGCGGGTCTGCACCCTTGTGGAAACCATATCCTGATACATCCTAGAGAGGCCACCGATCTCAGAGCAGGGGACACCATACCCATAGATATCCTAGAGGAACCACTGCACTCAGAGCAATGAATACCTAGCTGGTCTGCTCTCATGAAGACACCTTAACCTGAGAAATCCTAGAGGAGACACTGCACTCAAAGCAGCTGGAGCTCAGGATCACAGGATCACAGAAACATCTGGAACCTGAGGAGTTCTGACACAGATAAGATAACTGGAAAGACAGTCTCCAGTCAGAACCAGTGAATGAGAGTAGCACTAGAGATAACCAATTAACAAAAGGCAAGCCCAAGAACGTAAATAACAGAAACCAAAGTTACTTGGCATCACCAGACCCCAGTTCTCCCACCATAGGAAGCCCTGAACACCACATCACACTGGAAAAGAGGGATACAGAATTAAAATCACTTCTCATGATGATGTTAGAGGACTTTAAGAAGGTCATAAATAACACTCTTAAAGAATTTGAGAACACAGGTAAACAGATAGAAACCCTTAAAGAGGAAACACAAAACTCCCTTAAAGAATTGCAAGTAAACAACCAAAAAGGTGAAGGAATTAAACAAAACCATCCAGGATCTAAAAATAGAAATAAAAACAATAAAGAAATCTCGAAGGGAGACTACTGTGGAGATAGAAAACCTAAGAAAAAGACCAGGAGTCATAGGTGCAAGCATCACCAACAGAATACAAGAGATAAAAGAGAGAATCTCATGTGCAGAAGATACCATGGAAAACATTGGCACAACTGTCAAAGAAAATGCAAAATGCAAAAAGCTCCTAACCCAAAATATTCAGAAAATCCAGGACACAATGTGAAGGTCAAACCTAAGGATAATAAATATAGATGAGGGTGAAGACTCCCAAGTTAAAGGGCCAGTAAATATCTTCAACAAAATTATAGAGGAAAACTTCCCTAACCTAAAGATAGAGATGTCCTTAAATATACAAGAAGCCTACAGAACCCTAAATAGACTAGATCAGAAAAGAAATATCTCCCATCAAATAATAATCAAACCATAAAATATACAAAACAAAAAAATACTAAAAGCAGTAAGGGAAAAAGGTAAAGTAACATATAAAGGTAGACCTATAAGAATTACACCAGACTTCTCAACAGAGACTATAAAAGCCAGAAGATCCTAGACTGATATCATACAGACTCTAAGAGAACACAAATGCCAGCCCAGGCTACTATACCCAGCAAAACTCTCAATCAATATTGATGGAGAAACAAATATATTCCATGACAAACCAAATTTACACAATATCTTCCCACAAATCAAGCCCTTCAAAGGATAATGGATGGAAAACTCCAACACAAGGAGGGAAATTACAACGTAGAAAAAAACAAGAAAGTAATCTCCCAACAACCCCAAAAGAAGATACTTATACAAACATAATTCCACCTCCAATAACAAAAGTGACAGGAAGCAACAATCATTTTTTCCTTAATATCTCTTAATATCAATGGACTCAACATTCCAATAAAAAGACATAGGCTAGCAGATTGGATACATAAACAAGACCCAAAATTTTGCTCCATACAGGAAACACACCTCTGTGACAAAGACAGACACTACCTCAGAGTAAAAGAATGGAAAACAATCTTCCAAGCAAATGGTCCCAAGAAATAAGCTGGAATAGCAATTCTAATACCAAATAAAATTAATTTTCAACCAAACATAATCAAAAAAGACAAGGAAGGACACTACATTCTTATCAAAGGAAGAAAGTACCAAGAAGAACTCTCAATTCTGAACATCTATGCCCCAAATGCAAGGGCACCCACATACATAAAAGAAATTCTGCTAAAGCTCAAAGCTTATATCAAACCTCACACAATAATAGTGGGGGATTTCAACACCCCACCCTCAGCAATGGACAAATCATGGAAACAGAAACTAAACAAAGACACAATGAAACTAACAGAAATTATGAACCAAATAAATTTAACTGATGTATATAGAACATTTCACGCTAAAACAAAAGAATATTTCTTTTTCTCAGCACCTCATGGTACCTTCTCCAAAATAGACCATATAATTGGTCAGAAAACAGGCCTCAACAGATACAAAAAGATTGAAATAATCCCTTGCACCCTATCAGACCACCATGGACTAAGAATGGTCTTTAATAATGACAAAAACAATGAAAAGCCCATACACATGGAAACTTAACAATGCTCTACTCAAGGATGACTTGCTCAAGGAAGAAATAAAGAAAGAAACTAAAGACTTTTTAGAATTTAATAAAAAGGAAGACACATCATACCAAAACTTGTGGGACTCTATGAAAGCAGTACTAAGAGGAAAACTCATAGCTCTAATACCTACAAAAAGAAACTGGAGAGAGCATACATTAACAACTTGACAGCACACCTGAAAGCATTAGAGCAAAAGGAAGCAAATATATCCAAGAGGAGTAGACAGCAGGAAATAATCAAACTCAGAGATGAAATCAACCAAGTAGAAACAGAAAGAATTATACAAAATATCAACAAAACCAAGAGCTGGTTCTTTGAGAAAATCAACAAGATAGATAAACCCTTAGCCAGACTAAACAAAGGGCCCAGAGACAGTATCCAAATTAATAAAATCAGAACTGAAAAGGGAGACATAACAACAGAAATTAAGGAAATTAAAAAAATCATCAGATCCTACTACAAAAGTCTATACTCAACAAAATTGGAAACTCTGGATGAAATGGACAATTTTCTAGACAGGTACCAGATACCAAAATTAAATCAGGAGCAAATAAACCATCTAAACAGTTCTATAAACACTAAAGAAATAGAAGTCATTAAAAGTATCCCTACCAAAAAAAGTCCGGGACCAGATGGTTTTAGTGCAGAATTTTATCAGAAGTTCAAGGAAGACCTAATACCAATTCTCTTCAAGCTATTCCATCGAATAAAAACAGAAGGAACACTACCCAATTGGTTCTATGAAACTACAATTACACTCATACCTAAACCACAGAAAGACCCAACAAAGAAAGAGAACTACAGATCAATCTGTCTTATGAATATTGATGCAAAAATACTCAATAAAATTCTCGCAAACCGAATCCAATAACACATCAAAACAATTATCCAACATGATCAAGTAGGCTTTATCCTAGGAATGCAGGGATGGTTCGATATTCAGAAATTCAACAATGTAATCCACTGCATAAACTCAGATAAAAAACCTACATGGTCATCTCACTAGATGCTGTGAAAGCATTTGACAAAATTCAAATTCTCTTCATGTTAAAAGTCTTGGAAAGATCAGGAATTCAAGGCTCATACATAAACATAGTAAAAGCAATATACAGCAAGCCAGTAGCCAACATCAAACTAAATGGAGAGAAACTTGAAGCAATCCCACTAAGATCAGGGACTAGACAAGGCTGCCCATTCTCACCTTACCTTATCTTTGGAGTTACTCCAATTGTGGTGAGACAGCCACTAGGCAAGAATTGCCTCTTTCCATCTACAGACAAACTACTGTCCAGAAAAGGACACATTTGCAGAATAATTGACTGATTATATCTGCCTAGACAGAGTAATCAGCCCTTAATAATTCTACATCACTAAGGTCTGTCAGATGATCCTGGGTCAGAAGGCTGAAGATCAGATGCTCCAATGTTTTGTAGTATAGGGACTGTTCAAGTGTTCAGCGGTATCTATAAATTGGCTAAGTTTTAGAAGCTATGCTTTTTGCTTCCCACAATTTCAGTTAACTCAGTCACTCCAGATTTCTGACAGGGTTGAAAACCTATAGTCTCATTGCCAATTCTGGCTATTTACTTTGAGAGAAAAGATTTGAGTGGATGTTTTTCAACTGACATTCATTCCAAAGCCAGGAAAAATCCAGTTTCAGAACTAAGTATTTTAGTTAGGAGAGATGACAGAATTTCTGGTTAGTCAGCAAAATGATGAACTGGGTATTTGGACTATCTTGTACCTCACTAGTACAAATTGGTATAATTATGCTCTAATTGTATTTTGAGAGAAAAGTTTTATTTTAACAAGAAGGGTGTTATGTAGGAGGGGCTAAGGTGGGAGGAGTACAGAAAGGAAGAGAAGGAGTAAGGAGAGGAGGAGGAGAGGAGAAGCTAGGTGGTGAGAGAGAGAAAGAGAGAGAAAGAGAAAGAGAGGGGAGGACATGGAGGCAGATGTTCACGTGTCTCCACCAGTCAAAGATAGTTGATATATCTAGGTTGAGTATTGGGTTACACTTCTGATTGAGCATTACCAAACTTATAAAGCCTTTGAATAACATTTTTAAAAAATTGTATAAAAGCAAAAAGGAAAAGGGGGTGGGAGAAGGATTTTCTAGGGAGAGGAAATGGGGAAAGGAGATGGCATCTGAAATGTAAATAAAATATCCAATACAAAAAAAAAGTGTTCATGAACCCCAAAAGACCATTCAGGAGTTGATCCAATGCAATCACACCAGGGCCTTCATTCACAAACTCAAGCTTGGGTTTAACTCATGGCTGACCCATGGGGTTTTTACTGTGGAAAAAAAGCCCCCAAAACTTTCTGGGAGAAGAGTTTATGGAAAATGACAAGGGAGAGTGAGTGTTTCTAGCCTGGCGAACATCTAACTGGGGAGTTACTGAGACCTTTAGTATGATTGGCTGGTGTTGTGAGCCAAACTATAAACTTAACTTCTGTTTTGCTCTTAACTGGTGGTTGTTAGGCAGGTGTGGATTTGTAACCTGGAGGTGCAGATTTATTGGAGATTAACCTGGAAACTGGTGCTAGACACTAGATTTGTTGGGAGAAAATAACTTGGAGACACAGATCTTTTGAGGGTAACCTGGAAACTAAAGCGAGGCTCAAATTTTGTTGGGGGTTAACTTGAAAACTGAAGCTAGGTAAACTAACTGGCCTGATAGTTTACTTGGGTTTAAACTTAGGTCAGGTTCTGTAAGATGGAGTCTGAACCCTCAAAATGTGGTCTCTCCTTCTTGGGTGTCCACCATGTGAGCACATAATCAGTACCCTGACTCCTTCAGTGTGTATCTAACATGTATCACACTGTTGACATGGTAGTTTGTGCTGAATGTATGATGCATATTTTTAACTCTGCTCCTAGTAAACACTAAGGAGAATTCCCGTGTCAGGATTTTCCCTGCATTTTTTCTTGAGTCTGACTATAAAAAGATGATAGTGAGAGAGAAGTAGCTTTTCAAATAGGCTATAAAGATTTACCCCAACTCCTCGCCTTCCTTTTAAAACCCAAGATATGGACAGAAAAGAAGGGGCATGGTACTTTTATTATGAAAGTAATTGGATATCTGTGGCTGCTCTTACTCTCATGATATCTGTTGGATATAACCCTTGGCCTTGTCATTTTGGCTCTATTCCCAGAACTGTACGTAAAGTGTTTCTTGGAATATTGAAAATGAACTTATATCTCAAATTCATCATCCTTTTGTCTAAAAGTTGCTTTTTCCTTTTCCTGTAGAGATTGCATTTTGTGTCCATTTTCTCCTTGCTTCTCTGTTATCCTAAAACATGGAAGCTGTGGGCTGCACAAAAGCCAAAAATATTATAGTAGACAAGTAGACACACACACACACACAGACACACACACACACACACACTCACACACTCACATACACACAAAGGTTTTTTTAAAAGATGACTAGAATAGGACTTGAATTTAAACTAAGGAGAGAAGAGATCTGTGTTCATGGAGATTCTACCAGAGTCACTGGTCACTGCATAAATATTATCTTGCACACATGAAAACAAAAACACAAGCTTTAGGCTTAAAATGACAATATTTTCAACTTTCAGGAGCATTATTGTTGTACAGACACACTGCCATGTACTTGCTATCCATTATCAACTTCAATCTCAGAACAACGCTACACCGTACATATTTTATTATATCACAGAAGGTAAAAAAATAAAACAAAATCACATAATAATGTTAAAATGGACTTAATTACTAGGATCCCAAACAAGAACTGTTGCTGGAGATATGTACTTTTTGTTACATTATGCCCCCAAAGGATACAGAACAGTCAATGAACATGCTAATAACGGAAAATAATGTAAAATATAATTACTACATGAATTTCAATACTCCCGTAGTTAGTTAGTTAGCTAGCTAGCTAGTTAATCACACTTGCTGGCTAAGACATGATTATTTACATGTAGTTTTATCTCTACGAATAAATGAAAGGTATATTTCACTTATTTTTAAATCTTTCAAATTATTCTCATTTTAACATTAGTTAAAACATATCAGTATAGATTAGATGCTTAGTGACAACCCAAGATGAGAAAAACCTTTTTAACAATCAACCTGGTATGTTAAAATGAAGCATTCACAAATCCACTTGACTTACCTTCTGTAAGTGGATGCATCTATCCACACATCTTGCTTCCAGTCAACTTGAAGGACATGAAGTTAGAGTCAAGATGAACCTATGTCTGAGTTCTCTAATCAACATAGAAAACTTGAACAGTACTACCAACTACAGAATAACTGGGAGGAGTGTTAAAATAATTCACTCATCACAAAAGCCAACACATAAAGTATGTGTTACTACCATGAGATAATACCATTTGGAAATACAGTGTGAGGTACCAATGTTATTCTTATACCCTTTGATAAGCATAGAGACCTGACCCCATGTAGAGATCTGATTTCTAGAAAGATCAGATGATTCTATCTGATTTAGATAAACTAAAGCCATGTGACTAAAGTATAAATTCTTGTTTAATTTAATTGCTTCCTGTTGCAATTCCTGTCACTACCTATAGAACGTAGGTGTATTCAATGACTCCAATAAAATAGAAGATGAAGTTTAAATCTGGCTAAGAATTTAATATTGTGTGTAAGATCAGTACAGCATCCCAAGACATATACCAGGCCAACAATTTTTCAAATATGACTTAGCAATTTGGAAAAAAATGAAATACTTGTTTTTAATCCTGATTTTTATTTTCTTAGGTCTAGAGCAGACCTGGCCAAACTTTTAGTTTCTACACAGTTACCATACTTCCCCATTAGGTGAAGAATTCATTCTTAGTTCATTCTTAGTAATAAATGTTATTTTCTCTTTTCAAATGTTATCACTATACATCATTTTTTGCAAGGTCAGAACTCTAGGGAAATGCATTTATTCTCAAAATCTTTAACCTCACCAATATAAACACCATTTTTCATGATTTCACAAAAGTTACTTTTTCATTGGTTTTCCTCTGTTTACTGTCTGTTTCTGTCATTCCTACTACACAAGATTCTGAAAACAGGGGCTGCTGTCTGATGTCTGTTTCTGAGCAGATATTGAAACCATTTCCTACCTGCATCACTTTTTTCCCTTCACATTCATTTTAAACATTCAGTGTGTTCCAGACATTAAAATAATAATTAAACATTTCATTGATTTTATTTCTTCCACAAGTCTCTAATGAGGCCTTTGACATTACTTTATTCAGTGCTCAAACAATCTGAACCAGGTGCCAATACAGTGTCTGTTTTGTCAGTTAGGAAGCTGAAGTTTAGAACACATGACCAAGGACGTAACATGACATCATAGAGGTGCTTTACTTAGCCTCTAATATTACAGTGCCCATGGACTAAAAGCACCATTGGTAAGCACTCAATTCTAAAACCAAACAGATAAAGTCAAGAAGTGTCCAGTCACATTTGTCTGTCTGTCTGTCAGTTTATCCCTCCCCACTAACAGCAGCTATTCTGCAACTCTCAGACTTAATGTAAACAAATGACCTCATTGCTTTCAAAGACCAAAAAATTTCTTCATATGAAAAGAGTAGACTGAGACAAAGAGTTAAATATTTGGCTTTTCAAAAACAGTGATGTATATTATATCTAAACAGTCAAGTTTATTCTCAGTGACTTGTAAACTGCCAGTTACTTAGACTTAATGAGTTATAAAGGCCCCAGCCTTGCATTTAAAGTTGCAAAGTAATGGATGAATTGTTCGGTACTTAGGCAGTTAAAATTAGTTATTCAAGCCATTAACCTTCATTTTCTGTTCCACTCCAAGAGAGGTGAAAGCAATGGCTTTAAATGTTTCCTAGTTATTGCTAATCCTCCAAGCTGATAGACATTAATCACACATGCTGTTGATTATCATAAGTATATCAAGGCTGGGGAGAAAAAAATCCAGAAATAAAAGTAAGCCCAACATGAAAAAGCTATAAAAGAAGGCGGAGAGATCCTCCAAGCTACGCTCCAGGGCAGTGTTCTTTGAGTTACTGTCTTATATTGTGCTCTGACTTGGAAATTTAACAAGGCAATAGAGAAATTCAAAGATTGATTAAATGTTGAAAAGGACAAGCATGGCAATAATAATACTGAGATCTTAGTTGTTTTTTTACTTATTCCCTGAAATGTTCATACATACATACATACATACATACATACATACATATATATATATATATATATATATATATATATATATATATTGCAATATATATATATTGCATTCTGATTTCATGTGCACTACCTTTCAATATTCCCTTCCTTCCCCTACCAATCAGCCTTCTTCCATAACAGTCTTCTTTCCATTTTCTTGGTTTATTGTGTTTTTTCCTTTATGACTCACATACTTTAGCCAAATCTACCCACATCAGCATGGGTGTGGTGCTCTCCGCTGCTACTTGGTCAACACACCAGTGACTACACAAATGAAGTCAATGTTTGCTCTCTCCATCACAGTGTCCATCTGCTTTTTTTCTCCCCTGGGGAAGGGTCATTAGGCCCTCTCCTATTGTGCTAATTAGCAAGGTCCTGTCTTGATCACAGAGATTGTACTTTGTGATAAATATACTAACAACCTATTTATTTCACAAAGAAAAGAAATTAGAAATAAGTATTTTACTCAAGAAGATAAAGTAAATGTCAATCTTGCAAAGGGACACATAGAGTTGAAAACCAATCATACAATCCACTCAGATGATACCTGATATCCCTGCAATGACTCTTCAAACTGGTCATGGCCTATGTCGTAGGAGCCTTAGGTGCTCAGAAGATCCTAGAGATAACTGCCTGGCTTCTGATGTAAGCTCAGGCTTTCTTGTTTCCACACCTTTATTATGACCTCACTTCAGAAGTGGAAATGAGAGTCCTGTCAGCAGACTAGCACATGCTAACTACTCCTAATACTTGCTGTGTTAGTGCCACTGCCATCTTTAAGCAATGAAAGGTTTCTCAAACTCTCCTCACAGTTACTGCAAATATGCACATTCTTGCTAGTCAAGCAAGCTATACATCTTTTAAGCCAAGCATAGGTAGTAGAGAGTTGTCTAGAAGGGGGAGGGGGAATATTAATGCATTCTACTTTTATTTCATTGTTGTTATTGTTGTTTCATTTTTTTCCTTTTTCTTTTCTCTTTAAAGGCCAAAGAAAGATCAGTTGGAACATATATCAGTGTTTAATAAGTGATGAGATTAGAGCTAGAAATCCATGTCAAGGGGTAAGAAGAAAATTAAATTCAGAAAGAATAGTCTAGAGCAGTGGTTCTCAACCTTTGAGTCCATATTCCTTTGGTTGGGGCTGACATAGCAGATATTTTACCTTACAATTGAAAACAGTAGCAAAATTACAATTATAAAGTAGCAACAAAAATAATTTTATGGTTGGGAGAGGTTACTACAACATGTATCAAACTGTGACACCATTAGGGAGGTTGAGAACCACTGCTCTAAATGCTATGTTTCCTAAAAGTAGAACACTAGGTCTATTAATTTCTCAAGGGAAGTTTATTGTTGAGTGTTTGTTTGTTTGTTTGTTTGTTGTTTTCGAGACAGGTTTCCCTGGGTAGTCCTGGCAGTCCTGGAACTCACTCTGTAGACCAGACTGGCCTCAAACTCAGAAATCTGCCTGCCTCACCTTGCCAAGTGTTGGTGTTGTTTTTATTCTTATGCTATTTGTTTGTTATCTGTTTTGTTTGATATGCTTGAGACATATTCACCTTATGAAACACAGTCTAACTTCAAATCCATCCTCACCCTGAGGAGTATTGGAACTACAGGGATGGACCACAATGCCAGGCCCAATAAATTTATTGTTAGTAAACAGTATTCCAGTATGATTGTTCTCTTTTTCTTCTTGCATATTCCTTCTGTCTCTCCACCTCTTTTCCCCTTCTCTAGTAATCTATAATCAAAAGTATTGAGTTCCCTAGTCTAATGTTTATTCAACAAAAATGGCTTGCCAAGGAGAATCTCGTGGAAAGGGTGTAACAGGGACCTACGTCTAGACCACCTTATCCTGTATCTGGCAAGTACTATGTCTTTGTAAATCAAAAGTCATGTTTGTGTCACATTGTTTACATATGTATGTTTTACAATTCTAAAAATATTTCTTTTCTTGCTTAAATAAAATCTGTTTGAATAAATTTAATTACTTAAAAAAAACTACATAATCCACAACTGCTAATCATTCTTTCAATTGAGTAATTCAATATGTAAAATCTGTTAATGTAAGTCTAACTTAAAGCATAACAACTTGACTTTATATTAAAATGTTTAACTTTATCTCCATTTTACAATTATGCCTATTTTTAAAGTTTAAAAAAATTGGAGAGGTTCTAGAAATCAAATCTTTCCTTATGATTACCTTAAAAGATTGAAGGTGAAAAATCATCAACTAATCCACAAATTCAAACAAATAATGGATTCTCCTGCAGACAAGGACAAAATAGCAAATAGCTTCATGGATAGGGAGTGTTGATAGGGCCTGTAATGATTTGTGTTTCATCTCAGGATGAAAAGAGGAAGGAGATCACACTTGAGAAGCTATGAAGCTTTCTGAGATAGAATGTTGTTAGAGCACTCAGTAATTGATGAAAATGTTTCTTGGATGATTTGGTTTATATATGATTGGTGCACCATGATTAGACAAGCAAGAAAAATATGCTCACATTTTATGAAAGATGGGAGTTGATTTTCCAATCATTTTCTGAAGGTAAACTCGAGCTGTGTGTAGCATCAGAATTCTTAGTTCATAGCTTTTGCTGAGATTTCCTTGTGGCAATGCATAGGGATCTGCCTGAGGTTTTGTTGTTTTTTTTATTTTTGTTTTTGTTCGTTTGATTTTTTCCTCTGTCTTGAGATTTAAAGCCAAAACTGGAGAATTTTCTAAATTACCCAGTTGACCCTTAACTCAAGCATTCCCCATGTGAATTTGCCAGTAGAACAGATAATCCTACTCTTTCAACTAATAGATAATGTGACCATAATTGTCTTGCATATAAAGAAAAATGTCTTTGAAATTTCTATGAAAAAATACTTTAAATAAGCATAAGTCCTATACCAGAGGATGAACAAAAGTCAAATTTATCAAACTGTGAAAAACTCTGTCTCTCTTCTAAAATGTATGATGGATTACATAGTGTCCTTTTAAGTTTGTAGCTACATGGTTTATTTTGAACAAAGAATATAGAATTGGGGGTAATTTTTTTTTCTGAGAATGTGAGGACATTGAGACAGGTTCACTTTAGTCTATCTTGTTCAAACCATCTTTGAACTCACTATATTGACAAAGCTGGTCAAATTCAGTATCTTAAACCCCTTTCCTAAGAGTGCTAGAACTACAGGTATATGTTATCACATTCAGCTGTGTGTAACTTCTAAAGTGAGGATAAAAATCTATCATAATTTTTCTCATGATGTCCCAGTTTTCAAACTGCTAATCTGGAAATGTCAATCGTAATGTAAGTCAGTGAACAGGGCAATTAGCAGCTGACTTGTGAAGCGAGTACAAGAAATATACTTTCAACTTGTCAAATAAAGATGGGAGAATCAGGATTTGCTTGGTACTGCAGCATACACTAACCTATCCTAACTTGTAGAGAGGCCAAGTGAGAATCTCAGAAAGCACACCTAACTTGAAGTCAGGGGAGTCAAAGTATTCTTGTATGTTACATAAATATATACAAGTCATTTCCAAAATTTATCGTATAATTCTAAACTATTGGGGCACAGAACTTTCTGCAAAGTATTTTCTCCATAAATGCTAGTTAAGTCGAATGATTCAAAAATATAGTTGTAATCCCAGTAATTTCAGTGTTCATTTACAGGGCTTGTTACATAGAATGCTGATTCTAGACAAATCTCGGTGCCCTTAAATTATATAATTAAGATATTTTACTTGTCTTTCTTATTAGGGGGATGTTGTGGTTTTCATCAGCTAAATCAAATGTTTATTTCAATTCTAAAAAGTAATCAACAAAATGCTATTCTTCTGTCAGAATAACTAATCTTTGCCTTTTTCATATCCAAATCATACACCCTCTATATGTGGAAACCAAGGTATCAGTTTGATTCTACAACACTGAAGGAGGGCTGTTTGAATAATTATATCCTTTTCACTACAACTGATACATACCTGTTATCTTTCTTTTAAAAATGAATTACAAAGGGCACAGTACTTGTAGAGTGAAATATTTGACTGTGAATTGATCAGTTTTCTTTGTAAGATTGTATGTTTTTCTAAAAAATCTCTAAATTTGTTTTCCCTGTGATCAGTAATGTCAAAATTGAATGGTCTGAATGGTCAAAATTGTAGCTTCAGTTATAGGTCAATGTAAATCCCTGCAGTTCATCAGACAGCTTGAAACAGGAATTTTACATAAGTGAATTATCCACTATGGAGTACTTAATGATTCAATGATAAATATTTATACTTTTGCATGAAACACAGGCATACTTTGTGAGTTCTTCAGCATTCTTAATGAGTCCTGTTTCAGTTCCATTTATTCTTACTAAATATAAATATTAATTCTACTTGCTTGTCTGCCATGCAATGATTTATAAGGAAATCTTCCACTTTCTTCTAATGTATATGCTTTCCATCGTACTGTTGCATTGTCAAGCAGGTATTCCTCTTAGCTAGAAAAACTGAGAGTCTTTTTAAAGGTTATAAATTAGTGGCATGAGTCATGTTCATTAATGTACATATTAATTCAAAATGACTTGATGACATTTGTGCTGAAAACACAGGTGACAAGTTCTCAGTCTGCTATGGAGTTAATTTTTTCTTGTTGGACTTTGGCATAGCCTACAGATTTGTAAAACTAGAGAAGCAAACAAAATACTTGTAAATTCATTATAGAAATTTTTATAGTGAGTCACAAAGAAAAATTTAAAAATAAAAATATCAAAACCCCAAAACTATTGAATGTGATGATGCAAGCCTTTGAGGTCAGCAGTCATGGAATGAGGCAGGAAGAGCACAGGCTTTGAACCACCTTGGGTTATATCCCGAGACCTTGTCTCCAAAACAAATAAATAAAAAGGAGTCTGGAGAAAGTATGAGATCTGGATGCTCTCAGTAAAATTTGTTCATCCAGTGGAACTGAAGCTCATTTTTCAGGTAATGATGGACTTCTTTTTTTAATATCTAGAAGAAACTATATTTACATTTCTCTCAGCCCAAATCTGCAGAGCTGGATTATTTGCATACAATTAAAATGAGTACAAAATTAGCAGCTATACTGCTCAGATTCATCTGATTTTACTGGAACTCTCAGGAACTGAATCGGTGTAGCTGACTGGTGCTTCTCCTATATCAAACTGTTCAAATGAAATTGGACATATCTTCATAGATTAGATTGTGGGATGTTCAGAACATGTTTCTAAAAGCAAAATGGAAAAGGGGGCACAGGATAAGGGTTTTCTAGGGAGGGGAAACGGGGAAAGGGGATGGCATCTGAAATGTAAATAAAATATCCAATATATATATATATATATATATATATGAAAGCCTGTATCAGCTTGCTTTTTGTTCTGTGCAAAACAGAAATGCTCCAGTGACTAAAAGTATCCCCTTAGGCAAGTTTACTGTAGGGCTTACTAGTTCACTATTAAAACAACTTAATGTAGGTCTCACCAAAGCTGCCACTGTCCAACTTTACACTGTACAACTACTGCCACTGTACAACTACTAGAGTGGCTGTTCTAGCTTGAGACACACTACAAGTGATGTATACATTGACTTTTAAAGAATTAGTAAAAATAAAAAAATAGAGAATGTTACACTGTCCACACTTTAATTCTTCAATGGCACATCTATCTCTCAGAATAGGCCATTATGAATTTCTGACGTCAGAGCATTTATAATTCTTCTTTGCAGCCTCAGTACCTGGCATGAGTCTATAATACAGCAAATACAAGTTTCAGGCTGAACTCAAAGGTAGACAAATGGCTAATGTTAATAGTTCAATCCTTGAAGTATTTAATGTCAGTGTGTTATAGAACATTTCAATAAGTCAGTAAATAGAGTATCAGTAAGGTTTACAAAATAGGGGGTGCAATGTTGGTATCGGTGTCATGCGACATTTGGCATTTGGCTTCTTACCCAGCTATATCTGCCCATCCACCTTATAAATAGTGTATAAAGGTCTTCACCCTGCAAGTGGAAAATAGGAAAACAAATACTCATAGAAGCACATCATTTCATAGCCTTGCATAATAATACAGCCTGAGATGTCACCAGTATTCACTGTCTCTCGGCTTTGCCTCTCTCTACTGAGCACTGGCTTCACTCTCAGGTTCACACTATTAGAACCAGTCATCCTATGGACTTCTTTGATGTCATTGCTCATACAACTGTTTCACCTCACAGGTTCCTCTTCCCTTTCACTCCTCTAACCATGTCTCTACATGAGTCTCCAGAAACTCATCATCAATCTATAGTTACATGACTCTTCTACTGTCTTAATCAGAGGGGTGAAAGTGATCTCCCCAAGTTCTGGTCTTATTCAATCTTGCATCTACCATTTCTGCTGGAATTCAATTGCTTATTTTAAATTTTTAGTTAAAATATACTTACATCTTTTCCCTTCTCTATCTTCTAACTCCTCCCCACTCCCCTGCCATCCCTATGTCTATCTTTACTCCCCACTCAAATTCACAGCTTTCTCTTCTTTAATCATTGTATTATAAATACGTGTAAACCAATAAACATGTATATGTAACATGCTAAGTCCATTCAGTGTTGCCTGCACATATGACTTTTTAGAACTGAACACTTTGATACTATATAATCAATAGAAGATCTAACCATAGGGAATATTAACCCCCACCTCTTTGTAGCTGTTAACAACTTGTAGCTCTTTATCTAGAGTAGGGCCAGGTGACATTTCCATCTTCTTTGGAATGGCAACTGTTGCTGCAACTGCTCCTTTTGATGCCTTAGTTGTTTGTTCCTTTCAAGTGTTTTAGATTATAGGATCCTAGAAGGAAGGATTGCATCCTACTATCATATCAATAGTGTTCCCTGGCTTGGGACCTCGCATTTTATAGCCATTAAGAACCTCATATTTAGCCCAAGGTGCATAGCAGAATAAAATAGTTATCCAATTTAATGTAGATTTGAAAAAAAAAAACTGTCTTGATTTTATTTACAAATCAACTTCGATTCTGTTTTTCTATTATGAGTCTGATATATCACCCTTTTGACTCTTTCCAAACACAAAAGAAATTTAAATCTCCCTTAAACATAAAGGATGCTTGTCATGTTCCACATACCTATAGGTAGTACTCATGAGTTTGTTTCAGATTTGTCAGTTGGGGTGTTGAGTGAGTAACTGTTTCAATAAGAAGTTGAATCTATTCATATTTAAAATACAAGGGATATATTATAGACACAACATTTTTTCAGTATTTGAAGCTTTCTTGTATCTAAGTATTTATTACTCACTAATTAGATATTATTGATTAAATCTCAGTATAGATGACACTGCAGAAACAAAGTTTTAAAATCTCACTGTAGGTGATTTTTCAGTGTTATTCAACTTCAAAATGTTATCTCATATAGGAGTAGGAGTTCTGCTTTGGTCTCCTGCAAATTCAGGGACAAAGGCTTAAGCAGTCAAAGATGAGGAAAGTCTAAGTTGATTGACAACTATTTTCTAGTGTATGTCAGCAGTAGTTATGATGCTGTTGTTTGTTTGTTTGTTTGTTTGTTTAGAATTCCTTTCCAGGCTATTCAGATTCACACAAAATCCTCATCATAAGCCTATGGAATGTGCAAGTTTGAAACCCCAAACAACCATTTGATTCTGAAGCTGATCTTGATGCCTACTGAGGCTGATGCTTTCTTCTGGTCAATTCTCAGCACTTCTTTGACTGGCTGGGGGATCTTAGTATTTTACTGTGATCCTCCAGTATTCCAAAGCTTCTACAATAAGTCAGTCTAGTAATAATATTTATTTCTTAGATTTGCTGTGCAGTTGTTTATGTCACAAAATATTACCAACATTCTATAAAGGTTCGATAGCTCTTGCTTCTATGTAAGTAGAGATACAAATTTGAACTGGAATGGAAATAAAGCCAATGTACAGATATACACATGTCTAAGAAAATGTCATCTAAAGCTCAGAGTGAAAACAGTGGCACCTAAATAAAATGATATTTTTCACAGTCATTCTGTGTGAGGCTTGAATGGCAGATTCACAATTTACCATCTGTATGGTATAAAATAGGTTTTTCATGTTATTATCAGATCCTACGTTTCCTTCTAGATAAAGAAGTTTACAATAACTCCTCACAGCTTGTGGGAATTAAGTACAGTAGCATATGTACAGTCTTTTAATTTATAAATATTAGTCAAATATGTCAAAGGGTTAAATTAGTCAAAAGGTTAAATTAGGAGGCTGACCTGTCATGGCCTTGATAGAGAAGATGTTTTCTCTATTTCTGATCTCCCCTTGACTATAGATGGAAATAGCTGTTAGCACCACCAGGTTGTTTTAAAATAATTTCCTGGTTGAACTGCAGCTGTGCCTCCTTGTTATCACTGGTAGGACCAGGGATATTTTTACCTGTTGGATTTGTAGACAGGACTTCAATAAACAGGTAGGGCCCATTGAAAAGCTGATTATAAGGTAAGTGGTCCTCAGGGAATGGTGAAGTGGGCAGAAATGTCACCAGGATGCTACACAGAGTCAATGTTGTCAGGAACAAGACTAAACACATCAGGTCCCAGATCTTCCGTGTGATAGCACTTGAAAAATGTGTATCCTAAAACTCAGATTCTCTCCCTTGTACCACTGGGATTCTGTGCTTGTCTTGTCATTTCAGATCAACTCACAAAAATAATTAGCATTAAATATTACTAATTTGTTCAGCTCCACAGTTTGCACACTGTAAGTATCTGCTAAATGCTTATTTAATAAAAGATGTAGCTTACTCAAAGCAAATCTACGGTCGTGTTGCAATAGAGAATTGATCCAGATTCTTTAAAATACAGGGAAGAACTCATAATAAAAGATATTAAAGTGTCAGTGACCCATGACTTTGTAATTTTACTCCCATGAAATAATTCAATAGAAAAGTAAAGTAGTATCTATAATGATATTCTGTGATGGGCAATATTTGAAAAAATATATAAATATTTAATAAAGCAGAATTGCTTAAGCAAATTTTGAGATCTTGTGTGATATTACATTCACCATAAAGAAACAATTATAAAGACATTATTGCAATATTTTAAAAAGCACCATTTGTTAGCAGCAGTATCATATAAAAACCTCAATTATACTATATTAATAACATACACTGTGTATAGCTGTTATAAAAGAATGCTAAAAATGAAAAGTTGTTAACTCATGGTGGTCAAATTACTGATATTTCTTTAGAGGATAGCATTTTTTTAAAACAATTTAATAGAAATAGAAAAAAAGAGCCCTGTGATTTCTCTTGTCATACATTATTAGGAACAGAAACAGGGAATACTAAATAGCATTGTACATCTCTTTATCAGATTGTCATAGAAGTCACATACCCACTGCCACCCACCATTCAACATGATGGTGGTTTAGCATGCTGTCTTTCTTCCTCATTGAATGTAAGTTTGAATGCAGAGACTGTATTTTTTTATTTCATTCTTCATCTCCTGAAGTTTTACATACACAGCGCACTGCATTTAATCATAATATTTTTAAACATAATATGTAGGTATAACTTACTGACTAAAGTCACAGATAATCTATTTTATAAAACAACTTTGAAGATGTTTTCTTAGAATCATTTCTATGTTCAAAGAAACAATATTCATAGGGCATATTCCTCATAAAACATGACATTCTCGTACACTGAATATTAGCAGAAAGTCCTTTGTAGATATATCCTTTTAATTTCAACAGACAAAATGATTTACCTACAGCAGGCTCTCTTCTGAGTGATTACTGTGACAAAGGGAACTAGACTTTTAAAGTGAACTAGAAAGTGCCTGAGAGGTCAGCAGAATGAATTCTGAAAAAATAACTTAGTTTGTTTTGCAGACATATATAAGTAGGATCCATTTTATGTGAACTTGTGCCATAACTAACTCAATTCTAGTATCAATGCTGCAAAGAAGCCACAGTAAAACAAGTATGCAAATTAACAAATATGGGGCCCTAATTCTCAGATATGCATGATGTGTTTGTTAGTGCTATTTTGCTTACATATGAAATGCAAATCCTATCAAAATAATTTACTTTTGAGTATTTATCTAGAAAAGCGTTTTTAGATGCAACATGAACTAAAATTATATCAACTGTTTTCTGATTCTGGCAACAGAATGAATAATCTAGAAATTCATTACTTTCATCAAAAGAAATTCAGAAAACTCGGCAGAACTAAATAATCTAGTTTTAGAAATGAAGGCTACAGTGTGATAAGAGGTGATAGGATCACCAGCTGTGGTTAAACCAAATCTCCAGACCAATCACTAGTCAACAGCTGATGGGACAGGGTTGATAACAAAAATACTTTTTAAGGAAATTTGTACATTGAAACTTGCTGAACACTGGGCCTTTTAACATTCCATCAAGAATAGAGGAAGGGCTCGTGATGTTCCACACCTCCCTGAGTCACAACATACACACACACACACACACACACACACACACACACACACACAAGAGTAGGGGTTCCGTGGCATGACAGGAGAGAAGGGACAAGGGGATGTAATGTGAATAAATGTGATCAAAGATTGTATGTGTGTCTGTATATAGGAAATTCGGAAAAAAAATAAGTTTACTTTTAAAATCTGTGTACAACACAAAATATGACATCTCCTCAGAATTCTAAGTGCTGAATTATTTACCTAAAATTTTATTTGGAAATCACCAAGATTTCATCTTGTCTGTTCTCAATGTCCAATCTACCACAAGGAGTTAAATAAAATGAAAAGCTTATTTTTAAAACTGAAATATAATTTCAATCACATCTTTAAAAGCTCTGTGTCTGGGAAGATAAAATAAAACAATTTCTAGGTGATTTTCAAGCAGCGAGCTTTGAAAATCAGCCTCCTAATATACAGATTCTTTGATTTCTAGTAGCTACTGTTTGATTGAAAATAGTATTTATCGTGTAATTTAAAATCCAAAGACATAGCTAACTCATTTCAAAAACATGCTTTGAAGATGTTTACTTATTATAATTGTGATGTTCAAAGAAGTAATATCCACATGGAAGTTGGGTACATATTTCTCCATCAGTAGTGTAATTTGCCACAATCAATTACAGAATATATGTTTAATATGATACTGTTTTCAGAATCTCCCAGACTACGAAACTAGCTTCTCTTCAGCTGCAAAGGTGTGAGACACAAGGCATTTAGATCTATTAAGCTTAGTAACTCCTTACATATTTTAAAAGAAAATTAAAAGTACAACTTTCAATGAGACTTTTACATTTAAAATGGTGAAAGAGTAAAGAAGAAAAATTATTTGCAGAAAGGATGATACATGAAAGTAAAAGGTTGAATTCTTAGCTCTATTTCATAAACTCTGAGTTACCACTTTTTTAGGCATATCAAACTCTGTCTTAACATCTCAACTGTATATAAATAAAAGTATAGATAAATCCTATATATAAAGTCGTGATAACTGAATTGTTTATAAAATCAAACAAATTATTCTTGAGTTAATATAGAAATTATTTAAAATTTACAAATTTATGTGAAACAAGGTCACTACAGTTTTGATGATTTGAGTGTGTCTCTCTAGGGTTTATTGGTTTAGAAGTTTGAATCTGGGTCTCCCTGCACCTATGTAGCAGATGTACAGCTTTGTCTTCATCTGGGTCCTGAACAGCTGGAACAGGAGCTATCCCAAAAGCTGTTGCCTGTACTTGGGATATGTTCTAACTGGACTGCCTTGTCTGACCTCAGTGGGAGAGAATGCACCTTAGCCTGGAAGACTTGATATGGCAGGGTGGAGTGATACTCAGAGGGGCCCCACTGACTGAAAGGGAAAGTTTAGGGACATGGGGGAGGACTGAGAATAAAACATATCAAAAAGAAGAAAGAAGTGAGGCCTAATGCAATATGCTTGTGTCCTTGAAGGTCTTTAAAGCCCTTGAAATGTTTTGATATGTATCTTGTAAGTCTCTTTATTTCATGAAAGAAACATGTTGTAAATTAAGAGGTTAAGACTGTTTCCTTCCTACTCTCTCTCTTCCTAACTTACTATGTTATTTCTCCCAGGATCTATCATATGACCTTGTCATGATAACATTACCATGTGTCACAGACAAGGAGTCTCTCACATGAGCTGAACCAAAGTTCCCCATACCCTGGAAGCTTCAGAACTGTGAACAAAATAAACGTAAGGTTTTTCATTAGTTTCTCAGCTTTAGGCAACTCCTTAGGAAGGCACTACAATTGTTTGGTCGAAATGATGTGCTGCCCTGCGAAACGTCTTTCTAAATGTTCGAGTTTTCACTTATAGTATATTGTTACTGTCAGCCTCAGTTGGGAAAAGAAACTTCTTTGTTTGGTGGTTACCACGAAAACTCATTTCATTAGAACAGCTGATAAGTAGATGTTGCTGGAGTGGGGTAGCCCAATGCTCATTCATAAATGGAAGAAAACAATGCAGCCTCTATATGATTTGCCCCCATCTCAAAGCTTAAAGAGATGTTGTAGAAAAGGGGCAGTTAGAGTAGTAGAGCTGAAGGAAGAGATAGAAATTCTGAGGCTATACTATCCAGTAGAAACTTTCATTCCTAGAGAACTTACAGAGGTTCACAACTTAGGATGGTAACTAGTCTTACAAGACTTGGAAAACTGAGAAAGTCATGAGATCCCAAAGCTCATCACGAAGGCTGCATAAGTAGCAGAGACTTGTTGGGGAGTAATAAACTCTTTGGTGGAATTAAGTGTGTATTGATAAGAGAGCTTGAGGGATGCAGAGTCCATGAGCTAGTATCCATGCTGTGGTGATGTGTCTGTAAGAAGTTGCCCTGAGTTTACCTGTACTCAATCATTCACCCACACTTCTATAAGTAACCCAAATAAACTCATTGGCTTAACAAAGCTAGATTTGGATGAACTGAACCTTTGACCTGTCTATGGTACCCCATCTCAGGTGTAGAGATACTTGCTCATGTCTTACCAGACATGAGTTCACAAAAGTTCACAAAACAGTATTTAAGAAATCATACCAAAGTCATAGACTTGGGAGGTGTTTGGATTGATACAAAACTTTTAAGCCCTTCTTACATCTCTTCACAGTGTTTCTATTGATTCTAACACTCACAAATACACAGCTTCATTTCTCCAGTCCATACTACCAGATTTCTTGGTCCACATTATATCTGTCTTCAAAGATAACCACCATATTACTGCCCCATGATTTTGTACTCATTTCGGCCTGCAAACATCTATATCTTCTGTTATCTAGCATTCATTGAACTCAACTCCTTGTATTTTTTTTTTATCATTTTATCAACTTTTCTTGTATTAACTGTCCAGTAAAAGAGATCTTGAATTTAATTCCTCATGATGGGTCTGAAGACCCTTAATTATCTCAACATACTTGATGTTTTCCTTCTTTGTTTGTTAGATTCTTTTTTACTTCTTTGAGAAAGAAGAGATGAAATTAATTTATGACAATTACTTTCCAATCATATAAGAATCTGTTTATGCTTTTTAAAGATAAATTTTGCATGTATATGGTAAATATATTATGTGATCCTAGCAAAATCATCATGAGAAGATTGAACAATGAGATATCATTGTTAAAATTTTCTACCAGCTTGTAGCTAAGGCAATTACTGCAAGGAGGCAAGAGCCTGCCAATTGAACTTTTCTCCTTATAGATAATGACCTGTGATTGGATGTCATCACTGTCAATCATGCCCAACACTCACACACAAAACAAATAAAGTGCCTAAAGCACTTTGTATCTTTAAGAAAGATAAATTCTATATATCTATTCTATTATATACCCATAATTTGATAGCCCCAATCCTCTAATCTAAAAGCTAACCTCAGAACTGAGACAAGTTCAGCAAACATTGCTTTGCTGAATACAAAGTTACACAGACATTTGACTAGTGTACAGCTGTTTTATTTTTAAATTTTTCTATGTTGGTTTTATGTCAGAAATTTAAATTAGTTGTGATCTTTTAAGAGTCATTTTGCTTTTAAGCAGTACCTGACATGCAAACCTTGTTTTGAAGGTCTAAGAGTTAGACAGATTCCTTGGTGAGCAGAGAGGTAGAAGAGCCATAAGTAGTAAAGCTGGTGAGCTTTTAAGATGGCTATCTTCCTCCTTCTCTCTTGATCTGAGACAAAACTCTGGAATCCTAAAACAAAGGTTTTGAGGGGTTTCCTCTGCCAGAAGACCCTCGACTGGCTGAACAAGCTAAAGGCTGGATCACGACATTTTATTCAACAGTTGTGTCCTGTCTTCGTTCAAACTGATGAGCTCTAAATTAGGAACAGAAGACTCTTGGGTCTCACCCTCTCAGAGAAAACAGGATAAATAAATAAATAAATAAATAAATAAATAAATAAATAAATAAATCACCTCTTAAGAAACTGGTTTCAAGGCAGAGAGAGTGAGTGAGAGAGACAGAGACAGAGAGACAGAGACAGAGAGACCACCATTCCCATTCAAAGGCTCTTCCTCTTTGAGGAGATTCTTTTTCTTTGTGTGCCTGTTACCAATATGTGTTCTCCCCCCACCCCCTCCCCACTGGAAGGAGTTGTGGGTAGTGGTAACTATGATCAGAATACACACACACACACACACACACACACACACACACACACACACCAAAAATCAACCCCAAAAGCCTTTCTTCAGCTGTTGATTCTGTCTGCTTCAATTTGCTGTATTTGAGGTATCTCTGCTGCTATCTGTTGCACTGGATTTTTTTCCCTGCTTTTTAGTTCTTTAACTAGGAAAGATCTTCACTCTGAGTCAGAGAAGTAACTGAGCAGTTGTTCTGAACTCTAAATCTTTGGCAATGTATCACATTAGGACTTTAAGAAGAGAAAGGAGGAGAGAGAGAGAGAGAAGAGGGCCAACCTTTGTAGGTTAATTTAAGTTGCTACACTGCTTGCACAACCATCTGCTGTGGGCTCTCATTTTGAGATTTTTTATTCTCATTCACTGCTCACCTTCCTGCCAATTTTAATCTTCTATGAGAAAGCAAACAAGGTCATAGTTTCCTGGTCATGACAAAGACTAACTTTGTGAAGTCAAAACTTCCTAAACAGCTATCAGAGGATCTTGAAATTATCACCAGTCTGGAATTATCTCAATCTGGCAATCCCTGGGTTTCTTTATCTTTGTGATCTTCAAACAAAGTACACAAGTGAGATACTTAGAGAGCAGTGCTGAAAATAGACAGCCGCTTTGCAGAGAAGAGAGTACATGCTTAAGGTATACCGGTGGACAATGGCCAAAAGAACTATTGCTCCAATTTATGTTTTATATTATTCCAAATCTCTCTAAGAACAAAAAGCTTTTCTACTGGAGGTCTTTCCTATACAGGTAAAACAGAATTTACTTTAGATTGATTCTTAAAGGAAAGGCAATGTATGTCTTTGGGCTTCCTTTTTCTTCCTTTCTTTTATTAATTTATTTTTTTTAAATCAGAATGTCTCTTGCTAGAACATAATAGAATAAGATCTCAGGTTCTTGAAGTTTTGTTTAGATATTTAAAGAGGGTTTCTTGTCTACCCAAGGCCAGAGACAAGACACAGCTCACATGCTCCTGATCCGTAACTAGATCCTTATAGTTTGAGGGTTTTCATTGCCAGTGTTTTCAAAGCCCCTCATATTTAACTACCTAGTATAACTGGTACCTTCACCAGTTTGCAGGTTCATCCCACGTTTGGCTACATTATATGTTGTTTCCTTCCTCTTAAGTGTTCTTAGTCTACTACCCACCATTAGACCACACATTCAAGGAGCGCTTTACATCATAAGGTTTGTTAATCTCTTTAGTCTCCAAGCTTCCTTCTGCTGTGCACACATGTGTGGGGAGCCGACAGAAGGTGGCTATCACCCTTGCAACCATCTTGAGCCATATATCCTATATACCCTGACAAGAGACTTGTTTACAATAGCCTATAACAGCTGAGCACACTCTGATAACATCTTGTTTTAGATACCCAGGATTTTCCCTTGGGTGTGTGAGACTTAAAGGTGTAACTTAAAGGTTTAATTTAGAGATAAGAGTTAAAGGTGTGACTTAAAGGTGTGACTTAAAGGTATGGCTTAGAAGTGAGACATATAAAAGGCGAGAGGCAGACAGAAGAAATTATTAGACACTTTCTATTGGAACTTGAGACTTGAGACTTGAGACTCAGAGGAAGGAAACTTGGAACTGGGGAAGAGACTAGCAACTTAGAACTAGGACTTGAGACTTATTACAACTGGAACTAGGATTAGAACCTGAGACTTGGTACTAGGAACTAGGGACTTGGAACTTGGAACTGGGAACTAGAGACCAGAAGAGAAGAAGAGAGACTGAAGAATAAAGGGGAGTGAATCACACTCTGTCTTATCTCCATTCTTCCCGTCTATCCTAATTCTCTCTCTTGCTGAACCCCGACCTGTGAACTAGAGCAGCTTGGGGCAGTGCAGGTTCCAACATTGATAGAGATGTCCCCAATATTTTGGCCCCTAAGTGTGGGGCAGAGCGGTCCGAAACACACATGGAAGAAGTACTGTTTCTAGTGTTATTTCCTCACTTTTGCTCCCCTTTTATTTTTACATGATAAATCATGACAGATCTCTCCCTGGCCTCCTATCCCAGAGCTCTAGCAGGAGCCTACTGAATCTGATCTTGAACATTACTTGATTGAAAAATGAAGGATGGTGTTCTTGTCATCCTAGTCATAGGTACTGATGAAGTGAAATGTCACACCTGCATTCCACACTTACTGCATACTATATAACCCACACTGAATGGTCCTTAAACTCTGTTACACACAGTTGAACATTCCTTGTTCTTCAGGTTTCCAAATAGATCTTACTTCCTTAGAATTGTAGTCCTAAAGTAGCCCAAGAACAGTTTCTTTGTCTTTACTGCAGTATTTTTCCGAATCATATTGAGTAATCAATAATTAGTCTGTGGTGGGTGGCAGTGCTCAATTCTGGATGTTTTTCAGGAGACATGCTGGATATTGTGAGGATCCTGGAAGAGCTGCTTCTGGTATTCAGCAAACAAAGTCTAATGGTACCACCAAACAACTTACACATTCAACAAAAATAATCCTGCCTAAAATGTCGTAACAACCAAAGCCTGCCTAGTTCAAAGGCATAAAGTCACATTGAATGTGTGTTTTGTTCACTCCCCAGCTATGGAAAACAACGTAAGACTTTGCTATATAAAATTCTGAGATATTAAAGATCTTATCTACTACAGTGAACATTATTTCCTATGAAAAAGAAAACGGTTTTTTTTTTTTAGGACAAGTCATACTTTTTTATTAAATAAACCTCTGAAGTTATTGTATTGTTTATCTCCATTTCTTTGGCTGGTAGAACATTAGAACCTAATTTGCTGCCTACCTGTAATAATGATATAAGTCTATGATACTAACTCCTACCCAGTCTGCTGTTTGCCTTATTATTTTTTCTATTTTCACATCCTTTTTTTCCAAATTTATTTAGTTCTTCTGTTCTTTCTGTTAGGTATATACGAATAAAATTTTAATAATGCAAAACTTTTACATTTAAAAAACTGATTAAATATAGCAGACAATCAAACAGGGCCAGCTTGTCACTAAACAAAAAGCTTTGTTTAGGTTTCAGGGACAATAAAAGAATAGCTGCAGTGATATCTGTAAAGTCACAGAAAGGTAATCAACTAGACATAAAATTATCCAGCAAGTGACAAAGCCAAATTTTATTTTTATAGTGGAGAGAAAGTTGATTTGAAATTAAATTAACTGTCTAAATTTTCAGAGTAAGTTTAATGATTTATAGGTGATAATCTGTAATGATCCATATTTCTCCTTCCCATATGCTTCAAATACTACAGAGTCAGGAGCAGTACAAAGAACTGCCATTTAGGAAATCAGTATTACAAACTGGAGGGTACTTCCTGTTCCTGTGTGATGAGTTTGACATCTAAGACATAACTCTTTGGGTTGTCTTCATCATTTACTGCCAGGCATAAAACTACAAATTAGAATCCTCTTGATCTCTACAACATTTTTAGAGGGGGAAAAAGTCCTCAAATTTATAGATGAGTGTCTGACCTTGAGAGATAAGCAGAGTATTTGAGGGCTCCCATGTGACACATCACTTCTAAAAGGAACTCATATATATTTGGGGGGAGGGTGAAGCATCTCATGTTAATTGAAACCAGTCATTCCTCCAGTCATTCCACTTTGCCTCATATAAATTCACACTTGATTTTTCCTTACTTTGAATATTTTTTTCAATTTCATACTTTATGTGTGAGCTAACCTTCCTTTTAATTTCTGCTCTAATTTTATGCTCGAAAATAATGTGTCCAAGCTTTTTCTCCATCATTTCTGACCTTTAATTCTGAAATATATCATGAAGACAGTAACTGTATAATTTTTCTTATATTTCTAGCAGTTTCTAGAAAAATAAATCCTTAATTGAATGTTAATATTGCAATAATTAAAATTAGACAGAAAAAAAGTCTGAAGATCGTAAGGGAAAGGAGCATCACCCTCTGTTATCTGAGCAGTCCAGCAGCAGCAAAGCACAACTAACAACAGTTTAAGACCTTTTTTTTCTGTCCTAGCCACAAGCCTGCACATTTCCAAGAATCTCACCAGAAACTCCATTAATGGTGAAAGGACATGTAGTACAATCTTATATGTCCTTCCTGGCTTTATTTTATCATATTCTAACAAGGGCATCTGCAGAGCTATGCTTTAATATTGCTTATGAAAAGAGATAATGTACAAGAAAAAGAAAAGATTCCATAGCAACTTTTCTAATTTGGAAATTTTTCCTTCATACAATGTATTTTATTCATATTCTTCTCCTCTTCCAATTCCTCCCAGATCCTCCACACTTCCTTACCCATCCAACTGAATGTCCATTCTCTATCCTTGTTTCTCTAAAAAAAAAAAAAATTAAAGCCAAAACAAAATGCTGTCTTCCCCAAAACCGTTATCTATTTTGTCTTGGTCAACTACTCCTAGAAATGGGTCTGCCTTTTAGTGTGCTTTATATGTCTAGTAACACTCCATTGGAGAAAGCTGATTTTTCCCTTTCCCAGAATATGTCAGCTGGAAATAGCTTCTTGCTTAGGGATGGTGTCTACTTCCCCTTCTCTCTGCTAGGATTCCGTCTAGTTTGAACTTATTCAAGCTTTGTACAAGCTACCATATGTGAGTTCATGTGTGTGTGTGTCAACTATGTTGTGCCCCTTTCTTTCTTGAAGTCATCTACAATCTTTATTTCTTAAAACTTGTGTTCACTAAAATTATATAAATAGTAAATGTTAAGACAGTTGTGACTCTCCTTTGCAGAGTTCAAACCTACAGTTTGAATAGGTCTTACTGTCTCATATCTCTTTTGGGAAACCACCTCCCCCATACCCATACTTGGGTGTGTCTTAATTTTTTTCTAAACATATTTTTTCATAAGCCTTGTGCTTAAAGTTCATGTTAAAATAGCTTTAAGAAAACCTCCCATTCTGATTCCTACTGAAGAGTCTTGAAATTATTTTTTTTCATGGAAGCCACAAATCACAATTTGAGGTTGAGTAGAGGTTTCTAAAAGATAAAAGGAACTCTTCAGTCTTTGGAAAGCAGCAGTATGGATCTCTGGTTCTGTCCACTAACTTCTGATTTTATCAGAAACTTCTTACTTCATTATGAAAAAAGGAAGTTAAATTATCTACCTCCTAAACGTTTCATTGGGCAAAAAGCAACAGGAATGAACTGTCATGAACCACTAACCATGCATGCCACAGTGAGGTTTCCAGTGACTCAGCTGCCTTTCAGTTACCCTTTCAGTTGCTGTAAGAAACCCCAACAAACTCATTGTCTTACCAATTTAGACTTGAATGGGATTCCTTATCTTGTCCCTGATGCTACTCTAACAGAGATGAACAGACATATCCCCAGTCATATAACATCATCAATCCAAGCTCTGAGTCAAAGTTCCTCATAAATCAAGTGACAAAACAATATTACTTGAATAAAATTGTACATGCTTCTATAAATTATAGTAATTGTTTCCATTTAAAAATTAATTTACTTTTTAAATCTTAAGTGGGCTGGTCTTTGAATATATGGACCTTCAAGCTATACCTTACTGAATATTCAATTTACCTGAATCATTGAATGATATTGTTTGATAAAAATATTTTAAGTGGTAATATATACTCACTAGTGTTGGTCTTATAAAATAAACATGTGATAATTCCTAACTCGTATGTTTTATGTCAACTATCAGGTCTTTGAATAAATCCAGGGCAGATAGAATGCACAAATCTTCCCCTTGCTCACCACATGGCATACTGAACATGATTCTCATATCTGAGAGCCTCTGTAGACCAGAAATACTTAATTTAGTAGTCTTATTAAGTGTTTTTCATATTTCAGTACCTACATCCTAAAAGCTCTAAAAGTGTAATGGCAAATGTCTAATAGAAAATGCTTCTTCAGTTCATTAATAAAAATACCTCTATATAAACACCAGCCTTACCTAGAACTGACCTTAATACTTGCATGTAATTAAAATGTTATAAAAGCAAAAAAGGAGGAGGGGGGATGGGATAGGGGGTTTCTAGAGAGGGGAAATGGGAAAAGTAGAAGGCATCTGAAATGTAAATAAAGAAAATATCCAATAAAAGAAGATACAAACTGGTAAGAGGGGCACCAGCACATTTGAAAAGAAATATAAACAAACAAACAAACAAACATCAGCCTGATCCCACCCCAATCTAAGGTGTTCAAATAAAATTTGAAAAAGACATTGGAGCTAGGTGTTTAGGGTCCTGTATCCTTGTCCCCAAACAAAGATGTCTGTGGCTATTTAATTAATGTGAAATGTCAGAAAAGAAAAGGAACCTTCATTCGTGAATTTGAACTTGTGTTTGAAGTTTGAGACAGCAACCCCGTACTTTTGTAGTCCCCCACTCCTTTTGGGCGGTCAGATATTCTTTTCTAGATCGGGTGTGGGGCTAGGAGATTAGCTAGAAAGTAAGTAGAGGGCAGAATCATCTGTACAAGACTTCACATATTCAGAAAAGAAATCAAACTATCCTCACTTTGAAAGGAGAGAAAAATTATACATGTTAGAAAAATAGAGCAATCTCATCCCTCACGTAAGATGGTGCCTTGAAAGTAATAGGTAGCTATTTTGTTATTTTGTTTCATTTCAAATGACATGACACATAACACCAATATAGAGTGATTTTAAATAATAAACTCAGAGATTTTGACTCAACATAAAAGTTACACCTCTCAGTATGTTATTAGCAAGGATTCTTCTTGAAAGCCCAATTATTAAACATCTATTAAGAAAAATGGAATCATTTTTACATTTAATAAAACTACATATTTGTCAGTTTTCACATTTCTTATTGATTTTGTTTTTAAAACTAGGCTTCATATAAATAAAACAACATGTTGTATTTCTGCAATTGTAAACTTAAATCAACCATGAAGGTTAATATGGATGGAATATGTGATTGAGTTTAGAATCACTTAGAAGTATGTTTATACTTACTTCTAAATGTGTCTATGAAGGTAGTTTCTGGAAATATAACTGAGCAGAAAAGAGTAACTCTGAATATGGGTAGCATCATCTCATATGTTTTGACCATGGTCTACATTAAAAGAAGAAAATAAGCTGGACACTAACATTCTTCTCTTTGCTTCCTAAATGTGTACAGAATGGCCAAGATTCTAAACAGGATGGCGTGTATCCCCTCAAACTGTTAAAACAAAGCAAAGCCTTCATCCCCTGCTGTGTTTCTTATTAGGTACTTAATCACAACAGTGAAAAAAGTACCAAGCAAACCATATACAAATACTTCAAGTTCTGTGTTAATAATATAAAAAAAAATTAAGAAAGAAACAGTAAGTTTAACTTAAAATTTTATCAGTTCAAATAATTTCTGTCCATTTACAGAAGATTTAAATTGAACTAATTTTTCTACTGAAATCAGAGCATTTAAAGCAAGTGACTATTTCTAGGAATCCAAATATTGATTACAAACTCAAACATAGCTTTAAATATTTTATGTCTAATCACCTTTTTGTTTTGAGAATTTTCCTTCCATAGAGAAAAATAAATGCAGTCTGCATGTGTCCCTCTATCTAGGAAAAATTTTAGGTTACATTGTCACTAATGAAAATTACCTTCCAACATAATTGCATGTACATAGCATAAGGCCTTACTATATCCATTTCTTTAAGTTTTAATTAAGGCAAAGTGAGCCTCTTATAATATCTCCAAGTCAAACAGCAAAAAAAAAATCTTAGGCCTAAAACAAAGCCTAAAAACTAAAACTAACAGCTAACAGAAGTACTAGTGTGTGAGTACCACATTAAAAATACTTGGTCTTCTGAAAGATATAAATTTTTCTATCTAATTCTACTTCACCCATGATTCCATATAAGTTTTTATTGCTTGGTTTAAGTGAAGGTTAGCACTTTTGTTATTAAGAACATTTTTCAAGAGTTTATAATAATGTTGAAATTTCTTTTCTATACTTCTTATTTGATATTGCCAGAAAACTCAATTATGTGTTTGAAAACTCAAGGAGGCTCATTTTAACTGTTTTTTATATTTCTCTTTTACTACTTCCTATTGCCACCCAAACAAACTTTCCTTTTAACAACACAAACATTCGGATCTAAGTATCAACATAAATTATCAGGTATATTCTATTTTTAATATATGATCTAAACTCTTTCTGCTTCAAAAAAATAATGGAAGCAAAAAAGAAAAAGGACTAAATCATTGAGCCCCCCAAATTCCTTATTTCTGTCTGCATTTTGTTGTTGTTGTTGTTGTTGTTGTTGTTGTTGTTGTTGTTGTTGTTGTTGCAGAAAGATTGAACCAAATGTCCTGGTGCAAAAATAAAACGACTATGCAACATACAAGCAAGAGTAATACCATTTATGAGAGAGCCAGAACAGTGGGTTGATAATATTTTTGACATTTTGGGGATATAAAAATATAATTTATGTAGATGCATAGTGTTGTAGGTTGTGTATTTCTACCAGAACTTTTGCTCCAAAATGGATAAATATTTCAAAGTATTTCTACTGTTTTCTTTCTGACAAGCATATTTGCTTAATTTAACTAAGGAACTCTTTAACAGTCTAATATTAATATAAATGAACACTGATCATATAGAAATAAAGAATAGCTTTGTTGGTCCTTTCTACTGTTAAAATGAAAATGTACCCTTTCCAGGTGTTCAAACAATGGTCCATATGACATGAAGTTACTATAAGGAGTAGCACTTCCAAACATAGATACTGCAGGATGTGAAATGAAGATGAAGTTGTGATTCCAGAAGATATTAATCTCCCAGGAATTATGTATCATATATAATTCCTGAGTGAGAAGTACAATGAACAATATACATTTTATTAATTATGCTAAATTTAGTCTTTCTTTAACATGGAGTCTTCATATTTAGAGGCTTTGAAAATGTTTACTGTGATGCTAACTTCAAAAAACTGTATTGTTATAATTGGTTGAGTTATGATCATTGATTTTTGAGGTTTGAAATGCCAGTTATTAAGGCAATAAGATTTATCACTTTAAAATGTAATGATTTTGACCTAAAGGCAAGCAGTTGAAATATATATCTGACATGTCATCTCAATTCCAATAAATTTGGATTATTTTTTACTCATGATTAACAATATCTAAGTAAAAGGAAATGATTATATTATGGAAAGTGGTATAATTTACTTTTGTATAGAAATAAAAATGTTTTGATGTTGTGTGATGGTTAGTATATGCTCAGCCCAGGGAGTGGCACTATTAGATGTGTGGCTCTGTTGAAGTAGGTGTGTCCTTATTGGAGTAGGTGTGCCACTGTGAGTATGGGCTTTTAAACCCTCTTCTTCACTGCCTGGAAGTCAGTCTTCTACTAGCAGCCTTCAGACAAAGAACTTTCAGTTCAGCCTGTACCATGCCTGCCTGGATGCTGCCATACTCTTGCCTTGACAATAATGGACTGAACTTCTGAACATGTAAGCCAACCCCAATTAAATGTTGTCCTTATGAGAGTTGCCTTGGTCATGGTGTCTTTTCACAGCAGTAAAACCCTAAGACAGAAGTTGGTAGCAGGAGTGGAGTATTGCTGTGATAGTCCTGACCATGCTTTTGTTTGGAAGAATGTGAATTTGGGGACTTTGGACTTGGAAAGCAGTGGAATACTTAAAATGGGGTTTAATTAGATATCCTAGTAGGAATATGGAAGACTTTGCTACTTAGGGTGATTTGAATTGGGTGGACCTGGACCAAGAGATTTCAGTGGAAAAATTTTAATATGTGGCCTAGAAACTGTTTTTTTTTTTTTTTTTTTTGATATTTTGATGAAGAATGTGGCTACTTTTTGCTCTTGTCTGAAAAGTCTGACTGAGGCTAAGGTGAAGAGACTCAGATTAATTGCATCAACAAAGGAAGTCTCAGAAACACCCATCATAGACTGTTTTCTCTGGTTAGGACTTAAGGAGAGAAAAGAAAAATATAAAATATATGGTTCCAGTATTAAAGAAATGGAACCTAATCCTCTATTTTAGGAGATAGCAGATGAAGGAAGTGGGACTTTGGGGCAAGATCTTACCCAGCTAAATTTAGATCCAGACATGGTGATACACACCTTTAATCCAAGGAGATAAAGCCAAGCAGATCTCTGAGTTCAAGGCCAGAATGGGACTGAGCAAGTTCTGGGTAAAGAAAAGTTTAAATTCAGGTTTGGTGATACCTACCTTTAATTTCATGACACAGGCATGCAGATTTCTGAGTCCAAAGTTTACAGAGGAAGTTCTAGGACAGCTAAAATTAGGCAGTAAAGGAGCTGGGAAACAGATAGCTGGTGATAATGTAATTATAACAAGGGGGACAAATTCCATCTCCAGAAAACAGTAGAAGTCAGCAGCTTTGGTCATTTGGCTCTGGCTTTATAATCAAAAGAAAGTGACTATTGGGACAATTGATGCTGGTTAGCTGGAGCTAAGAAATTAGTGGTGATTAAGAAGAAACCACCATCACCAAGGTGAAATCTTGTGGGAAGTTTTTCCTGAGAACACAAAGAAACTGTGTTCCAGAAATAGCCAAGGTTGTTCCTCGTACTTCAGTTGTACTTGGTACTGTGTAAGAGTCACCCAGGTGCTATTGGTTTTGAAGGCATGAAGGGGTCATTAGGAGCACCTGAGGCTCAGCACTGTGAGAGATCATGGAAGGCCATTGGTGAAGGTGCAGCCTCAGTTGCAGTTGATGGCCTAAGATTGAAGAGAACATGCAAAGGATTTGAGGCTTGGCAAACATAAATAGAGCCTATGAGAGGCTATTGGTGAAGCTTAGTTGCAGTGGAAGACCCCCAACATACTGGAGATGCCAGTACCGTGGGATCATCACCAAGAATAGCAGTGGTAGTGGAGTAGATCAACTTGAACTTAGCGTTCTACAGAGGGCAGAGCTGGAGAAGTGACACCAGCCTTTTGGAGGAGCCCAGAAGTTCATGTGTGAATTCCAGACATTGAAACAAGAAATTGAAACATTGAAGTTGCCTTGGATACCCCAATATGTTCAAGATGCCAGAACAATGGGGTATCTGCTGAGGAAAGCTGCTAAGGAGTGGAACCAGCCCAGGAGAAAGAAGTTTGTTGCAGAAAACAAAGATGAAAAAGAAGCTGGAGATCTTAATAAATCAGACATGTAGATGCAGAGTTTGGAGTTTGCCTAGCTGGTTTCCTGTCTTGCTTTGCAGATTACAGTTAAATAATTGGATGAACCTTAGAACAGACTTTGAACTTTGGACTTTTAACATTGTTGAGACTGCTATTGACTATAGAAACTTTTGAAGTTGGACTAGATGTATTTTGCATTATGATATATTTAGTCTATGGAGGCCAGGGAGTGGAATGTGATGGTTTATATATGCTTGGCCCAAGACGTGGCACTATTAGAAGGTGTGGCCCTGTTGAAGTAGGTGTATCCTTGTTGGAGTAGGTGTGTCACTGTGAGTATGGGCTTTAAAACCCTCAGTCTTGCTTCCTGGAAGTCAGTCTTCCATTAGTCACCTTCAGATGAAGATGTTGAGTTCTCAGCTCCACCTGCACCATGCCTGTCTGGATGCTGCCATGCTCTTGACTTGATGATAATAGACTGAACCTTTGAACCTGTAAGCCATTCCCAATTAAATGTTGTTCCTATAAGAGTTGCCTTGGTCATGGTGTCTATTCACAGCAGTAACATCCTAAGTCATACATGTAGGATGTGAGTTTTAAATTTTATCCATTAAAGCACTTATTTCTTTATATTACTTTCAGAGTTAAACACAGAACACAGGCAACACTATCATATTTCTTTCCCTGTTATAGAAATTCTCAATTGATCTGATCATGCCAGAGAATAATAAAAATAAACCATAGTCTAAAATGCAAGCATCATAAAGTCAAAGAGTTTATTTTTAATAGTCAACTGAAAAATCTCTTACCTATTTTTTTAACACACAGCTACAAAAGCTATAAGAATCAAACCTATAGCTATGAAATTCAAAGACTATTTTAAAACATGTTCTGAACAACAGAGTCTCTTTGTGTCTGTCATTCAAAACTTCGATGTGCTAATATATTTTGATTCAAGTATACGTCTATTAGAATTTTTGTAGCGCGAACACACAGAAAGCGATCTCTCCAGCTTCCTCAATCAACATTGGCGGCATTATTTCTAGAGTGAAATGAAGATTTTTGTTAACAATGGCGAGCCTGTCATAATAAGTTGTAGATGCTTGAAAAGTTGTTCACGATTTTGAAAATCCAGTAACAAACCAAGAAAGTTTAAAAGGCAGGCGCATGGCCAACTAAGAATCTGTCAGCGATATTGATTACAATGAAATGTCATCAACCCATGTACAAGGGTGAGTTTTGAGGGAAAACTACTAGTTTAATCTTCAATCAATAACTGGAAAATTAGTATCAAATCCAGTAAAGCAAAGATTAAACGTGGCTATTTATTTCTCATGTGGATCTTGCCGTGTATCTATTAAGTACATTCACCTCTAGGTTTTTTTTTATATTTACTGTGTTGTTTAGTAATAATAATGTTACAGAATAAATGCTTCTATAAGACGTCTATTGCACTGGTATAATTGTTTCAATATTCGTACCACAACAGGTACAATTTCTGTTTCAAAGTTAGCACAGAATTATAAAATATCATAATTATTTTAATTGAGAAGCCTATCTAATAACTTTTTAGTGAGTTTTGTTTATAACTCTGTTGATAGACAGCTATAGCAACCACTGCACCAACAACATATATAATTATAGTGGCAAACTTAAAGTTTGAAGTCTCAGTTATATTCAACCTAGGTATATTCAATGAGTTAATTGAGAATAGCTTGCCATGCTGGGAGTCCAAAGAAGATAAGTGTCAAAAGATTACCTCATCTATAAATCATCCTTCTATTGTTTATTTCTTAAAATGAGACTGTAGAGATTAAACACCATTTAACTTTTGGGCAAATTATAAGTAAAACATGTAAAGGATGCCTTTGGGCCTGCTCTTTATTAATGTCAGGAGTATAAAACCTGTTCCATAATTGAATTAAAAATTTGATGAAATGTTTTTAATGACTTGATTTGCTTCTTCATTTTCATTTTTCCTGTGTCTGACTTGGCTTCTTTTCTAACTACATGTACATGTGTGAAAACCTCCAAATAACTCACACTTAAGGCAATGTAGAAACTGTTCAAGTTTCTCTCACTTATTTCACTTTCTTATTACATTGCAGAGGATTTGTTTAATCTCTGCTAAATTTAAAAATTGTTTTAAATAATAAAAATAATAAATAAATGAATAACTACCACAAATCTTCCCAGCCAAAATCTTGTATAAGTACCTAAAAATAAAAGACATGTTACTGATGAATTTTTGTTACTCATGGATTTTTCTTGGGCTGGAAAATAAGCAGTGTTATTTGATACCCAAGCATTCATATCTAAGGACATTCTTCAAGAGTGTTTATTCTAATATTTAATTTGGTGACATTATGGATACATGCTTCACGTTCCTATTCTTTTTGAAAACATCATATATTTGTATGTGTTTATGTATGTATGTATGTATGTATATATGTATGTACATAACACATACATATTGTTATGCATCATCTATAATTTTAGGTAAATATAATATAGTATGATTTTTAGTGTTAGTTGATATACTCTTCCCTCAACTCCCACTCCATCTCTGTTTTTCTATTAGTATTAACCTCTCTCCCTGCTCCCTAGTTCGAACTCGCTCCCTGTATTTCCATACCTTCCAAGTAAAGGCTCTATGAATAGGGCTTCATTTGCCTGGATTTAAGGATAGCAATTGACAAGTGGGACCTCATAAAATTCAGTCATTTTGTGAAGCAAAGAAAACAATTGAGTAAAGAGGAAGCCCACTGAATGGGATATAATGTTTCCCACATATACATCTGACAGAGGAGAAATATCTAAAATATAGAGAGAAATGAAAAAGATAAGAGTTAACAAAAAAACAAATGAGGGAATAAAAATGGCCCAGGGATCTAAGAAGAAACAAAAAATGTCATAAACCACTTATCATCCTAGCAGTTAGGGAAATGCAAATTAAAACAACTTGAAGTTTCTGTTTTACCTCAGTCAAAATGTCCATGATCAACAAAACATCTGAGGACAACTGCTAATGAGGTTGTGGGGAAAGCAGAGCCCTCATTCATTGTTGGTGAGAATGCAAACTGGTGCAGTTACTGTGACATCAGTATAGAGAATTATAAAAAAAACCTAATCTACAAAATGGTCTAGCTGCACTATTCCTTGCCTTATACTCAAAGAATTCAACATAGTACTTCACAAATACTTGCTCAGCAATTTTCATAGTCACCATATTCACAATATCCAGAAAATGACCTACAGTGGATGAATGCATAATGAAAATGTGTTACATATACACAAGAGAATATTATTCATCTTTAAAAAAAAAAGTCTTTCTTAGTCAGGAGGCAAATTGCTGCAACCACTCTGGAAATCAATACAGAGAACCTCAAAAAATAATTCTAAAAATATATCTACCACATTACCTAGCTATATCACTTCTTGGCTTATACCCCCAGAGACTCAACATCACACTCCACTGATACTGCTCAGCAACACACATAATACCCAGAAAAAGAGAATGACATAAATACGATACAAAAGAGGAATGTATAATAAAACTGTGGTACATATTCACATTGGAGTACTATTCAGCTATAACATATTTCATATAACAATAAAGTCATGAAATGTAGAGGTCAATTGATAGACTTAGAAAAGATTGTACTGAGTGAGTGAATCAAGACCCAGAAAGACAAATGCTTCATATTTTTTCCTACCCACAATTTCTCCAAATCCATAAGTGTGAGTATATAAATGGAATGTCTTGTGTTTCTTTTGCTGTGAAGAGACACCATGAGCACAGCAACTCATATAAACAAAAACATTTCATTGGGGCTGGCTTACAGTTCAGAGGTTTAGTTTCTTATCATTATGACAAAAAAATATGGCCTCACACGGGTAACATGGTGGTGGAGATGTAGCATAAGAGTTCTATCCAAATCCTCAGGCAGTATGTAGAGAGAGTAACACTGTGCCTAGCTTGGACATTTGTAACTACAAAGCCCACTCCAAGTGACACATCTCTTCCAACAAGGTCACACTTCCAATAATGTCACTCCCTATTGAGCCCACAAAGGCCATTTTCATTAAAACCACCACATTCCATTCCTTGACCCCAATAGGCTTGTAGCTGTATCGTAATGCAAAACTACATTCAGTCCAAATTCAAAGGTCCCTATAGTCTGTCAAAGTCTTAACAATGTTCAGTGTTTCAGAGTTTAAAGTCTCTTTGGAGACTTGTGTCAATCTCTTAACTGCAATCTCCTGTAAGGAAAATGAAAAAGCATATTGCATACTTCTAACACACAGTTGTAATGGACATACATTACTATAATAAAAGGGAGGGAAAGGAGCATAATGACAAAACACTGACCGAAGCAAGACTGAAAACCAGTTGTGCAATTTCCAAACTTTTCATTTTCATGTTTGATGTCAAAGCACACTTCAGATCTCCAACTCCTTTCAGCTTTCTTGACTGCTACATATTTACCGCTCTTCGACAGTTTCCATTCCCTGTTAACATCTTTCCTCAGCAGGTATCTCACAGCTCTGTCATCTCTAACATTTTAGGGTCTCTTAGACAATCCAGTCTTCATCTTCACAACTTCACATAGTGGCCTATAGAGTGTCACACTCTGACACATATTTGGTGTCAGCAGCTTTCCTTAGTTGTGAAGGAAAATTCCATAACCCCTTTCTTTTGATCCTTGTCTCTAAAGCTAGAACCACTTGGATGAAGCTAATTAGTTCTGATGCTTGTTGGGGCTGAACTATGGCCCCATCATTCAATTACATTTTTACCAACTTTCTAGTTTTTATGGTCTCCTTCACTGCCCAAGCTTAGCTATCTGGAACTCACTCTGTAGACCAGAATGGCCTGGAACTCAGATATTGGCCAGCCTCTGCCTTCTGAGTGCTGGGATGAAAAGTGTTCACTACCATGCCTAGCATTAAGCTTTCTTTTAATTCCTTTTCACTAGTTGGTAGTTTATCTGGGTGGGGTCTTGCCTGAAATCACCAATCTCTTTATTAGCACTCCAGGTAGCATCAGGCTCTTCTTTAATCTATTTACACTTCCTGGTCTCCCTTTTCTCCTCAAACTACATGTTTCCTGCTCAATTTGCTCTATTTTATTATAGATCTTCATAAGCATGGCCACTAACAACCAAGCAACAGGGTCAGTATTAGACTGTCTGGAAATCTCTTCTGCCAAAGCTCTTAATCCTTAACTCTTCAAGTTAGCCTCAAGTAGATATTTTGAACAAGGGCAGAAAGTAGCCACATTCTTCACCAAAATATCACAATCTCTAGGCCACATATTAATATCCTTCTCCTCTTATGTTTCTTGAGCTCAGCCCCTCTGTTCAAATCACCCTCAGCAAACACACACACATAGGCAAACAAATGCAATAAAGGTGTGATTGTTATTTTAAATCTGACGCCAAAAGTAAAACATAATTTAATAGGAAGAGTCATACAAAGAAATCTGACAGGATGTTGGTTGCTATCTCCAGGGACTTTGAGAAGAGAAAATTTTAAATGAAAGTAAATATGGAGATCAAGTGGGACACTTATTACAGTCAATGTAAGCGATAGAAATATACGCTGTCTGTTAATACTGTTTGTCTTTCATTCTCCTACTAGTTGAGGCCATTATGGTCCACTTAATGTGTTCAATTGCCTTTCTAGTCCAAAGTCCCAAAGTGTTTCATATTCCTCTAGACAAAAACATGGTCAGGCCTATCACAGAAGTACCTAAGTCCTTGGTACCAACTTTGGTCTTAGTTAGGGTTTTTATTATTGTAAAGAAATATCATGACAACAGCAACTCTGAAAATGAAAGCATTTAACTGGGACTGGCTTACAATACATAGACTCAGTTCGTTGTTATCATGACAGGAAGAACGGCAACACTCAGGTACACAGGGTACTGGAGAAGTAGCTTAGAGTTCTAAATCTGAGTCCTCAGGCAGCAGAGAGAGAATGTAACACTGGGCCTGGCTTGAGCATTTGAAACCACCCCCAGTGACACACTTCTTCAAACAAGTCCACACTCCCTCATAGTGCCACTCCCTTTGAGTCTATGGGGGCAATTTTCATTTATACCACCCGAACCAAATGAGCAATTCTCATATATTTATTCCACATTTTTAAGGAAATATTCTTTAGCAAGTACAGATTTACGTTATGTTTAGTAGTTCCTAATTTTCCCACAATTACTCTATTAAAGCTCTCATTTAATTAATAAAATAATTGATTTAGTGTTTATTTTAAAGTGAAGTAGAATTATAAATATACAAGGAAGTGAATCAAAATGATCAAAGGAAACTCTACTGTGATTGGCATATCTTACTCAGGACATGTTATATTATTTTATTTTGCACTAATAAATTAAATAGTTAAAGCTGGCACTAAAATAGTTATTAATAAACAGTGTATATTTCTATCAGTTACATTGAAATAAGTGTCCCACTTGATCTCCATATTTATTTTCATCTAAAATTTTCTCTTCTCAAAGTCTCTGGAGATAGCAACTAACATCCTGTAAAATTTCTTTGTATGACTCTTCCTGTTAAATTATGTTTCACTTTTGGCTTCAGATTTAAAATAACAATCACATCGTTATTGCCTTTGCTTGCCTGTGTGAGTAAATGCACATGGGTTTGGATGCCGTTGCATATGAGTGGAGGCCATAGGAAGATGGAGAAGTCGGTTCTCTCTTTTTACCATGTGAGTCTTTGGGATCAAATTGAAGTCATCAGATTTGGTGGCAGTGGTTTTCACCCACTGAATCATCTTGTATGTTCATTAACAGTTATATTTTGTCAAAGGAACATTCTCAAGTTATCTTTTAATGCACAGAACATATTAAATCTGAAAGCATCACTTAGAAAGGACTATAATGACAAAACACTATTAATCTTTTTCTACATGCAATATTTGAAAATTAAATTAAGTCATCTCTAAATTACTTTTATGGCATATCTGTAATGAGTTATATTATATCAACTGTGTTAATTCCCGCTAGATGATAGCCTAAGCTTTGATTCTGGCCTCTGGTCAGGTAAACAATTATTTTTGATATAAACATATATTTAGTTGTTTCATTTAAGAAAGGAAATTAGAATTGGATAAGATATTGCAGTCCTATATCATTCATTTCATACATAAAATGTTAAGGCCTACAATCAAATGAATGTCAGTGGTGGGTTTCCCAGCAGTTGTTACTGTGTTCTTTTTAATAAACACAACTGTTGCATTCTTAATGTTAATTAATAATAGTTCTAATTATTAGTATGCACAAAATTCAAGAATAAATGGCTCATGTGCATTGCTAATAATCATAATAACAAAATAGTAGTCACGGGGATAAAGCAAACTCCCAAATGTCACAAAACCAGTAAGTAGCAAAACAGAGCTTCCAAAGCATGTTCTGATTTGCTATGTGCTGCTGGGATCCAGTTAGATGGCCATGACATATTAGGAGAAATACTATGAAAACAAGGACAATTCACCTGGTACATTTCTTATAAAAGAGGCAGATTTATAGTTACAAAGCTGAATAAGGCATTATTTATTTTAAAGCACTGTGGATTGTTTCCGCAACTTAACTAATATTACCAGCATTTGAATGGGATGAACCAGATTAATAGGCAATAATAAAAGCCTGGAGTTTACGTTGCTTCTATCAAATCCAGATAGACTGTAGTTTCCGACTTAAACTGTTAAATTTTTCCTGTAGTTGCTTGGTGTCCTATGGCTAGGTTTTAATTTAATTGTAAAGATATAATGGTAAAATTTTTATATTAAACATTAGAAAGAGATTTCGGTAAAATGCAATAATTTAAAATATACCACTATGGTAGAAAATAATAAACACATAGAATCCAATAAAAAGTCAATGCCACATTGAAATTTATGTGCCACCGTATGTGTTAACTGGTTAATGATCCAGTGTCTGAGAGATCTCAGGGGTCCAGGTTAGTTGAGACTGCTGGTCCTCCTGTAGGGTTGTTCTGTTCCTCAGCCTCTTCCAGCTTTTCCCTAACTCAACCACAAGGATCAGCAGCTTCTATCCACTGGTTGGGTGTAAATATCTATATCGGATCAGCTACTTGTTGAGTCTTTTTTAGGGCAGTCATGATAGGCCCCTTTTGTGAGCACACCATAGCCACAGCAATAGCGTCAAGCCTTGCACTGCCCCACCCCAGCTGTACCCCAACTTGAGCCTGTCTCTGGACCTCCTTTTCCCTCCAACTCTTCTCCATTTTTGTCCCTGAGGGTTGTTAGCTACACTTATTATCTCAGGCATAAGGGTGAGGTTTTGAATATAGTAGGAATTATGTTGGTCTAGCAAAGTGATGGGAGTATATTCTTTTCTAAGGCCCATGACCTCACTAACCTTGACAAACTGTCTAAATGTCCAGTACTAGGCAATGTTCTTCATATTGAGTGGGTCTTAAGTCCATTTAAAGAATTGTTGATCACCATCAACATGGGAGTGCCACTTTTTGCAACTTTATGTTATATTGTCATGCTGGTCATTGTTGTGATTCTCCAGTAGGACTATTCAGCTGGGGAGGACTATTGTTTCTATCCCTTGACAGCTTGTATAATATGTTTCAGCACCATGGAAGTTAGGCTTTCAAGTTAGATAACAAAAAGTAGTCTTTTGGGTTAGATTCAGCTTGAATAATCCAAACATTATGACTTCTCCATTAATAGGGACCTATCCTCAACCTCAGATAGGCAATCTAGGGCAGCAGCAAGTCTACTTATATTTGAACTACCCTGATCAACCATTCAAAAGTAGGTTTCTTATACATGATAACTAGGGATTTTGTTAGTATATGGTTCTTGTGGGAATCATTGTCACGTCCAGTGGCATAACTTCTCATTGTTGACTCCAATGCCTCCCATCTCTCTCTTCATCTCTACCTCCTTCACCTCACCCCCATTGTGTGTGTTTGTGTCTTATATTCTTTTAGATAATCATGAAATAATATGATTTCTGAGGATTTGTCAATGAACCTTGATGTCCTTTGTTTCTTATCTCTCTTCCGACCATATTGGCTTCATTCTCTCATCTAGTGTCAGTACAGCACTCTCCCAGTTTTTCAGTTTCCCAATTTATATATCTCTGTCCTGCTATACCTCTCCCTGCCCAACTTCTTCCCACATGCACCTATGGTCATTTTGTACTTTCTTGTTTATAGTGGTTACTGTATATTGTATAAACATGTCTGAAGAATTACAGCTAAGAACCACAGATGAGCATGAGAGATTTTTCTTTCTGAATCACCTTGCTTAATATAATATTTTTCATGGCCTACCCTTTTACCTGCAAATTCCATGCTTTTATTAGAATTTATAGCTGAGTATAATTCTCTTGTGTATATGTAACACACTTTCATTATCCATTCATCTGCTGAAGGTCATTTATGTTGTTTCCATTTTCTGGCTATTGTGAATATGGTGGCCATAAAAATTTCTGAGGAACTGTTTGTGGACTGGGATGTTGAGTTCTTTGGAAGTAATCCAAGGAATAGTACTGCTAGAACATATTATAGATTCACATTTAGTTGTTTGAAACTCCTCCACACTGATATCCAAAGTAACTGCAACAGTTTGCATTTCACCAACAGAGAATGAGGACTCTACTTTCTCTACAGCCCTGCTAACATTTGCTGTAAGTTATTTTGTTGATCTGAGCCATTCAGACTTGTGTGATGTGAAATCACAAATTATCATCATCTTTATCATTTTCACTAACATATCAGTTTCTTGAAAACAGGGACAAAGTCATGGTCATAGCCCACTGCAGTGCATTTTATATAGTAAACATCTATTAAGCATTTATTAGAAAACTACTAAAGACAAGACAACACTCTATTAGTACACCCATTTGCTAATAATTGCCTTGTAGATACCTACTAAACATTTTTCACACTGGCATCAAGTGTTTCAGCCAGCTCCTGATTTCTTTTCCATCATATTCAAGGAATTGAATTTTAAGTTATATTTTTAAAAATCAAGCTATTCAGTAACAGGAAACATTTGCTACTAAGTATAAATATATTAGTCCTGAACACTTTGATAGTGCTCCTTTATTAGCTTCATACTTAGTAAGTTAACTCCATGCACTGTAGTACTGTAGTATAGTGTAGGTACCAATTAATGGAAGCACTCTAATTCCTAATCATACAGTCATCCCTCTGTGTTCACAAAGGACATGTTGGTTCCATAGTGTTCCATCCTTAGATCCAATGCATTTGCATAAACCCTGAATATATCATCAGTGCTCTAATAATAATTGATAGGATATTTATAATAGCTAACACCATGCAAGTTAGTGCAGTTACTATATTGTATTACTTATGGGAAAAGGACAGACTAAAATGTCTGCACAAATTTGATACATACAAAGCTTTTAAATATTTTGTTGTTTAGATTTGTATGTGCAAATACCCACTCATAGAAGAGGCTGACTATGACATTCTTAAATGCTACTGATTTAGTTATGATTCACAACTATTTGAGGGAATGTTTTTGTGGTTAATATTTTTATCAGATATATTCTGCATAAAATACTTTTCTACAGTATTGTTTCTAGCTTGATTTCTAGAAATAATTAATAATAATAATTGTGCACATGCTGGGAAAGTTTTCAAGGGTTATTAGTGGTGTACAGTTCTTCATGAAGAACCACTGGGCCAACTTTTCTCCTAAGTTGTAAGATAAAAATATAAAGATTATAAAAGAGAAAATTATGAAACTGTAAAAATAGGTTTATGAAAAAATAAAGAATGATCAATATCCAGAATGTACCCAAATAAAATACAAGAATTTGATTTTCCCTAGAAAATAATTTGTTATCATTTTGTCTTTCAAAGAATTTTTAAAGTTCTATTTTATGCAGGTTATTGTAAATAGGAGAGAGAAAAAGCCTGGCACTCCCCACAATCCATGCCCTGCCTTCTGAACCAGTTCAAGGCTTTTACTGAACTATGCCAGAGAGAATGAAGCAGATTGTTTCGAAGTGGAGATAAACAATGTACTGTCACTAGAAAAAATACAACATTCAGTGAATAGATCATTATCCTTTATGTAGCACAATATCCAAACTTGTCCCTGAACATAGTAATATGTTGAATTAAATGGGAGGATCTTAACAGATACATCACTTGTCAAGGAAAAAAAAGAATATGAGTGATTAAATAAAGAAAATCTTCATCCATTGAAAGTCTACAACTATCTTAAACTGTTTGAAAACTTTCTCAGTAAACACTCACAGTGTTCTATGAAAAGAAATATAAATTTGTAACATCACAGAGAAAAATGGGGTTCACATAGGCAAGTACATGTCCCAAGGCCCCCAGAACATTTGTCAAAACTGTGAGTGAATGCCAGTCACAATTTTTCTGAATACATGCACTGTCTGATACCACTTACTTAAAGATGAGAATTGAAGAAATATAGTAAAATTGGCAATTCATTTGTAAAAGATATGTTGGTTAAGGTTGACATTGATGGAAGCAAACTACAAGGAATGAAATAAAAATACACTGCATTTGCTTGAGACTTTACTATGGTTATTCAACTTAAATTCTGCAGTGACAATACCATGAGTCTTATAAGAAAACAACCGATTCAGTATTAATTGGTAAGGAAAATTTCAACATGCACATAAAAGGATGTGTTTGAAGCTGAATGAGAAATGTAAAATACTCAGATCAGAGAAAAAAGTAAAAGCTAGATATTATAATTGAAATTTGTGAGTACAGACAATAAGAAAGCCATTAATTCTTTGAAGATTCGACTATGGCTGTCTGATTCTTCATATTTAAATATGTATTACAATTTCAGTAGCTGAAAATGACCTTAATGTCAAAAAAAGCAATTCTCAGGTTTTCTAGAATAGAAAAAGTTCTCATCTAAAGGCCATTCGCCTTGGCCTCTGTGTTGCCTTTCATCATTCCCTTAATAATTCCTCTTTACCTACCTTGTCAAACACAGCTGAAGATAGTCTTGCATAGGAAATTATTCTAGTCTAATTTCACCTGCAGTGATAAAATACTCTGACCAAAAGCTGAAGAAAGGGTTTATTTTTGGCTGACAATTCCAGGTAACAATCCATTTTTGTGGTGAAGTCAAGGCAAGAACTTAAGCAGCCAGTTATATTACAACTACTGTCAAGAGCAGAGAGAACAGAATATGCCAGCAGTTCTCAAACTGTGGTTGATGATGCCTTTGGCAAAACTCCATCTCCAAAAATATTTACATTAGTATTCATAACAGTAGCAAAATTACAATTATAAAGTGGCAAAGAAAATAATTTTATGGTTGAGGTTTGCCACAACATGAGGAATTGTGTTAGAGAATCGCACCGTTAGAAAGGCTGGGAACCACTGGAATATACCCATATTGCCTACGTGATGTCAAAACAATTTTCAACTTGTTTTCTCTATTCCTACACAGTCCAGGTTCAGCTCAGGAAATGGTGAGGACAACTTTAAAATGGCTCTTAGAAATGCAATTAGCAATCAAGACAATTTCTGACAGGTATGCTTATGGGCCACTTAATCTAGATGCTTCCCCATTGAGACTCACTTCCCTGGTGACTCTACATTGTCTCTTGTTAGTGACTGAAACTAAGCAGGGGTAAACCTTAGAGGCAAGTTTGCACCTGGAGACTTCCCCCTCACACCACTACTCCCTCTACAGTGCCATTTCCTCAGTGAATCCCTGTAAGATACTGACATTAACTGAATGCCAGTACTACTTCTATCCTTACCAAGAATGTCCGCGAACAACCTACTGATGAACATAAACCTAATAAAAGTTTAAAAGATTATATTATAGATATTTAGCAAGAAATAAATTTATATGGGTAAAATGTCTAGACATTCAGGATCTCAGAGTGGTGAACCAAAATAATAGAACACTGAGAATATAGATTTGGGAGTGGGAGGGAGCAGGCAACCTGATTTACCAGGAGAAAACATGTCACAATTGTTGCCTCTTGACCAGCAGACAGCAAGCACCCCATAGTGCCTTGATATAAACTTATAAAGTTGAAGTAGATACACTGCAATTGGTGAACAAGTCTAGGAATTCCTCACATTTGTTAATAAATTACTCACTAGGATCAAATCTCAGTAAATAATGAGAATGGTCACCCTGAAAAAGGGCAAGCTAATGATCTATGCAGCTGGTAAAGGTAAAGCTGACATTTGCAAAACTAATATCAGCATAGGCAGAAATTCCAATATGGAAACATGGACAGAAACTACCAAGGAACAAAAATTAAGGTGTTGTAAGACACACAGTCATAAAGCCACAGAGAAGTTGGGTGGCTAGTTAAACCACCCATAACCGATTTCCACAGAAATATGGTAACTATTCCCTCTTAGTTATGCATGACTATTGGTGTCATAGATCACAGCAGCTTTGATAATCTTCAAAAGACTCTCATTATGGGTTGGGTCTATGAACATTCCATCATGGAGACATGAAGGACTCAAAAAATGTTGCCTAAGGTCCTTCAAGTAATTTTTTGAAGCTCCTCTCTTCCCCTGGCTATATTGAGAGTAAACCGATGATAATAATGGGACTAACAACTTCCTATAAGTAACTTGGAGACAGAGAAACACTTCAGGAGTTTTCTATGCTGCATCTTCATTCCATGGAAACTGCTTTTGATTCTCCAGGACTCCTGTAGTTAGCCTCAGTTTGGCTCACCAAGCCATATTTGGACAGGAGGATCTCTTTTATGGACTAATGATGTTCTTACTATCTGGAATAAAAAAAAGTTTCTTCGTATCTTCCTAGAAAAACTCACACAGACAATGGGGTGCATAATAAATGTGGGACATAAACACATCTGATCAATGCCTATGCAATTTAGATTTTTTAATGAGAAAAAAATTCCATTTTATGTCAAAAGTTGACTAACAATATGGCATGATAGTAAAGTCTGAGCAAATCTAGACCATTTGACTCTGTGTGATTAAGAGATTCTAGATCAAAGAATGAAGATATTTCTACCTGTGGAAGTGGATTAAACACAGTAAGAATTCCATTCAACTTTGAACTGTTCAGTTTGGAATCCTAGTGACACCAGAGCAGTAAACGCAAAAATAGTTACAAGCTGGGACTGGAGAAAAAATAAAGTCATTTGCTGTGCTTTCAGAATTCCTGAGTTCTGTTCACAGCAGCCACTTGGTAGTTCATAACTGTCTGTAACTCCAGTTCCAGTGATCTGAAGCCCTCTTCCAAACTCTGTAGTCATCAGGCATGCATATGGTGCACACACACACACACACACACACACACACACACACACACACATACACACTGAGTAAGTGTTTTTTAAGTTATAAATCTGCAGAATTGTTTATTTTGAATCATCAAAAGGAAACAGATATAAAACTGCACCAAAGAGGGCATTCGAAGTATCTGTCTACAAACTCCAGTGTGGACTTTCTTTGTGATAATTTTATCTCTGAATGGAAAAGGTGGTGAAGTTTAAAGAAAACCCCAATCCAATTGTCACAGATTTCTCTCGTCGTGTCTTTTTAAAAAAAAAAAAAAAACTCAATTTATTTCTCACGGAAACATCTCTAGCCTCCCTATTCAAAGACAGAGAAAAACTCAATGACTTGTAGAAAGAAAAACTTAAGAGGTTGTATGATTTCAATAGAATGTTTGATGCTCCTGTAAAATGTGACAAAACACCTGTAGAAGAGCCCTTCCAGAGAAGAACATACTAGACACAGAGGCAACAGGGACAAAGGAAGAAGGATGCTTGGCATGTTCAAGAAAATTGGAGTATAGGAGAGCAGCATGAGCAAGGAAAAGAATTTTAGCAGATGGAGGGATCGATGTCATAGGGAGCCTCATCCTATAGGGACTCACAAAAGTCTAAAATTCACTGCTTAACATTGTATTAATGATAATCATATGAAGAATGTGAAAAGTATTATCTGTTTGTGTGTTTGACTATTAAGTTACATGCTAAACTTACCTTTTAGAAGAATTACTTTGGTTGCCAGGTTGAAAATAACCTTTAAAAAGTAGGCCAAGAGTGAAAGCAGGGATAATGATTAATGAGACCCTCTGTAATCAGTTATCTAGATAGGTGACTATGGGCATAATGTTTTGTATGCTGTATAAAGTTTACTCTTAGGTTATTTAAATGCTGATTTCTCTACCCTCATATCTTGGGATGTATCATGGAATAGGGCTAGGAGATAGCCAGATTAACATAAAGTAAAGACAGATTGTTTAATTGCTCAGCTATTGAGGTGCAGTTTTAAATAAATCTTGGTTTCTCTGTGAAGTTATTGGGGGCTACCATAACATGAAAAATATACAGCTGTTGGATTACTTCACTGTTTATATTTATATTAAGAATAATTCATTCTCAGTTACTAACTGAAATAAAAACCATTCATGAAGTGTAGGAATCAGATTAACAATATTTGTTGGGGATGGGAATTATTGGTCAAGTGAGGAAAAAAGGAGAGCCACAGAGGACCTTGTTTCTTTTGAATTTCAGCCTACTAACAGTTGAAACTACAGTATGAGTTCTAGTAGAGTCATATGCTGATGAAGAGTGTGCTATTCAAAGGATGACTCTGAATGTCTAGTTATGGCTAGACAGATGACTCTATACCACCCTACTCCCACGCCCAGAGTAATAACAAGTCAGAATAGACTGTGTATCTCTCAAAGAAGCTGAAGCAGTAGGCATTCTCCCAAGATAACATCCAGGTCTGCACGGTTTCACCGATGAACTTCATAAAAAGAGCAGTGAAGAAAATTTAGTAAACTCAAAAAAGAGACATACCTAAGAAGGGGGAAAACACCATTTTATGACATTTTAAGAATTCTACCTAGTCTCACAGTTTCACTAAAAGAAAAACAGACTAATATATCTTAGAATATACTGGAAAACAGTTCAGTATCAACAAAGTGTAAGTGAACTGGTTACATCAGTATGTAAAAATTGAATCATTCCAAACGAAGACTACAGTCAGTGTTTGCCACTTTGTGGCTCTTTCCTCCTCCTCCCCTTCTCTACCAGCTTTCCACCTTCTCAATGCCCTAACAATAGTTAGAAGAGAAAAGAATGTGGTTTAGCATGCATTCACTTCCAGGCACACTGGGCAGGAAATGATGAAGCTGTCCTGGGAATGGATGGGTCAGCAGGATATCGGTATGGCTCTGAACTCTGGTGGTGGTAGAGGAGGAGCTTTTCTGAGGATTTTGTTGCATCTCTTTTAGACAGTATTCAATGAAACAGCCTGTGTGTCTTTTATTCTGGGTGAACAAGGGCTATATAAACTTTGGAAGAGCAGGAAGGGATTTTTCAGGTGAATGTATTGATTGGGGCTTTAGGTACTGGGAATGCCTCATTTGCATAGAGAGAGATTCTCTGTACTTGCTGGACAGGTTCTTACTGGAAGAAACAAAGAGTTGAGTCTGTAATTTCCCCAAGGGCTACATTACATTAGAGAATGTGGGGAATCAGACTCCCCAGATAGAGACAAGCAGAGAAGAGGGAACGCCTCCATTTTGCACTCAACTCATGGGGCTGTTCGGTCATTGTAGTCAGGAACCTTAACGGTATGGCTTCCCAACAAAGAATGAACAGGGTGGAAAAGAGGTGGTGTTATCATAGACTACTTCCTGCTGATTAGAGGAATCCAGTTTCTTGGGGAAAGTTTGATCTTTGTTATCAGGATATCTAATATCTTCTTGTTGTTTCTTCTTTGCACATGACTACTTAGCAAACCCCAACTAACTAACCCAAAACTCACCACCTCTCAGGGTCCAAGCATTTACATACCCTCGTAAAATCCCCAGAATTCCAAGTGTCACACAACTGCAGAAATTATCTGCAGCTACTAGAAGAGGAGGCAAATCCTAGTCAGCTGATGTGACGCAGCCCCTCATCCCACCCCTGGAATTAAAACAAAACACATTATTATAATATTTCTGTATTTTTCTAAGAAACCAAAATTCTTACTATAGAAGAATGTTTCAGGGAGTCAAATTTGTTCTAATGTTTTACATGTAATTAAACTAAACAGGCACATAAAGGGAGAGAAATTCCTAATGACTTTCTCAGTGCAGAAGAAAAAAAAACTAGACAAAATTTTGCAGCCGATCATATCAAGAAGTAACAAAATCTGGGGAAAAGGGAAATTCTTCAGTCTGATAGTGATCTTCAATTAATGCTATCATTACAATTAAGAGCCAAAGAATCTGATGCTTTCCTGGGGTCTTCTACTTAATAACGTATCACTTTAAGCCTCCTGGAAGTTCCTCTGTGCATGTATAAAATAGGAATTATAACCAAACACTTTATGCTTGTCAATGAAAGGAGCTTGGTTAGACATGAGGGAGATAATGACTAACAAACACAGAGAATTAAAATTCTTTTAGGTTTTCTGATGAATGTCCTGAAAGTCCTACAATACATCTCCTCTCAAGTGTTTATTTCCTCCAATTTATTTTTATTATTTGGGGTCTTGAAAGTGATTTAAATTCCTTGATTAGTTAGTCCTCTTTTGACCTGATATGACTTCAATATTATCTTTCTTCACTGACTCGGGCAGATAGTTCATAAAGCTAATAAGATTTATAGACAGTTCCTTATGTCCTTCACAGTAGATCTTGAGAGAGAAAAACAAAGGACAATTGATTAAGTCATTACTTCTTAACTTATTGGTAGGTTTCAGATGTTAAGATTTGTTTTTTTTTTCTTTCTGTTGTTTAGCCCCCATCCAAGAGTATATTTTCCCACACTCAATATTTATACTCTAGCATTTCTCTCTGCATATAAATCAATGTTTTTCTTATCCTGAATGCAACAGAGAAGGGTTATATTACCTCTTGAGTTCTGCAAGATATGGAAAGTAATTTTAATGGTTTCTAAATCATTAAATATCTCTATTTTTGGAACAAAGTAATTGCAAGTCTCAAAATTGTCCTTGGTACTTGATAAAGCTTTACAATGAGGAAACAGCAAAGTACATAATATTTTTTCAGAAATTAGCAAAGTCCTTGTTTTTCTTTTTTTCTTTTTCTTTTAAATTAAATTATTCTTCTCCGTCCTACCCTCCCTGAGTTCTTTGCCCACTTTCTCCTCCTGTTAGCTTCTAAGTGGGTGTTCCCCAATCCCTACCTTACTCCCTCGCCAAGCATCAAGTCTCTACAGGATTAGATACATTCTTTCCCACTGAGGCCAGACAAGGCAGTCCTCTGCTACTTATGTGCTGGGGGGGGGGGGCAATGGACTATCCCATGTATGCTTTTTGGTTGGTGGCTTTGTTTCTGGGAGCTCTGAAGGGTCCAGATTAGTTAACACTGGTTAACACTGTTGTTCTTCCTATGGTGTTGTAATCCCCTTTAGCTCCTTCAATCTTTCCCCAAACTCTTCCATATGGTTGGCTCAAAGTTTCTGCATCTGTCTCAGTCAACTGCTGGTAGAGCCTCTCAGAAGACAGCCATGCTAGGTTTCTGTCTGCAAGCACAACACAGCATCAGTAATAATGTCAGGGATTAGGATCCTTGGGATGGAACAACTCTGGGTCAAAAATTTTGAAGATTGGTGGTTGGCCCAATGCCTCAACTGGGGGCCATAGTTATGTATTGGAGGTGGTCTCTACAGGCTTTATCTCCCCGCTGTTGGGCATTTCTGCTAAGGTCATGGGAGCCTCCCACATCTCAAGTCTCTTGGACTTTCTAGAGGTTCTCCTGCCCCTTTCCTCTATTATTGCATATTTTTATTCATGCTTTGGCCTCCTGGGCTTCTCTCCTGTCTACTCCCATACCTGAGCCCACCCCCCTTCTCCCCTTCCCATCTTCTTTCCCATCCAGATCCCTCCCTTTCTCTGCTTCCTGTTATTATTTTGTTCCCACTTCTAAGTGGCATTTAAGTATCCACACTTGGACTTCCTTCATGTTAAGCTTCATATGATCTTTGAGGTTTTAATAGCTGAAGAGTATTCCACTGTGTAAATAAACCACATTTTCTGTATCCATTCTTCGGTTGAGGGACATCTAGGTTGTTTCCAACTTCTGGCTATTAGAAATAAGGCTGCTATGAACATAATGGAACAGATGTCCTTGTGGTATGGTGGAGCATCTTTTGGGTATATGCCCAGGAGTGTTATAACTGGGTCTTCAAGTATAACAGTTTCCAATTTTCTGAGAAACTGCCAGGTTGATTTCCAGGATAGTTGTACCAATTTGCAATCCCACCAGCAATGAAGAACTGGTCCTGTTTCTCTACATCCTTGCCAGGATGTGCTGTCACTTGAGTTTTTGATTTTAGCCATTCTGATTGGTATAAGATGTAATTTCAGGGTCATTTTGATTTGCATTTCCCAGATGACTAACAATGTCAAACACTTCTTTAGGTGCTTCTCAGCCATTCGACATTCCTCTGTTGAGAATACTCTGTTTAGCTCTGTACCTTGGGTTATTAGATTTTTTTTGAAGTCTAACTTTTTGAGCTATTTTTATGCTTTAAATATTATCCCTCTATCAGATATAGGGTTAATGAAGATCATTTCCCAATTTGTACTTTGCCATTTTGTCCTTGGTGTTTAACCAAGCAAGTGAAAGATCTGTATGTCAAGAACCTCAAGTCCCTGAAGAAATACATTGAAGAAAACCTCAGAAGATGGGAATATCTCCTATGCTCATAGTTTAGTAGGAGTAACATAGTAAAAATGGCCATCTTACTTAAAGCAATCTACAGATGCAATGCAATCCTCATCAAAACTCTAACACAATTCTTCAGAGACATAAAAAGAACAAATCTCAACTTCATATGGAAAAACAAAACCCCAGGATAGTGAAAATTCTCAACAATAAAAGAAATTCTGGGGGAATTACCATCCTTGACCTCAAGATGTACTATAGAGCACTAGTGATAAAAACTGCATGGTCCTTGTACAGAGACAGATAGATCTATCACTGGAATAGAATTGAAGACCCAGGAATAAACCTACCCAGCTATGAATACTTAATCGTCAACAAAGAAGCCAAAACCATACAGTGGAAAAAAGAAAACATTTTCAACAAATGGTGCTGGTCTAACTTGTGGCATGTATGTAGAAGAATGCAAATAAATCCATATTTATCACCTTGTACAAAGCTCAAGTCTAAGGGGATCAAGGACCTCAAAATTAAACCACATACACTGAATCTAATAGAAGAAAAAGTGGAAAATAGCCTCGAACACATTGGCACAGGAGAAATTTTCCTGAACAGAACACCAATGGCTCAGGCTTTAAGATCAACAAGTGACTAATGGGACCTCATGAAACTGAAAAGCTTCTGTAAGGTAAAGGATTCTGTCAATAGAAAAAATTTTATTATTTTGCAGACTACTTATATTTTTGACAATATATAAATCTTAATGAGATTCTCTTGTTAGGCTCAGGTATTTATGACTCAGATGTCAAATTATAAAAATGTAAAGTTCTATAACAATAATGAAACAATTATTTTTTTCATATGGCTCAAAGTAATTTAAATTTTTTATATTAATTCATTGATCATCAGAAGTTCTGCATTATAATTCAAACATTTTTCTGTTTCTATTATAATTTTTTCTCACTCAGCAAAGAAGAATGCTATGTGACTTTCCCTGTGGAGATTTGAACTAACATGTATTCACTCCAGATAGGACACTGAGAACACATTGGATAAACAGTAACACCTAAGTGTAGACCAATAATTGAATTGTGGTTACTTATAATTACGTGAATAAAAGTTACACACAAGCACGAGTGATTCAAGGTAGCTGTCATCACTAAAATGCCCGTCCCAGTAGAGGCAACAGCTTCTAGAAGCTGTATCTCTGGAGTCCTTGAACAATTAGAAGTCACGTGGCCTGATGGGACAGTCTCCTGCCTACAGCAACTACTACTGGTCATAATCTTAGGACATGACCGTATGAATCTTGTTATTTTTAGGAGTTCCTGAAGTAGGCAAGTTTCATATCCTTCACTGATCTTATAAATTTTGTTGCTTCATGATGCTTATGAGATCCCCTTCTTCAAGGAGAGAAAGTTTTAATTATGAGGAAATAGCTACACTACAGAGGATGAAAGCCTGGGTATGCGATAGTAGAACAGATTTGTCCTCAGTAGGAATCCAAATTTTGAGAAAAGTTAGTCCCTTTTAATATTTAATAGACTTTGTGCTCTCAAAGATACACACATTTTCTTTTAGATCACTGAATGTAGAGATCTGAAAGTTTTACTTAAAAGTGAGACCCCAGAGTGAAGTAGCCTGTTTCAGATTCTGGAAGAATTAGGGGTACATTAGAGGTTAAGTTACTGTGATGATTTAAGGGAGAACGGCTCCGTAGGCTCATAGACTAGAATACTTCATCACCAGAGAGTGGCACTATTTGAAAAAATTAGATAGTGTGGCCTGTTGGAGGAAGTGTGTCATTGGGGCTGGGTTGTAATGTTTCAAAGGTCCATTCTAAGCTAAGCATCTCTCTCCTCTGGCTTCCTAGGGATTTGGATGAAGAACTCTCACCTATTTCTTCCAAACCATGTCTGTTTGTATGCTGACACACTAACTGTCATGATGATAATGGATCAAATCTCAGAAACGCTTAGCAAGTCCTAGTAAAATGTTTTCTTCTATGAGAATTGCTGTGGTCATGGTGTCTCTTCACAGCACTGAAACACTGACCAAGACAGTTAAAATTCAGAGGTGAGATTCAGAGATATTGCTAAATGGAACAAGAAGGGGTAATTCCAAGGCAATACCTTGAATGATAACCTAGTGGTCTTAGAACAAAACTTGTACACAGGTCCTTTGTGAGATCACAAAAAAGCTAGCACAGTAGGGCTCACCTAGGTGATGATGTCATGGTCTGAGATTCCCTTTTTCTATCCAATTCACAGCCAATGCTGTACTTTCATTTCCACAAGGATTCCACTATGCGAGTGATGGCCACTGTACAACAGTGGCATCGCTGTTATGAAATTAATAACTGCTAGGATATGAAGCCTGCTTCATAAGAAAGGATTTCATATCTGGTACTGTAAACCTAATCATAAGCCCATAGCTGAGTAATAGTGCCCTACTATTGATGAACCTGCTATTGTTACTTTGCTATATGGTCATGTTGTTAAATTGTGTTCTAAATATTTGTTTATACATAGACATATACAAACCTTGAGTATGAAAACCTTCTCTTTGAAGTGGACAGATATCAGTGGGGAGATGCAAGAGTTAGTGTTGAGAATAAAGGTTCAATGTTCAGCTCTAAACAAGACATTATACCACCATATGAAGTATCTGACCATCAAGACCTAGTGAACACTGTGGAAGAGGAGGCAGAAACACCATGAGAGCTTGACAACATGGAGTAAGTAGTATGTGAAATACTGTCTTCTTGATTTGACATATCTGTCAAAATCATGAGCTCACGGTAGCTATAAGACTTAACACAAGATCAAGACAGACAAAAAGTTTTGCCTAGATGAGTGGACAATATCTAGGCTCCACACCATACTGAGGTGAAATTGACAGTATATGGTATTTTAAAGAAAGATAGTTTTGTTGAAGATATGGCCACCGGTAGATTTTCCTCTTAGAGTGGATGGTCTAGTGGATGGTATAGACTCAAACACACGCACAGAATTAACTGGACTGTGTGAGCTTATGTAACATGAAATTATGAGGAAGTTGTCACAGTTAAGAGATAAGGAAAGAGTAATGGGGAGAAATGTGGCATATATTCATATTTCTTTGCATACATGCATGAATTTTCCAAAATTACAGTTTTAATACTTATTTTATAAATAATTAAATGAAAGTTAAGAAGTATAAGAATGTTTATGAATCTGAACCTGAGCATATATACAGAGAATTGAAAGGTAGACAGATTCTTGAAAATTGAAACATTGAAAAATGACCACATAAATATGTGGTTTAGGTTAAAGATCACCAAAATATATGCAAATTGTTAGTGGGTGAATGTATGTTGAAAATGCTATAGTCTAATTCTTGCTAAACTAATAGGTAAACTTTTGATCTAAGTGGGTTCTTATGTTTATGGTAAGTAAAATTTAAGAAATTGGCTTACATTATTTTCACATCTTCTTATAATTTCCAAAGTTTTACCAATATTGGGTGAAATAAATAAAATTAAACATGTCTATTTTATATAATATAATATGGTGAGCTTCTTATATTTTTTATCACCTTCTGCTGTGTAATTACAGTATTCATAATTTATTGAGACAAATGCTCAAACCTTTAGTATAAAATGCTTTTAAATTTCCTGATGGGGCTGTTAAGATAGCTCAGCTTGCTGCCATTCCTGGAAGCATGTGGAAAAAAGAGAGAAGTCACCCTGGTGCTTGTCCTCTGATGTCCTCACATGTGCTGTTGTATGGATGCCTGCATATGCAAACACACAAGTGAATACATATACTAAAGATTGTTCAATGTGATCATAAGAATATTTTATTAAGGTACCACAGCATAATTAGTGAAAATAAATGAATTATACACACATTTCCATCTCATAAATGACTAGAAAATAGCCCATTTCTTCCTGAGTAGTATAGAAATTCCTTTAATTATCATGCATTCATTGATATATCATCATGATTTCTTATTTATTTTTTTTACGTGTATTATTACTGCATCAATATAGCTTAAGATTTTTACATAAAGCAAGAATATTTAATGTCTTTTAAAAGTTAAAAAAGTTTTTTCAGTTAAACCCTAGAATGCTAACAAAAAGGAAACTTTACCAAGTCATTTTAGTTATTAGAATAAGAAAAAGAAAACAAGAGAGAAATTAGCTAAGTTTTGAATAAGAATTTGCTGCTAACTATGTCCCATTTTTTTTTATGCCTTAGACAATTGTTTTGGTTAATTTCATGTTTAATCTCTGAAAGAGTACCTAGTTTGTCATTTATAACATTATTATAATGTATAATTAATATTATTTATAATATTTATTATTATGCTTAGGAAAACATCAAGTATTGTTAAATACTTAATCTAATTCTTAAATGGATAAAATGTAAAAGACTCTGTTATCTAAGCAGACTAGACACATAGAAGGCCTGGAAAAAAGAAAATACTTAATAACAATATTATTACTTTAGAGAAATTTTTCTTATAATTTGTTAAGAAAATTAAGGTGGAAAGATTTTCAGAAATTAAGAATAGAACCAAAGTAAATTGATGTGGGAATCAATACTATTATATCCTCAGTATTTTAATTATACTTGGGTTCTTTTTTTTTCTCCCAGAAGATACAGATAAAGATACCTGAATTAATGTAGGCATAATATATCCATCTATAAACTGAGTAGTTTAAAATGTGTTCACTTGGTATGCAAGATTGATGCACGAATATATCAAATTATCCAAGATGATGTACATTCATTATTTTATGGCATATTTTAAAAGGTAATTGCCACATGTGTAGAGACTAAGACATTAAATTTACAGAAGTATTGAGTACTAGAGGTAACATTTGCTTTGAAATCATCAAACTTTCACTGTCTTTATCTTTAGCCTATTTTTTAAATTTCATATATTATATTGATTTGAGTACTTCCCTGCATAATATGTATGTGTGCCACATACATGTCTGATGCCCACAGAGGCCAGAAGATGTATTCACATCTCATGGAACTGGAGTTTTGAACGGTTTGAGCTACTATGTTTTAGATAAGAATTGAATCTGAGTCCTCTGCAAGAGCAAAACATTTTCTTGACTCCTGAGTTCTTTCTTCAGTGCCCAACTGCTTTAATCAAGAATCTACCATGTTCAAGGCACCTAAATGTCTGTCACAATGTTTATCATATAATACAGAACATGGCGAAGAATTTTACTCAATTCAAGTTTAGAGAATATCACCATAAAAAAGACAGCATGGATGTTAAAGAAACTTGGATGCTTAGGAATCACTCTGGTGGATCAGAGGATAAGGGAGAAAACCTGGATTATGTTTTCAAGAAGCATTATTAAGAACTCCAATTGGAGAAATTAGAGTTATAGTGCTTTTTAAGAAGAAAAGGTATGAACTGTTTCATCTAAGATTACTGTGTATTCATTGGATAATATTGTACAGACTCCAGCCAGTTCCAGGAGGAAAGACCATGTCAACTGTTTGTTTTGTTTTGCAATACCTCGAGCTACAGGGCTTAAAGGAGAATGCAAAAATTGAGTAATTTCCTGTGGACCTGAAACTTCAGAGTATATCCTCACTGTATTCTCTGCTGTTTCAGAATATATTCTTTCATATATATTCTTTTCTTTCAGAATTCTAAACATTTGTCTGTGTCATTGTAGTTTCAACTTTTGTAGGCTGAAGTTCAAAAGAAACAATGTCCTCTGTGACTCTCCTTTTTTTCCTCACTTGACCAATAACTCCCATCCCCAACACATTTTGTTAATCTGATTCCTACACTTTATGAATGGTTTTTATTTCAGTTAGTAACTCAGTATATATTCATCATCCCTTCCCACTTTCAGGAGTACACGGACCTCTCCTAACTCCCCTCACCCTGAGACCTTTACTTCATGCTTCACATACCAAATGCTGTCTTTCATCAGAGAACTCTGAGAAGCAACGTGCAGAATCCTAACTAAGTGTGAGGCTTCTAGCTTCTGCCTTAGGGCCCCCCCAGTGATATTTTTTCCTGTCTCTTAGGGCAACTTATAACTGCAAACTCACATGGGGTAATGTCTGTCTATCTCCCCACCAGACGAAAATCTTAATGAAGGTTTGGATCACCCTAGGATGTCTATGACAATAACTTGAGAGACTGCATAAAATTGCCATATCAAGATAAATTATTTATTGAGAAATTGAATAATTGAGTGAATGAATGCAATGTGGATTTGGAATAGTCATTTTTATTTTTATTTCTCCAGCATCATGTCTTCCTGGTTGCTGCAATGACCTAATTTATTTTAACATTTCAGCCAAGTATAATGATTTCATCATTTTCTCACTTCACGTATATATTTAGTGTTCTCAAATTAATACAATGTAGTTCATTATTGTGAGGCTATTAACACCCAAATGTGGTGATTTTTGACCTGTATTCTTTTTTTTTTAATATACCTAAAGACCTGTAGACCTGTATTCACAAATGATGTTATCCACTAGCCACTTAATAGCTTTTTTATCTGTCTTAAATAAATAATATTACCTTTTTCTCCTAGCAATGTGTGAAAATGTTGATAGATCATAAACTGTTGCAGACAGTCAAGAAGCCATTAATGGTAGTAAACTTTATCATTTAAAATTGTGAATAATTGCCTTAGAAATATGCTTTGTTCTCTTTAAGCACATATTCCCCTTAAGTGCTGAATCAAAGCATGTGTGTATACATACTATGGGAATAGTTTTAAAAGCTCTTTTTCTCTGTCTTTGTGTGACTCTGTTTCTCTCTTTGTCTCTCTTTCTCTCTCTCTTTTTTTGTACTCTCCATATGTTGTATATGTACATGATGAATATGGATTTCTACACCTGTGTATGCACATATGGAGGCAAAGAAGTACAACAGATATTCCCTATCACCTTTTTTTTAGCACCTAATAATAGGTCCCTCACTAAATGCAAGCCTGCTGGTTCATCTAGGCTGCCTGGCCTGTGTACTCTCTAAATGCACCTGCCTCTACTAGCTAATGGTGCAGTTACAGACTCATACAGCCATGTCATTATGTGACATGGATGCTCGGGATCTGAATTCATGTCATATTTTCAGAGAAAATACACTGAACTCTCTTCCCAGGCCATGAAAAAAAATTGTCAGCATCTGAAAAGATACTGGATAAAAACATTTCTATGTTTTCTATAGAATAAAAAGTGGGTTTGTATTTATAGCACAGAAAATTGATGACTGAAAAGAGAAAGGAAAAAGAGAAGGCATGGTATTTCTGTTACCACACATGTTCTATTAGCTTCTAGTGCTGCTCTGTTGGTTCTATGAGCTATCCAACACCCTTAGTGAGTGTGTGTGTGTGTGTGTGTGTGTGTGTGTGTGTGTGTGTGTGTATACCTGATCAGTGTTGTAAGGAATCTTTATAGTATAGAACAATTAAATCTATTCATCACAGGTTAAATAATCTGGCAGACATCCCCATCTTGAGACAGAAGGACCTCAGGACCAGTCAGACCTTCCAAGTCTTAGAATTTTTAGAGATGCCAGAAATGCAGTAAAAGAAGAGACAGAATGCAGAATTCAGAAAGCAAATGGCTGCTTCAGTACAATTCTAAGAGTGTCAGAGAACAGGCACAACTCTTTCTTCAGTCAATAGTCAACTTTGACTTCATAGGAAAGCTTTAATGATGACCAGAATTTGTTTTAGCTGCTGTCAGGAATACTACACATCCATGAGGTTATGTTTATTTGGTTTTGTATTAAACATTCTTACGAATTAAAAACACACTTAAGTTGTGTTTAACCTCCTTTGGCATTAGCATAAGGAGCATCAAACATGTTTAATAAAGAAGAAAAGAACCCTGTTTGTAAACTATAAAACGTGATGATGAACTTGTCTTTCTCCTTCCATTCTTGCCAATATTAACTGAACCTTGCTGATTCCCAGTTTTCAGCACATTTGATATAAATATTTTTAACTTTGACTAACTCTACAAGTAGTGCTCATTAAAACTTAGAAGAAAAGCATGTGGAAAAAAATTAAGAATGGCAAAAATATACCCCACCACTCTGCGCATTGATCTGGAAGGAGACAAATTCTCTACAACAAAACACATTTTTATGTGTTGAGTTCTCTTCTAATTGCAACTGTGGAATTTGGAAATAACACAGAGATGTGACACTATCCCCAGAGGAGCAGGCAGGCAGGCTTCCAAGAGACTGGAAGGACATTTCCTTTATTGAATTCATCCCAGTTCAAGGTCTGCCCTTCAGTTATATAGACTCAGAAAACTAATATATCAGATCTGGAGATAAATGGGTAGTCTATATCACCCAGGCTTATAGAGGATAACCTGGAAAGTTATCAATTAATTAATCAACAGTAGAAATTGTTGTAACCCAGCATCATATGATGAGAGTATTCTGAGTCTTATGAACACACATTAGATGATAAAAGACAATTTTAGAAATGCTAGGTGAATGGAGAATCAGAGCCAAGGAATTTGTCTGTGTGATTTGCATTAGTCAATGCCTTCAGGGCAAGATAACGCACCTTATATGCCAACATTTCCTGCAAGAATCTGTGTTGAACTTGATCAATCTACTATTTGATGAACTTTCTCTTTTTATTTCTTTCTAAAGCTGTATAACTATTGCTACTGGGACTTATACCATAAAGCTTACAAAACGGGGAAGGGGTTCTGTTTAGTGTAGTTAGCCACAGAAGACTTGTATAAAACTATCAGGGATTGATCAAATTGTTAAAGGCTAACTTTAAGAAATGTACTTTGGATACACACACACACACACACACACACACACACACACACACACACACCTTTTACTATAAGCATGTGACAGAATGGCCTAGCACAATTAAAGCAATGCATTTCTTTCCTTCTGCCATCAGATAGATACCCCTATCTGTTCTGAAATTCAAATCTCAATACTTGGATCCAGAATCTAATAATTCATTCATTATTTAAAACATATATTAATGAACACAATTTCCAGAAGTGTATATCCTAATTCAGGAAAAAATGGTGACTTTGGGTGAACCAGTCCACAGATGTGGGAATCTGTATAACAGAGGAATAAGATAGTAGATACAGAATACTAATGAAAGATACTGAAATCTCAGAGGTTAAATGGTTAACTTGATTTTAGATCATAAACAGAGACTTTTTAAACAAGGTACTCTTCATATTTTATTTTACAAAAAGTCCCAGAAAGAAAACTTTCTCCAGATATTTTCTTTTCTCTTCTTTTACTACTATGTACGTCCCAGGAACATTCTACCTTCAGGGATGACTAAAGTGAAAAAAAATAGTGGGAATGAGGAAAGTGTTAACCAGAAAGAAATGAGACAAAAAGAACTGTTTTTCAAGCTTATATACTATCTGCTATTTAGTAGTCTCTTAATGGTTAATAATTAAAATAACCAAAGACTCAACAGAAATGCACTCGTGAAAGGTGAAAAAAATCGAGGACTCCAAGATTCTTTTAAATTAAATAACAGAAGCTCCAAGAGAACATTTTGTACTAATTATACAACAAAATCTGTGCAGATTTCTTAAAACAAAAGGAGAGATAAAAACTTGGCTCTAAATTTAATAACACATTTCAATACTGAAGCTGCCAAATTACTGCAGACTAAACAGATTCTATTTTGCCTGGTGAGGTTTAAGGACAGAAAGTGTGGGTTTATATCTTCTGTATTTTATTATTTTTAAGAAATATTATAACTGATCTTTTCTCAAGCAATTTTAAAAACTGGGTAACAGCAATATATACACAACTAGGAATCCTTGTGCTGCATAATTTGAGCCCCAGATCAGCCTATGAAAAATGGATTCATCTTTCATTAGTTCAACTGGGATCAGAACTGCTATAACTCATAGTAATGGGAAACAGATCAGAACCTGACTCTCAGATCCACAGCAATGCTAATATCAATGCAGATAAGAGTAGTGGATTAGTTACTTTCTGTTGCTGTGATAAAACACTGTGACCAAAGGCAACTTAGAGAAGAGAGAGTTTGTTTTGGTTCTAGAAGAAGAATCCATCACCCTGGCAAAGCCTTGGTAGCAAACTACTGACATGGTCGGAAAAGCAAGAATCTGAGGGGTCATATATCAACCACAACCATGAAGCAGAGATGGCAAACTGGAAGTAATATGAGGCTATATAACCCATAGCCCACCCTTAGTGACATACTTCCTCCATCAAGGCTAGCCGCCTAAAAAAATCAATAAGCTATATCAGCAACTGGAGAATTCCTCATTAAAACCACAACAGGTTTCTTATTTAACTTAAAACACAAAGGATTCAATGCTAATAACAGAGGTCCTAACATGTTCAGTAGCAACAACTTTCACAAACCCAGCCCCTTTAAACAGATGCATATGTACAGCTGCCTACTTATGTACACTAAAACCTGAGTAACAAATTTGTCATTAGCAAGAGTTATAAGCACTTTGAGATATGAGATTAGTGGTAGTGGAATCTAAATTCTTTCTGTTTTCCTCAGCACAGTGATACATAATGGTTAGGAGCATAAACACCACAATCATAATGCCTGAACTTGAATTCTGGATTTACCAGTGTTTATGTTTGGAACAGGAGTTACCAAGTACTCTAAACATCAACTGCCTTCTCCTCTGCAAGACAAAGATAACACTAGTACTTACTTGAGAGGGCGGTTATATGGGTCAGTAATGTAATTCATGTAAAAGTGGCACAAAGTAAGAAGGATATGAAGGATAAACAGGAATACCCTAGTTTAGGAACAACACAGGGCTTTATTTAGAGACTTTTGATATTTAGTAATGAAGAAGAAAAATACAAATTTTGTCCAAGAAATACAAGTTGTTATTGGTATGAGTAATTTGTGAATCAATAAAGAATAAATATGAATTCTCGTACTTCAGAAATTTTTCCTGAAAGGTACCAAAAGTGACAGTGTTGTAGGCCATATTTGCTTCTGGAGATATAAATTTCTCCTCTAAAAACGTATCAGGCATTAAGTGAATTCCACTTTCCATGTAGATCAGTGGATCTCAACCCGTGGGTTTAACTGCTTTGAGAGTCAAATGACCCTTTTATAGGTGTTTCCTACAAACACCAGGAAAAAAACAGATATTTAAATTATCATGCATAATAGTCGCAAGATTACAGTTAAGAAGTAGCAACAGAAATAATTTGGAGGTCACTACAACATGAGGAATATTCTAAAGAATTGCAACATTTGTAAAGTTGACAACCACCGGTCTAGACTCAACATGATAATTTCCAAAAATATGAGAGGATGATTGGTGACCATAAACTTCCCTAATTTCATCTGAATTACTAAAACTCACATGGACTTTATGTATTAGGTATAAAGTGTTGGGGTGGTCTTCTTAAATTTAACATAAATCTAATATAACTCAAACTCCAGGTCAATGAAGACGACAAAAATTTATTGTAATCAAGCTACTACTGATCGACCAGGGCCACAGAACAGACTCAGAAGCTGAATTGTGCCCTGAAGAGAAATTGCACAGCATATTTAAAGGATGCCATAAGGCGATGGAGAGCATTGAAGGCTGTAGCATTATCCAATCATATTTTAATACAAGAGGTTGAGCAATGGAGTTTTCAACAAGCAGGTTAAGACTAGGTTCCTGGGCCTGAGAACATGGACTTGTATGATCCTGCCAGCAAGATGAGGAAGTTGTCTTTGAGATACCTAGACTCTGACAACTGTTCCTGTACAATGTCTGACATTTCCCTGAGATGTCTGGACTCAGACAACTGTTTCCTTACGATAGAAGTTGTTCAGCTTTTGGGAAGTCCCAAGCTCCCCTAGTACCTGAGACCTTGAATTTAGTTCCTCCCTGTGATTAAATGAAGTCTAAAAACATATTGGTAGTACTTATAATGAGTTTCGTTTGCTTACTTACAATAAAAGAAAATCACTAATCATTTTATCTATCATCAATAAATACTTTCCTAATTTGCATCTTGCCATAACACTTTCTTATACTGTCACACAGCTACTCTTAAACAAACAACCCCTTGGGCAATGAGACCAGAAAGCATCCCCATAGACTAGCAAAAGTATGTCTGGCAGCCAGAGAACATAAATACTCTTCACTTTCTAAAGAAGGCCATGTTGCTACCATTTCAGTGAAAGGTGTCAGTTTTTGGACTTTAGATGGCCATAGGCATGGAGATTGTGAGGGTGTTTTTGTTAGCAACATTCATGAGAGTAATGGACTCTAGCCTTTAATGCTTACTAAGTCTTAACTTACCCACATATAAAATAGGTAGTAGTGTTTCCAATGCTTGGTGACCATTATGATCAACTGAGACAAAACACACAAAATACAGGACTGTTCATGTTGCTACAATGCGGTATTATCATCTTTGCTATAATCATTAGCTATTGAAAATACCCAGGATTCGTTTGCTGTAAGTTTATAGTCTTTGGTGCTCAATTTTTAATTAGAAACTAAAGATATAAAAGCAAAACCATACTCATATCTAGTTAAGAAAACAGTGACTCAGAATCTTAACACATTCATGCCCATTTAAATGTCATTCAAAACAAAGATGGTACTTCCATGGAATGTAAGTGCTTTATATGAATTCACAGAGACACTAATTCACCTGTTTCCTAAACTGGTGAGAAACAGAGAAACGTAACTACACATTCCCTACAAGTAATTTCATAGCTTTCACTTTCCACTAAGTCAAGTCTCTTTGTAGAGAAAGTACATTCCTGAAGAGAGGCCAGAGAGCCCTTGAATACTGACAAAGAGATGTTAGGACAGGAGCGCTTTTACAGAAGATTTGGGCAGGCTTCAGGTGATGTACTTTCCGACCTTCATCATACGGTAATATTTCTAGTTTTGTTTCTATGGAACAAAACAACAAAAGAAATGCAGTCATGGACACCAGTATGTACCCGGATAATCAGAACAGCTTCTTAGAAGCTCTTTACTCACACTTTGGGTAAATACATTTATTATTCAAGAAGATTACTTTATGCATTATATATTTATCTAACATTTTAAATTCATATGACTTGATAAACCCTGTCTAAATTGTGTGGTGACAATAATTACCTGAAGCATGTCATAAAAATTCTTATGAAACTTCAGCACATTCCAATTACTGAGATAACCATAAAGGACATGGGGGCTATAGATTTTACCATTGTGAAATAATCTCAAAGAACAATAATTTATAGTTATATATGTACTTTCAGATACAGATCTTTATGATAAACTTACAGAGCTGAATTTAATATATACGCTAATAATTACGAAGATACTTTCACACTTATTGAATCCTACTTGCTCTTACTACGTGTGTCAAACATTTTTGTTACTTTTACTGTTTGCCAAGAACTCTGTGATGTTCTTTGTGTTATCTTGGAGGATTAATATTGCTGTGAGGGCTTTCCTATGAAGTGTGGCTAGTTTTTGAGTATCACAATGTACACATCCCCATCACTGCTCCCTGGATCAGGAGATGCCCGACATTGTCACATGTAGCCTAATGACAAAAATTCTCAGTAAATAAGCACTGTTTTGCTCCCTGGATTCTCTCAATGGCCATATGAAGCAAGTATGACTATCTTGATTTTCTAGATTAGGTGGCACAACCTTGAAGAGGTTGGGTATTTGTCTGATGTAATGCAGAGAGAAACTGAAATGAAATCATTCACTTGATTGGTACCTCACTCAAGTCTATGTATCCATGGAAATATCCCATGACCCCAGTAGACTGAAGACTTTGTTCCTTTGAAAAAAGCACAGACATAATTTCCCTGAAATATTTTTACTTATTCTAAAGGCTCAAAGGCAATGAAACTTTCTGAAGCTTCAAACACTGGCTTCTGTTATATTGTCATTGTGAAGTGGCGTGGAATCTGTTCTGTTACTCCAGGATGCAGGACAAGGGGGAGGAAGACTTGCTGGGACATGCTCATCATCCCTGGCAAAGTAATAATAGGATGCTTCCTGAATATGTTTGACCCAGAAAGGATACAGACCTTCTTCACTTAATCTGTATATTAAAAGAAATTCGAGCAAAATGGGCAGTCAGTGGACATGGAAGACTAACCACTGATACTCTTTCTCATTTAATTTACATTGTCGTTAAAAAAAAAAGTCAAGGCAGTGGACAAACAAGATATAACAAGGACATATGCTTCACTATGTTCATAGCAGCCTTATTTATAATAGGCAAAAGCTGGAAAGAGCCCAGATGTCCTTCAACAGAGGAATGGATACTAAAATTGTGGTACATTTACACAATGGAGTATTACTCAGCTATTAAAAACAATGAGGTCGAGAAATTTTTAGGTAAATGGATGGAACTAGAAAATATCATCCTGAGTGAGGTAACCCAATCACAAAAGAACATATATGGTATTCACTCACTGATAATTGGGTATTAGCCCAAAAGCTTGAAATACCCAAGATTCAACTCACAGACCACATGAAGCTCATGAAGAAGGAAGACCAAGTGTGGGTGCCTCTGTCATACTTAGAAGGAGTAATAAAATATTCAAGGGAGCAAATATGGAGACCAAGTGTGGGACATAAACTGAGGGAGGGGCCGTCTGGAGACCATTCTACCTGGGTATCCATCCCATGTGCAGTCACCAAAGGTAGACACTGATGTGGATGTCAGGAAGTGCATGCTGACAGGAGCCTTATATAGCTGTCTCCTTAGAGGTCTGCCAGAGTCTGATATATTCAAAGGCAGATGCTCACAGCTAACCATTGAACCTATCATGGGGTTCCCAATGGAGGAGTTAGAGAGAAGACTGAAGGAGCTAAAAGGGTAGTGGCCCCATGAGAAGAACATCAATACCAACCAACCAAAGCTCCCAGAGTCTAAACCACCAGCCTGGGAGCACATAGAGAGGGACCCATGGCTCCAGCTGTATATGTAGGGGTGGATTACAGTGTCAGGCATAGGTGAGAGAGGAGATCCTTGGTCCCATGAAGGCTAAATGCTGAGTGTGGAGGAATTCGAGGGTGGGGAGGTGGGAGTGGTGGGTAGGTGAGGGGACATCCTCATAGAAGCAGAAGGAGGGGGGATTGGATAGGGTTCCTGGGCGTGGGTGGTGGTGGAATAAGAAGATAACATCTAAAGTATAAATAAAATATCCAATTAAAAAACTTTTTTTAAAAATTTAAATAAACTCCTTTTTACATGGTACATTCTTTGATTCTCTCACCATGGATACAAGGAACTTTTATATTGTAGTACTAAGTAGGATTATCTGAAAATTTGCAGTACACAAAAAAATAACCTTGTGTTGTTTTTCAGATTTGTGCATATGGGAGGGGCAAGGACACTAGAAACTTTTAATGAAATTAGAAAAAAAGAAACTAGACCATAAAATTTGTAAAAAATTAATTAATTAATTAATTAATTAATTAAAAAATTATTTACAGGGGTCCTGTAGAAAGGGCCAAGACGGGCATTCTACTAGGAAAGAAAAATGAACTGAAAAATCATATAGGATGCATACAGTTAAACTGATAAAAGGAAACAGGTAATATCATACGGAAAGACATTTTATTCAAAGTGTTCATGTTTGCATGGTTTATACTCTTCTCTTTTAATATATCATCCTAATAAGGCCACCAAGTGGAAGAACTGAACCTTAGATAACAGAGACCTAGCGGTATTATAAGACACAGGTGCATCATTTTGTTCCTCTCTGGTGACTTTTCTTTGGAAGCAGACAAGTTCTTCCGCTTTGCAAATCTGTTCCATGATCTTGTTACCAGTAGGTCTCCAAACTATCTAATTTCTGTTTGATTTCCTGACCATCCTGAGGGGCAGCCAATAAATGTCTATTTGATGAGAAGGCATTTTATCAGTCTTGGGTTCAGTGAAAGCAGCCAGCTCATCGGCAGTCCGTTCACTGGAATACCTCCCCCTGACTTCGGTAAGGTCTCCCATCCTCTTTTCCTTTTTTCTTTATTCTCTCATCTACATGCATACCAGGCATATTAATACATACATCATACACATAGAAATAAACCCCACAAACTGTCAGATAAGCATAATCTAAATTTGTAAAATTTTATAAAAATTATGAAAAATTATTTTTAAAATATTAAAACTAATAAAAGTCACTTTAAAACAGAAATATCCTTTAAATGTTATTATGTAGCAGTCAGTGGAGTTGAATAATAAATACACTTGTTGAAAATTAAATCATGACTGAGAAGAAAAGAGGGGCAATAAAATAAAAGAAGGAGAATGGAAAATGAACAATGGTTTGACAGGCTCGAGACAGCAACAAATCCTCTCTTTAGGTGCTTCACACCTTCCATCCTAGATCTTTGGCAGTGTTTGCTGTTATGAGTGGAATTGCGTCCTCCAACATCATTTTAAAGTCCTCACCCCTAATTCTTGTGAATGTGATACTTGGAAGAAAACAGATTTTAGACTCGTCAAATGAAGATGAAGTTATTCTGTATTAGAAAGCATATGATAGACTTTCCTTGGGGAGACGCAGTATATTCATGTCTATTCATCTCAGAAAGAGAACACATGACAGAATTGATAGTAATTGATAGTAATGATAGGAACAATAAAAGACCAGCTTGGTAATTTTGTTCACATTGGGCTAACCATCAGGAGTATGGCAGATGGGTAATTTACAGAAGGAATGGATCAAAGAAGCACTTGCAACACAGAAAGCCCACTCCAGCATAGAAGACAATTCACAAAAATGAAACCCTGGAGCTCTCTGCACAGCTGGCCAACACTTCAACAATGAGGCACTCTCTTCTCAGCTAATTTGCTGGTCAAAGCCTCTTACCCCAGTTATTTATTCTTTCTTCAAAGCTATAGAGGGGCCTTTTAGAATCTTCCAGGTTTCTACTTTCTCACACAAGACCTTTTGTGTACTTCCTGAGTCTCAGGTGCCTTCTCTTTACTCCTGGAGGGAATGTTTTAATTCAGAGGAAATTACTATACAACAGAAAAGACCTTTAATTCAATGACTGATACCTTTTCATGGAGAGATAGATTCAGAAATACAAAAATCACAGAGGGAATACAAGACTGTGAAGATGTGTGTGTGTGTGTGTGTGTGTGTGTGTGTGTGTGTGTGTGTGTGTGTGTGTGTGTCTATCTGTCTGTCTGTGAGTCTGTGTGTCTGTGTGGTGTGTGTGTGTGTGTGTGTGTGTGTGT
>JANHMN010000004.1:53086908-53128461 GCA_030674055.1 Rhabdomys pumilio | reverse complement strand
AGAAGGAGAAGGAGAAGGAGAAGGAGAAGGAGAAGGAGAAGGAGAAGAAGAAGAAGAAGAAGAAGAAGAAGAAGAAGAAGAAGAAGAAGAAGAAGAAGAAGAGAAGAAGAAGAAGAAGAAAAGAAAAAGAGCAGCAATAACCTAGGTTCAAAGGTTAAAAGCTGTCAGATTACTATTATTCATTAGTCCATCACCTAAAAAAGAGGCTAGGTCTGAGTCTACACCTACAGGTAAACACAACAGGATTATCCCCACCTGAGCACAGAACCCGTGCTCTGCTCCATTGAACATTAACATGAAAATATTTAATCTCGAATATATCGAATATATATATGTTTGTTATTCTTTTTTTCAGTCCTAGAGTCTTTTCCCAGGTTGATTTTTAAATTTAAGAGAGCTAGTTTCCTTATTATGTAAAATACTTTTCCCCAGTCACAAACTTTATACTAAGTTGCAAGCTAAGAATCCTCTTTACCCTGCATTTCCTCCTCTGTAATCTCTAAGCATAGTTGGTACTTCTAAAACTGGTTTAAGGATCTAAAACTCCTGTCTTACTTTAAATTCACTAAAGGAAAACACAACCTTATTTTTGAATTCAGATTTCTATAAATATTTTACTTCATTCTGATGGAGTTTGAGGTGCCTAGCTAACTCATGAATGAGGTTCAAAGATCAAACAAGAAAGCTTGCCTAAGCCATAACTCCCTTGAACACTGCTATTTGAGAATGCTTTGCTCACTCAGAATTACTGAATCCTTAGCTCTCTCTCTCTCTCTTGCACAAAGGAGCAGAAATAGAGCCATTATAATCAACTGTGTTAACATTAAACAGAATGTTTCATGGGGTTATGTGCATTTAGCTTCTGAAATCTGCACATTTGGAAAACTAGCCCAGGACCTCTCTTTTCACATTATCTTACATTTGATAAAGACTGTCTCTAAAATGTGCATACTGTACAATATAATTGATTTTGTACTGTAATTAGCTAGCTCCCTATATTTGAACAAGGAAGATTACCTGAGTTTGGGGTTGAATCTAAGATCCAGTAATTCCTCAGATCATAGCTTTACAGTAAGTCCTAAGCAGCACAGAGCTTAGGTGAAGCTCTGTGGTGAAGTGGTGAAGTTTTAGAAATGTGGTGAGGCTCTAGTTACCACAGTTGGACAAGATGGAGGATCTGAGTGGAGACAAACCAAATAGGGAGACTCAATAGAAAAGTCCCTTGTAGAAAAAAAATCTGCTGTTATGAATATTTTTGCCTTCATTTTTCCCAAAATAAATGAGAAATATTGGAGGAAAATTAATATTATTTTCTGAAAAAAAGCAATAGTTACAAGCATAAAAAATTTATAAACAAATTTTTATATGTTCAAAAGCATCCCTGTATTAACTACATGCATTTGAAAGTGGTGGTTTTTGTGTAAACCAAGAGGTCATTCCCAAGCTATTTTGGATGCAAATTTTCCACAATTAGAAGCCAGTCTATACAAGTTTTTCAGGCTATTCCTTTTTGGATGAATGGTAATTCCTCTTATTTGGTGTAGCAAAGAGATGCATTGCCAAACTACCTTTGGGATAAATTTGTCACTGACCTCCTTATTTCATGGAGATGGACACATAATGTAACAAAACATACTTTAAACTTTGGAAGTAGACTTGGCCTAAAATTAAAGTTCAACTGGAAATTTATTAGAACAAATCTTGGGTAACTTGCTGAAATTCTCTGAAATTCTATATGGGCAGTGTATCTACATTTATGCTGGCCAGTGCCAGTAGTATCTAACTGACAGACTTATTGGGGGATTAAAATTCCAAGCAGCATATCAGAAATATCAGTAAATATTCATTTCTTTTGGCAATGTCAAACAGCTCTTTTCCCATATGCTGCAGGTATGAAACTCCTAGAGCTCTTCAATGTTCTATAGAGGGTTGATCAGAAAAGTCACTATTGACCACCATGCTGCTCCCAACATTTGGACCAATGACTAACATCTTCAGGAAGAGAGTCTGAATTCTTTCTATGTACCTGGCACTAACTAGGGAACATTTAGATTTATTGTTCTGTTTAGTCCCCAGGACATCCTCAGGTTTATGAACAACCGCAGTGTTTACATCCTGCCACAGAACTTGATGATGACCATTTATGAAGCTCTAGTCACACTTTGAAAGCACATCTAGTTCTGAGCTTTCATCCATCAATCATCTTTGTAATTTTTCCACAGATAATTGAAGGTACCAAAAATCGCAGCCTCTAATATATGAGGAAATTGCTGCAGCATAACAATATTTCAAGAATTTAAAGCTTCAAGCACATAGAGTGACACTTTAGATGGCATACAAAATCACTTTCTGGTATCACCCATGCTCTTCCCAAGAGGGTTTGTGTTTACGCCAAGTTCCTAATGTCTGCTTGCACAAAATCCACTTTTTGGCTTTATTCTAAGTTCTTTCCATTCCCTAGATCCAATTGAAACATCTGTTCTCTTCTTTTTGTTTTGTTTCTGTTTGGGCTTTTGTTTTGTTTATTTTTTTTCTCTTTTATCCTTGTTTCCTTTTCAGGGTCCAAATGGTTTTCCCCTTACTAAACTGGGTCCCATGTAACTCCTTCCCTACCTCAGTTATTGACAACTTCCTTAAGATTGTTCATGCATATCGCTCTCTGATTCCTGCTACATTTCAACCACAGCAGCAGAATTAATTATACTAGAAAGCACATGGCCAAGGGATATTGTTCTGAGTATATATCGACTCTCAGGATAAAAGAAGAAGCATAATGAGGAAGAAAAGGAAATTTACAAGGAAGACTTACCTTATCTAGTGTTTACCATGTCCTGTGAAGGTCCTCACATCTTGCAAGGGTAATTGGTCATGGCTTTGTAAAAGGAAATAGTTAAAAACCTTTAGCTGAAATGAGTAGAGTGGAGAAAATACTTCATAAGAACTATTTTGAATACCCTCTTCAGACATCTCAATTTATCCACAATAAAAGCTCTTATTCAACTCTAAAATTAAAGGAAAAATGTAAAAAGCTTCTTCATTTCTTATTAGACACAGTTAGCAGCCACTTTCTTCAGAACTTGAGAGTTGAGAGGATTAAACACAAAAGCTATACCAAAGAAATTATCATTCTCGGTGCAAGTTTTTAATATAATCCATTCAGAGAAAAATAATATTTACTTTGCCCATTATACATTATTAATCAGGGATCATATTAAAATTGTAAAAGCCAGTATATTATGTTTTCTGTTAGTTGAATTAAAAGGGCTTTTTTGAAAATTATTTTTTTCCACTCACTGTAAAATTTTATTTAAGTAAATGTGCAGTCACTAAGGTAGGTGTTATTTTCTATTTGTGGCACCTGTTTTCTAAAATTTCATTCTTGTACTATATGAAGGACACTGCCAGCATATGCTAGTCTGTACCTGTAATAACAAATACTGTCTAAACTCAGGCTTCTGTAAGCAATTACTTACTGTTCAAACTTCATGTTTGCCCTGAATCAGCTGGTGCTTATGTTTTGAAGTTGGCTAAACCAATTGCCAATTTGAATACTCCACAATTAAAAAACTTACTGTCCTGACCTCTCAGATGATGTCAGATATCATTCATCCATTTATTTAAGCATTCAGTAGTTATCTGTGAAGCTTTCTAGTGGGTAGACAGGTACTAGCTAAATGTCCTAGAATATGTCACAAGAAAAAAATACAATTAAAAATTCTGAAACTTAAATTGTATCATACCAGATAAATAAGTAAAGACTGGCACAATAGGGTCTTCAGTGGTCTTTGTTGGCCTTGACTTAACAGAAAAAAAACACACCATAGAAAATCCTGTATTCAGGCTGATTCAGGCTGCTTTCACTAATTCATGCCAATACATCAGAGCCTTGCTGTTTTTGTTGGATCATGATGCATCTATTGATTCATGTGTGGTGTTTGCTATTGAACTAGACTACTGGTATCCGAACTGCGAAGAGTGGAATCGTTCCAAAACACAACTTCTAAACAGTTCCACCACCCCCTTTTCCTACTGACCTTTTTCTCTACCTATAATTAGTGGTTTAGAAGGGAGGTTGAAGCATTTGAGAACCCTAAGTAAAGTAGGATAAAACCAAAGCCTCCTAGACCCAATGGCCCCAGGGTCCAGGTCATGTATTGCTCCCTGAACAGCAAACTCATATATCATGTATATTATTCACATAATATTCGCTGGCTTCAGCGAAAGCCCTGAGTATACAGGCATTAAGCCAGCTCATTGGAACAGCTCCAATGAGCAGCTTTCAAACTAGCACCTATGGACCCAGGTTACGTGGCTTCCCCGTAACCAGTCCCTTGGTTCTAAAATAATTCTTAAACCACTGACTACAGTGTGCTCAGGGATAAACTTGTTGCAAGAGACTCTGAAAACTCAAGTAATGGCCCACCCTTATAATTTAAGTTAGGAACATACCCAGTGCTTTGGCATTCCCCAGGGATCCAGACTGTAGAATTATCCTAATGGACACATATGTCAAGCCTATGCCCCTGCCATCTGACTCGCATAATTGCAGGCAGCACTGCAAGCACTGACATTCACTCTCATGAATTTTAAAAGAGAACAATCCAATGACTATAGATTTTTATCTAGCCCAAATCAGCTTTAAAGGGTACCATTTCAGTTTAGTTGGAGAAATGGATTTTTGTTTTGTGACAAAGACTTGCTATATGACTGTAACTGGTCTTAAATTTGTACTGATGCACCTAGATCTGTATCCAGAGTGCAAGAAGTATGGGGTAAGGGGTGCTACTCTGCCTGACAAAGAAAGAAAGTTAAAGTCCTAGTGTTAGCTTTGCCACAAATTTCTCAAAAGAAACAAAGTAAGAGAACTAGACTTGCTGGTACATGCATGGAAATAATGATCATGGATCTTAAGCTTGAGAGTGAGTGTTTTACCACTATATAATTCTATAGGTAAGTTATGGTAAAACTGAGGAAGGAGCAAATCTTAGATAGCAGAGAACTGGTCCAGGAGGAAAGAATCTAGAAAGAGGAGAATCTTCAAACTTATCTATTGTTGATAATGATAAAATTTGTAACATTTATTATCAAAACCACATTCCATAGGGTAAGACTACAGTGAGTGTCTCATGTGGCAATTATGTCAAGATCATGAGGACAAGAACTCAATAACTGAAAAAGAAGAGTATTAAATAAGATAATTAAAATATATTGAGATAATACCAGTAGTAGAGCCATACCAGCCATAGAATAAATATTCGTAAAACATTATATAGTTTTGGATTTATGGTGAATAACACTAGAGGCTTTGGCCAAGGCTGTTGATTACCCTCCACATTTTGACAGTAAGAGCTTTATTGTTGAAAATACCAAAAACTTATGTCATATCTCAGGAGAAATTTCTGATAGTTAATTGGAAAATCCTACTAGCTAGTGTTCACAGTACTAAAATATGCTCCGCATGCTATGCAAGCTACAATAGCAACCTGCCTGAAAGGGAGACCCACTGGGGCAATGGTGGCACAGACTTTATGAGAGAAACCAACCACTTCTGGGGAGAATTTAAGACCTGTTTCACAAGATGAAATTTATATCTGACACTGTCAAAGAGACCAGGGGACAGATGGGATACTGGTACTATAGGAAAACTTACTACTTTTATTCTGCTAAATGAAAGTAAAAACTAAAAACAAAAACTCCTAATAAGATATCACTATACCAAGCAATCAGTGCATTATTCAATACACATCAGAGATGCTTGTTCTTGCAGTAAATAATACTTAGCCAGGGAAACTGACAACCAGTCAACATGAAAAGACTTCAGAATTCTCATCCTGGAATTCTCATCCCTAAATAGGATGTATTCATCATACCCTTCTTCTCAAGGTTCAAAGACCTATGCAGAAAAAGTAGAAAAATTTTAAGAGCCAAAGGTGGTAGATGACTTCATTAAAACAGCATTTTCCTCACCCAGCAGAACTGATGCACATATAAACTCACAGACACTGAGACAACATACATAAGATCTGTACAAATTCAATCTAGAAAAAAAAAATCCCAGCACAGGAAGTAGGCACAAATACCTACCTAAGACCAAGAAGTCATTTGCAATTGCTACATGCTGTGCAAGGGAAAACTTACTTCTTCAGTGGACTCACAGACAACACAAAGTAGACTTCTTAGTTTTATTCTTGTCTTTTATTGTTATTGTTATTAAGACAGAGAGCGAGAGAAAGAACAAGAATTTGGGCAGGAAAAAAGAAGTTGAGAATCTGAGAGAAGTGGTGGGAGGAGAAGGAATGGTATCAAAATCTGTTGTATGAAATACCTAAAGATTAAATAAAAATATATTTAAAAGAGTAAGAGAAAATGTAGGTTCATCAAAATATTAAAATTCTAAAGTTATGTGTTAGAATGCAGAGAATGCATATATCTGGATAGCGACTATATATATAGATCCATTTCATTAACACAAAATAATTATAAATTAATACTCAGGTTTAAATGAATTATAAAATGATATAAATAAGTTCTGTGAGCTGAATATTTGTGTCTGCTCCAAATTTGTATGTCGCTGCCCTACTCCATATGACAGTACATGGGTGGTAACTAGCCCATGAAGGCAGTGTCTTTATCCATGGTATTTGTAAAACAAGAGCTAATCTGTCGGTTATAAAGAGTATTCATCATTAAACTTTTTTAAGACAAACGTGTTTGAAGGCCAGTGACCAAGGATTTCCTTCCAAACCTGTTGATAAGAAGCTATCTGCTTTTCACAAAAGAATGTAAACTGCTTGAGAATCCACCACTTCCTTACATGTGTGGATGGTCCCAACTTTTTGAGAGTTCTTACACTAAGCTAAAATCTCCCTCTCTATAACTTTGATCAATTGGTTCGCACTCTTGCTTGGAGCTATTTAGTTGCTAGTAGAGATTTTAGTTGCTTCCCTAAAGGCAGAAGACTTAATGTTTTGTAACTATTATTGATTTTTGGCCAGCTTTGGCCTGTAGCTGGGCAGCTGACAATTTAGTTCTCTTTGAGGTTCTCTGATACTATTTCTGGGCAGCATTTTCTATTTTGCTTCTTGAAGCTTTCATTTCTTTATGCAAAAAAATTGAACACATGATATTTTTTTTTACTATTAGTTACACTTTATTTTTGATAGTAATTAATTAGTACTTAACTATTAGGTGTGTGTGTAAGTGAAAAGGCACAGAAACAAATATATAATCAAGTGAATTTGACTATAATACAAAGTGGAGTAATCTATAATAAATATTAAAAAAACACTTTATAACAGTGATGTTAAATTAAGTAATGGAACAAGCTGCCATGAAAGGCTGCATACTGACTGTCACTAGAATTACTCACTGCAGAAATAGCCACCTATTGGAAAATGACGCTTTTGAGCAAATTCCATCTTCTGGTTATCATCTGTAAATTCTGTAAGAGTATGTATAGGCTATCCTCTTCACAGTATTTAAATTTTTGTTATACTTGAAAGCCCAGTTTGAGATTCCATCTCACCTCAAATAGAATGAAGATTATTGAAAAATCAAATGCCACCAAATATTGACTGGATCATATGAAAATGAAACCCTTATTTACTGTTGGCATGCATCTAGGTGGTTCAGCTGAAATCATTTTGGAACTTTGATGGAAAATTGGAATTACAATTTCAATTGTCTAAGCCTACTAAGCCATTCCTGGGAATATATCCAAAGGACCATGTCACTTTTTACCCTAATAGAAATATTGTACATTCACGTTCATTGAAGCTGTATTTATAAAAGATAGAAAATAGAATCAGCCTAGATGAGAGGTAAATAATAAATGGATAGTATAACTGTGGTACAAACAAAGAATGAAATTCTATTCATCTATAAAGAAAACTAAATTATGAAATGTGCAGGTAGATAAGTGGAGCTGAGGAAACTTAGACTGAGTAAGGTACCAAAGGTTCAGAGAGACAACCACCTCATGTCATATTTCATATGCAGTCTCTAGCTTCAGATCTTTAGTTTGTAAGTTAATCTGGCACACGTATAGGAGCTGCAATACTAGAAAAGATCAATTGCATGGAAAAAGAGAATGACTTAAGGAAGGGGGAATAGTAGAATATGAGTTATATAAAAGTAGATAAGTGGAAATACTGGCGGTGGAACAGTTCAAATAGAGATGGAATTGAAGGAGAATTAATCAAAGTGAGGAAAGATAAAAAAGTCACATTAGAAACCCATGACTTTGTCAGCCAATTAAAATATATAAGTTAATCACTATTCTAAATATTAGTGCTTCTAAATAAACTGCCTTCTAAATATTAGTGCTTATCCCAAAAAGACAAATGCTACTCTTATCCTTAAAGAAACTTTTCTTTGCACTGAACTGTGGTGAATTCAGAGATGCACGACTATTCAAAATGCTTATAATAAAAATCTGTTGTGTGTTTACCTCTAAAGACAACATTTATAAAGTCCAGGAACATATTAGAAAACGGAGCAGCAAAAAGAATATCAGAACCTAAAGACAGGGAGAACAACTATGAAAGCTCCCTTCAGGTCAGACATACCCATCGCAAACATGGTCTCATAGTAGATCTGTGCTTGTGATGTGTAGTATATCTTTCCAATCACCCAACAATCCAACTCTTCACCCATCCATCTATCTATCTATCTATCTATCTATCTATCTATCTATCTATCTACTTATCTATTTATTATCTATCTAGTACTGATATAGATATACAACATATAGGTATATAAATATATACAGATTGTATAAAGATATAGCCTGAAATATCCTGCACAGACCTGGACTCTCTTTAATTATCAGGGACCTCAGACAGCTGTTGGTTATTTCTCATCACACAGGGGCAAACAGGAGTTAGCCATTGCTAAGTACCATCCTCCCTTACTACAGGATACTTCTTTCTATGTAAAATGAATTTAGGAAGACCTAAAAAAGAAATTCCTCAGTGTGTCTTTCACTTATGACTTCATTCACATTCTTCTTTTATAATTCAGTTGTTAAAGGCAACAATACTGAAGACCACAGCTTTCAAAAGAAGCCGCACACCAAAAGGGCAAATGGGAAAGTCACCATGCATACCCAGTGTAAGGCTGGAATATCAAAAGACATTTATACATCTTTCCAAAACAAGAACAAAAACCTCAAATGACATATAAAGAGAGAATAAATGTGGTCCATTCAGGGAAAAGTAAAAACAAAACAAAACAAACAAAAAAAGCCCCAAGCAAAACAACAGGTGCTGGCATAAAAAGAGCTTATAGCAGATACACTACAAAGCGAAGTGCAATGAATTGGAGTTATGATATTCAAATTACTAAAGGAATAAAGGAAGTTAAGAAATCAAGCTATAAATAGATTATGAATGTTCATAAAGAAATAGAAAACATAAAAAAATCAGAAAAATTTTACATCTGGAAGGTACAGTAAACTGGGGTTTAAAAATTTGGGAAACAAACAAACAAACAAAATTAACCCCTTCACTGAAGAGATTAAAAGCATGAGCAAGAAGAAAGACTGAAAATCAGAAAACAGACCCAGCAAGACTGTTAGGACCTCATTCAGAAGAATGCAATGTGGCATTGCCAAAGAACAGGGAAGGACAGAGAAGCATTTGAAGCACTAATGTTTGAAAACCTTTCAAATATTATGAAAAAAAACATGAAATTAAAAATCCAAGAGATAGTTAACTCAGACCCAGAAGGACATGCATGGTATGTACTCACTAATAAGTGGATATTAGCCAAAAAGGTACTAAATACCTAGGATACAATCCACAGAACTCAAGAAGGCTAGCAAGCAGGAGGTCTCAAGGGAGGATGCTTTAATCCCACTTGGGAGGGAAAAGAAAATAATCACTTGAGGCAGAGAGAGAAAACACGGGTGGGAGAGGAGAGGGGGAGGAAATGGGGGCAACATGATCAGATATGGAGAGAAAGACAGGAGAGAACCCCTGAGGACCAGCAGAATGAATGGAAATATGCAATTTCAGGGGATGGGATGTGGGTGGGGACCCTCTAGAAAGTACCAGAGACTTGGAAGCTGACAGATTCAGGAAGCAAAAGGAGGGACCTTAGATAAAATGCACTACAGTGGGGAGGGGAACTTGTAAAGTCCACCTCCAGCAGAAAGACAGAGCATCAAGTAAAGAGATGGGTTTGCCATCCTACAGTCAAAAGCCTTGACTAAGAATTGTTCCTGTCTAAAAGAACTGCAGGGACAAAAAATTTCGAGAAGAGACTGAGGGAAAGAAGGTCCAGTGATTGGCCCAAATTGGAATCCAGTTTAAGTGGAGGCTCCAATGCCTGACACTATTACTGATTCTGTGGTGTGCTTATAGACGGGAGTCTAGCATGGTTGTCATCTGAGAGGCCCCAGATGTAACTTACTGAGACAGACACCCAACCATTGGATTGAAGTCAGGGATCCCTATAGTTGAATTAGAAAACAGTTGGAAGAAGCTGAGGAGGAGGGCAACCCCATAGGAAGACCAGCAGTTTTGACTAACCTGGACTCCTGAGAATTATCAAACACTGAGTCACCAACCAGGCAGCATATACCTGGTCAGAGTAACCCAACATATACACAACAGAGGACTGTCTGGTCTGGCCTCAATGGGAGAAGACATGTCTAATCCTCAAGAGACTTGAGGCCCCAGATAGTGGGGAAACCTCAGGGGTGAGAGATGGGTGGAAACATCCTCTTGGAGACAGGGGGAAGAAGAATGGAATGAGGAACTTTGAGATGAGGACTGGGAGGGAGGCAACAGCTGGACTGAAAAAAAAAAAGTAAAATAAAAAAAGTCCAAGGAACTCAGGACACATTAACATCAAACTATTCATTAGGACAAGAAAAATTTTAAAGCTAAGAGAAGATGAGTTGCACACAAGGCATCATCAATAATGTTATTAGACTTCTCAACAGTATTTTTGAAGGGAAGAAAGAAATAGGACGATATATTTGAAATGATAACAGCAAAACATCCAACAAATCTGTACCTTATAGCAGTCAAAAGTGTCAAAAGTGAGGAGAAAATCCCAATATTCCCAGGTAAACAAAAGTTGAGGATGCTTGTAACTATTTGTACAATTCTGAGAGAAATATTAAGTCTTGTAGGTTAGTATGAAATTATACTACTAAGCGACTTAAAAGTATACAAGGTAATAAAGATAGCTTTAAAGTAGAAGACACGGGAGATTAAAGGCAGTATTTTTGTAACAGAAGTGTGCAGCTATACTTCCTGCTCCTATGTGATTTTAGAAACTACCAATTATTAGTAAAAGACTAAAATGTAAGAAGTGTTTGGGGGTTCTGACCTATTATCTGAATCCTAAAATTTTCTGATTATCTTTGTAAAGAGGGCAATGTTTGAGAAGCATTTAGGTTCTATTAAGGGAAAGCTTTTGCCTCACAGCCTGAAGAGAATCTGCTGGTGGATGGAAGCATGCCATTGTCTCTTCCATAGTTTTACTATGGCAAGCAATGAGTGAATAAAGCCACTCATAAAAAAACAAATACTAAACAAACAAACAAAAATAAATAAATAAATGATAAATAAGCACCATTTTACTTACACTACTTCTCTGGAGTACTTAGAATAGTCAACATTACCATGACAGAGTAAAATGTTACTTGTAGCTAGGAGGATGGAAGAACTTGATTTGTTGTTTAATAAACGTAAACTACCATCTTTTGCAAGATAAGAGTTTTTGGAAATAGACGGTGGTAAAGATGAGGCAACAGTCTGAATGTATTTACTGTCACTAGGCTGTGAGCCCACAAATGCTAAGATAATAAAGTGTGCATTTATTTTATTACAATAGAAAAATTGAAGGAAAAATCAATAGAATGCAGTTGTAGGACCAATAATTTTAGAATAAACCCTCAGAATCTCTTTAATGGTGCCACTTGTTCCCATTTGCTTCTGGGACTATTTCATATTTAATCTTTGTTATTTAGAAGCTTGCTACATACACTATTAAGCATGAGAATGTATCTGTAGAAGGAATATTGTTATTATTTTTGTTGACATGCTTTATTAAATACACATACAATTGGATTAATATATGATTCATAAAGAAGGCTCCCGAAGGGCCCAGTGAAAATTGGAAGTCATTACTCAGAAGCACAGTAAGGATGTCCAAACAAAAGATGGTCCTTCATTTGCAGCTCTGACACTGTGGAAGACTGTCAGTTTTGACTACACAGGTGCATTCCAGAGTGTAGGGTCCCTCTTTGGTGACTTTCCCAGCATCTGCTACCTGTAGCTCTCCTCCATTGGCTGGAGACTAATCAGCACAGTCGGTGACTAGAGAAATCCTCTCTCCTTCATTGTACACTCCAATAATCATTCTGGTTTCGCCTTTAGCATTATATTTGGTGAGATTCCTATCACATGAGTAACCTTAAGCATATATCACCTTCCAACTTCCATTTGATTAGATGAGCTTTGAGAGAGGAAGCAATGGTACCTCTTCTTGTTGCAAAAGCATAATATTAAGTCAGTGTTACTTTCCTCTATCAAACTTCTAAAATACAGAGAAATGTGTTCTTTGGTATATTCATAACATTTTCATTTGGGCCTTGCATATGGATACGCTTTGTGACTGTTGTGTGTGTTTTGACGAAAATAAATTTATTTTTATATCCTTAATTCAGCTTCATCATTCTAAACTTTAAGAGTCTAAATTTTCAGACATGTTATCTGCTACTTCTTTTATTTATTAGAGTATAGCTATGAAAAAGAACGTAGAGTTGGTTGATAGAGTCGAAATTTTAAAAAGTGTGACATGGAAGTATAGGCACATATATAGACATACCTCTTTAAAAGTGTTCTGTCATTGGTTTTAGCATAAAGATAAAGATCAAATCCTTCAAATTGTGCATGAATCACCCAACAGAGTATTAGCAATAAAGGAAAATAAATAGTTACACATTTTTTTTACATTAGTGTCACAAATTAACAGCCAAAAACCATGAGGAAGAACAAAATCCTTCAGAAAAAAGAACTGTAGCAAAAATTAAAAAAAAGTAGACCAAAACATAGTGGTGGGTTTTTCTAGAGGAAGAAATTGTGAGCATATTTAAATATATTTTGCTAAATGTAGAATTTTCTAGTTTTCTTTTGTTATCTGAAAAAATTAACCATTTTATTTACAAAGAATTATGTGTGAAGTTAGCCTCTGGCCATTTCTTCTGAAAGTGAGCTACACACTGAAAGCAATCAGTCTTCAGAGGGCTTCTCTTCCTTCACTGCCATTATGAGAACTGACCTCACCGTGCTGTCTGTTCATGGTGATTCACAAGTTGATACTACAAACATCAGAGAGGCAGAAGGAGTTCTGGGAACAAAAACCTATGACCTCAGGGCAAAACACCAAAAGATACAAATGTTCAAATTAATTACATGTTTTCCTTCCTAAAGATTACTTTGCATGTGTAATTTTGGCAGTTTGGTGGGCTCAAAATCAAGTCAATGTGTCCTGTTTGTTTTGACTGACTCTAGAGATAGTGTAGACTTTTATAGGTATTTCATGTAACACCAGACCCTTAGATTGTCAGGTTCTGATTTTTATAAAGATGCTAAAACTTTTATATTAAGGAAAGTACCAAGCTCTGAGAGGCCACATCTTTTAAGTTCAGACTTTGTTTTTCAGAACCTGACCTAAGTTTGAACTCAGAAAAATTAACAGGCTGGTACATAGCATTAGTTTCCAAGTTGCCCCCCCACACCCTCCTCCCCTCAATAAAATCTAAGTCTAGCTCCAGTCTTTAGGCTAATTCCCAACAAGACCAGTGTCTCCAGGTTATTCCCCCAGCAAACTTGTACCCCTAGATTACAAACTCATCCCCTACCCAATGTCCACCAATGCAGAAAGGAGCAGAAATTAAGTTTATGATATGACTCCCAGCACCAGCCAATTATGTTAAAGGCCACAGTAGCTTTCTAATTAGATTCTTGCACACTTACCTTCAGCTTGCTGTTTACTATAAAGTCTTATGATTATAGACATTTGGGGCCCCCCACCACCAAAATCATCCTGCATGACAGCGATGTATTGGAGGGGCCCAAGTTAGGTCAAATAGAATAAAGACAATGTTGTGAGTTGCATCAGACCGGCTCCTGTCTGTTTTATCAGGGTTCAACCCTTCCCTGGCACTATAGTTCAACATGTCAAAAGAGAAAATAAACTTCAGATTTGCAGAAAGCATAGCTGTGCCTCCCTATACTCTCTAGTACCCAGTCATGCTTATTTTATACATTTTACACCTAAATTAGTTATATTTCAGAAACTTTTGCAATAGTTATACCAAGCAAAATTGCATTTGGTCCATAGGCATTTAATATACCACCGAATAGTTATTGATTTTTTTTTCAAAGTCTTTCTTGACACTTTTAAGAGGAATTGTCACCCTCAGCATCTCATTCCTTACACTGGAAAAAATGTGATTTTATCATGTGCAATGGGTTTAGGCTGCAAGAAAACCCTTTAGGCTGATTGTACATTCTCAAGGTTGTTCAGGGTTAGTTAAAAATGGGCAACAAAACAGAAGCCTTATGTTCCTAGGATGGGAAGAGAAAGAAGCAAAGAATATCCCAGAACTTTTGTGCTTTTAAAAAGTGCTTTTATCTATTCTTAGAAGAGTATGTGGCCTATCATTTCTGAAAACAAATAGTCTTTACAAAATGCTTTGTTTTCTAGAAAGATCTTAGAGTTTGTTCTGTTTGTATCACTTTTCTTAAAGTGAGTGACTCATGTTCTCTCCCCGCACTCCTGCGTACGTGTGCGCACGTGCGGGTATGTGTGTCTCTGTGTGTGTGTGTAACAGACACAAAGAATCTGTATTAGATACTCCATTGTCATGTTTTAAAAGGACAGAAGATTAAAATTTGCATTTTGAAATTTAAACCAACCATTCCATGGTTGCTAGTCATTGCAAACCTGATGGTTTATATCACTAAAACATGCCTGCTAGCTAATCTAACACCCACATTCTATATCTAAATATTTTTACTCAATCTATCAGAAATCTTGGTGTCAAAGTGACTTATTTGAGTAAACTTACTATTTTGTTATCATAATTATATTTATTTGAATAAAATCAGAGTTCCATCTAATTCTGACTGGCTAACTAGGGAAAACAGATTTGATAACCCTAAGCACCCTAGCACATTAAGTAATACTCTGTGCTTATCCTTAACAATGGAAAGGAAAAAAAAACTGTTGTCTGTAATACTAACTTACTATCAAAACTTATTCCATGTCATTGAGAAATCTCTATCTAAAACCAAAATTTTTTACACAAAGATATAATTTTACTCACTGAGTTTCCTAGACAGACAGACAGCCTAGGTAGTTAGACAGACAGATGGATGCTAAAATTCAAGAAATCTAGGCAAGCCTTGAAAAACTTGTAAAACAAAAGAAACATAATTGGCCCAACTAAGAATCAAGTATGTTGATGAGCTTCACAAGGCCAAGGTTATGTGGATCCCAGAAGGATTTGTAAGGAATACTATACAGTATCTTCTTGATATAACCAGAACTTTGCATATGCCTGATATAGAACAGACTTTCCATAATTATTTGTTCAAATTGAGTAGAAAGACTAATGAGTAGAAAATTAAAGCAATAAGCTTCAATCAATTCCAATGATCTCACTAACTCCTGAAACCATTTTGTAACATTCTCCCATTCTCCTTACATCAGGGGCTTCAGGGAACAAGGTCTAGCTAGTACAGTGAAAGTGAGGGCTGGAGAGATGAAAGATCCCACACACTATGACACAGATTCTAAGACTTTACATGTGAAGGGACTCAAAAGCTGGCTGAATGTTAATGCCAAGAGCTGCCACAGAGAGGTTGCGTGTCAGTGATATGATGATGGCATGTAACCATCTACATTTTAAAAATAATTACTGCAAAGGATTGGTGTTTTGATAATCTTGTAAACACTTTTCTGAGAGCAACTAGGTGAATCCACAATAAGGTCTGGGTAGCTAGAACTTGGTAAACGTCAGCCCTGTTTAGACCTTGCACCTTCAGACATCTTGCATGTGCTTCCAAGGCTCCAAGTATAATGATCAAACAATGGTTATGTTTATGGTTATGCATGATTTTTTTGCCCTGAAAAACAATCCATACACGGCATCAGCTGTATAGTGCCCTATCCATGAAACTTGAAATTGCCTTGACTTCTACAGCTCTCTTAAATATTTGTTTATATAGTCTTAGAGGGAAGAGCTGAGTTGTGAGAGGGCAGGATACCATTCCTTAGATGCTAAGCTATGTCTCCTCCACAGCTTTCCACTGAAAAGCATTAAAAAAGAAAGAAATACAAAATAGACAGTAAAATTAACTCATTACCTGCCCCTAACACAAAATTATTGTTTTAACATAAATAAAATAATTTTAAAAATTAACTTATGTTATGTATGCCTAGTTTAGTCTTCAGGCCACACAAAGTAATGGAGATTACTACCTGGGACTCAAGTGTTCTTTCCATCATCCACAAAGGCTTGTAATTCTCGTGTTTAACAAAAGTTTTCAAGTACAAACTACTGACGTGGTCATTTTTTTCCTTCAAATCAACTGTATGCTGAAAAGAAATCGAGTCTAGATTCTCATCAGAATGTTTTTTAGCAGCCAATTTATATCAGAGTCCCCCAGGAATGGATTGCATGGTCATTTCCAAGGGTAAAGGAGGCATGTGTCACTTCCCAATGTGCAAGCAATTGCACATAAAATACATCTGTGGCTTGTGGCTGCAAAGTCTCACCTCTGATCCCCAGATCGGCTTAATTTAACCATTTTTTCAGCATGTTAATACATTTCTCTGTTTTAAATTCCTGCTTAGTGCAAAGTTTCCCCATTGAGTATCTGATTTAATTTCATCTGCTTGGATGCCCTTTAGGTAAAGGACACCATTCAATATCAGAATTAGAAGCATTCTATTCATTTCTCCCCTGCAGCCAGGGAAAAAGAAAGGAGAGAGCAAAGAGGCAGAGACTCACACAACTCCAGATACAGCAATTCTCCAGCCGCTGAGCAATGAGGTTTCATACGCTGCTGGAGGATCCATTCATCTCAATCCATCTGGAACGAGGGCTACATGCAATATTTCACAATCTAAGTACTTTCTGACAAATCTATTAATTATACACTCAAACAAATTATTTGCTGCCTGTGGAGAATTGCTACTGGATTTTCTCTTGTGTCAGAACCCACGTTCTTTTCTCACATATACCTTATTTGCATCTCTGGCACAGTTGTATTTTACCCCTGTTTTTAATTATCTTCTAAATTTTGCACATGGTTACTATTAGAGAGAAGGTAGAAATGGGTCTAAAGTGCGCTAGCACCTAATAGCCAAGACATTTTCCTATTACTACATCCTGTAGTGTTCTCCCTCCTCTACCAACACATACAGAAGTTTTCTACTAGGGAAATGATAAAATATTAGCTTAACTGATTTCTGATGTTTCTACCAGCTGCTCACATTTTTCCTTTGTTCCAAAGACAAACCTTCCTCAAATTTTACATACAAACTGGTAAAACCCACAGGAAATGAGGAAGAGAAAACTTAAGCAGCAATTACACATTCTAGATGTCATTAGAAGAATTTAAATTACTTTCTTTTAAAATGTTTTCTCATCTTGGAAGTACTACAAAAAAAGTGCAGTTGTACAAAAACAGCAAAAACAATTTTAAACAAGATAATAAAAATCTCCAATAACTAACATCAGTAGTTTTGGGCATGGATCTTTAAATAATTTTTATATATCACAAAAATGTGAGTGTTATACATTAAAATTTATGTGTATTTAATTTTATAGGTATCTTACCTAAATTTTTCATACATGTTTTCCCATCACTAAGATTTTAATTTTGTTATATGAGGCTTAATATAGATTATCAACTTTACAGTACCTAGAATTACTACAAAGACAAAACTCTAGGAACTTCTGTAAGATATTTTCTAACTTAGGTTATCAGAGGTGGGACAATCTGCCCCTAAATGCAGACACTTCACTGGGTTGAGACCACATGAAAAGGTTAGAGTAAGGAGAACATCACAATTGCATCCCTCTTTCTCCTTAATGTAGATTCAACTTGACTACCTGGCTTCAAGCTACTGCCACCTCAGTGGCACCTCCTCCACGGTGGACCTTACCCTAGAACAGTGAGACAAACATTTTCTCCCATTTTTCATTGCTTTTATCAGGGAATTTTTACCATAGATAAAAGAAAAGTAACTAATATGTTAAGAAAATATAGTTAAAGATAAAATCCTTCTCACCCATAACCCCTTACACAAACACACACATGCGCACACACACACACACACACACACACACACACACACACACAGTAGCAGAGCAAAAAGCTATTTTATTTTGAGTAATATCAAGTCATGATGTCACTATTAAGCTAAGGATGGCTTTGAACTTTTTGGCTCTCCCAGTAGTCCCAGTCAAGCTTTTAGAGTAACTGGGGACTACACACAGATGCTATTGTATCTACCTCTATTCATATTGTTAAACTCTCATATTATCTATCACAAAAAAATGTAGAACAATTTGCATAGATATCCCCAATTATTAGATATTAATATTTCAAAGTGTCCTCCTTTTATTATACCATACCACATTCCTATGAATAAAGCTACCAACTACTTTAATTATACCAGGTGAAATCTGACAATATTCTCTTTTGAAGGTGCCTTCCAAAGTCCATATATGCACTCTGGTCTTATATTCTCAAACACGTAGAGCTGGTAAATTTCTGATATTTTAAATGAATTTTAGCCTCTGTATGTGTGTATGGATGGGTGTATCAAGTAATTAGCCATTTGTGTGAAACCACAAATCAAATGCTTGAGAAGCGATACTTACATCCAAATCTGATTCCAACTGTTCAACTTAGAAATACAGAGTTGTTTATTTTTCAAAGATTATCAGAGCTGTGAAAGAGATGAGTGTTTCAGATGCGAATGGCCAGTAGCTGTTCTTTCTGATAGGAGAAAACAATAATTTCCAAATGGCGACAGTGTGACTTGGAAAGTTAGTGTTTATTCTAGATGAAAATGGTGTAAAACACTTCATTTTCTTACCTTTCAGGAAAGGCATGCCCAGACTTCTTTTTAATTTCTCTAAGAACCTTTGGAGTTAGCTAGACATTTTGCCATTTTACATCTTAAGAAACAAAAGCATACACAAAGGGTCATACAACAAGCAATTGGCAAATTTAGAATTTGAATTCATCACTGTCAGATTTGAACACCCCTGTCATTTTCATCCCAGTAGGGTGACAAAGACAGTCAGTAACTGTAGGCTATTTTCTGTTCTGTTCCTTGCTCTGCAAAGTATATATGTCCAATTAATCTAATTTCATAGTTATTCATAGGAAAGAAAGATACTGGAGGAAGTGCAAGAACATGTAAATGAATGGAGAGATCACATCAGGTTTTTAAAACAATCCACTGTTTTCAGAACCAAGACAGAATGCATACAAAAAGAAACCAAATGAAAGCACATGAGATGGGGGTGATGAGCTTGATTTGTCAAACGTCTTTTTCTAATATCAGAATAAAAATACAAGCCTCCGCCCAGGGAGGACCATTGAAGTTATTGAATAATCTTAATGGATTTATAACATCAAACACATTATTTCATTATGCTTGCCTGATATTTAGCAAAGGTCAGATTTGTCTTAAATCAACCAAATTCCAAAAAATACCAAAGTGTATGATAAAAAATATTTAAATAATAGTAGAGAGTTTATAGTTGTTTTTCTTATAATTAGATTCAGTGTATGTGGTGTGTGTGTGTGTGTGTGTGTGTGTGTGTGTGTGTGTGTTTGTATGTATGTGTGTGTGTGAGTCTGTATGCAGGGCATCTGTCTGTGGTGTGGTGTGTGTGTGTGTGTGTGTGTGTGTGTGTGTGTGTCTGTGTGTGTGTGTGTGTGTTCACATGTGTGCCATGGCCTGGATTTGAAGGTCAGAGGATAACTTTTGACAGTTGGTTCTGGCTTTCTTCCTGTTGAAGCAGGGTCTCTCTTTTTTTCTGCCACTGTACAGAGTACACCATGCAAGATGGCCTTAGAGCTTCTGGACAGTTCCCCTGTCTCCCCTTTCCATCTTGGGATAGGAGGGCTGAGATTACAGACAGGTAACACCACATGCAGCTGTTACTGGAGATTCTGGTAGTTGAGCTCAGGTTACTTATCTGGCAGGGCTCATCCCATTACCACCCAAGCCATCTCCCTGGCACTTAGTTCTTACTTTATAGAATGTGTTATTCTAAATCTAATTACAAAATTATATTGGAATAAGTTAATCCAAGCAGCTATGTTTCCATTATAATCTGTGTTCGAAAGGATGCTGTCTCTTTTGGGTAATGTTCTGGGAAACCTTGCTTTAACTTCTCCTCTCTGTTCATAAAGATTATGGTATATGGATATCAGCCAATCTTTCTGCTAATGATAGAAAAATGTGTTATCAATACTTTCTTAACTCCTATTTGAGTTGGAATAGCTCACTTTGATTGTAGTATAGAATTTTAGTCAAATCAAGGCTGAAGGAAAAATAAATAAGTCACTGAGACAATACTCACTGATTTTACTTTAACTAAAAATATGGCATGTGTCATCATAAAAGATTCAGGGTGAGACTTAACAGAATCTCTGAAATGTAGAATATGTCAGAAAAAGACACCGTCTGGCTAAGTATCTCCTCACTTGATACACACACATACACACACACACACACACACACACACACACACACACACACACAATGAGCCCTGTTTGGTAGATAAAGGAACAGAATCAGGAGAATTTTCATGTGCTTCATGTAATACACACACACACAAACACACACACACACACAAAACTTATACATTTAGTGATAAGAGTGAAGGAATTATATAAAGAATCAATGAGTATAAAATTGTACAAGTCACAGAATGACCTCTGTTAATTCATATTCTCATCCTTAGTTCAGACTGACTAGCCTTGAGCATCAACAAGGATGGTCCATGCAGAGACAGATGCAGGTGACTCTGGCAAGCAAGGTCACTTTGGAGCATACAAGCTAAGTGGTGAATCTTGAGTTCAAGAGCAGTGGGCATGGACAGGAGTGAGGGACAGATGCTCTTAGCATGTTAAACCAATAGTGCCAAAGTCCACAGGGGACCCTGAAGCTGCAGCACAACAATGGGTGCAGTACTCATTTGTGGAAGACCTGGGAGGGAGCATGGCTGAGCTGGGCCCTGGAAGAAAGCATGAGTAGGAGATTAATTGTTCATTAGCAACTGGAGTTTTAGAGTTAATGAAATGGAGCAGTGTTAATGAGCTATAATTTGTACCCACTCTCCAGTCAGGCCTGGCCCATGAACTCCATCAACCTATTGTGTTGCCATCATCTTTAAGGCAGTGAATTTCTGAAGGCTTTTCTTCTGCTTGCTGCAAACAAAATAATTCATACAAAGGAAAATTTCCCAAAAGAAGAAATACATACCTGCCTCTAGACACTTCCATTACCATCTCTGTGCAAAGTCACTTGGTGGAAAAACCCTGAAACTAATGTATCTCATTTCAATGTACTGTTTAATCTGCTAGCCTCATTAAAACCACACAAGGGAGATGGTGAGGGCTCAAGAGAGAGAAGAGTATCAGGAGTTAATTAGGCTCCTCGATGTACCAAATCCCATGCCAGTGTTATCTGACCTAACTCCCACTTCTAGGACTAAATAATGGTCACCCCTGCCTGACACATGAGGAGGCTGAGTCAGAGGAGACTCCAAGCTCTTCCTGTAAGTAGCTTCTGAAGTGTCCTGTGTCATCCACAGTTGGCCTTGTGTTCTTCCCTTTGTTGAAGCCCTTAGAACACAGTCGCAATTCTAAATTAACCCCTCTCCTCTTCCACTTTGCTCTCATTCTATCTCTATTTCTTTCTCTGTCTCTGTCTCTGTCTCTGTCTCTGTCTCTGTCCCTCATCCTTCCCTCCATCGCTTCCTCCCTTCCTTTCTCCCCCTCTCTTCCCTTCTCCCATCTAACTGCATGGGAATTATGTAACAACCCGAAAGCTAACTGAATACTTGCCCCCTATACCAGCATGCTCAGCCTAAGGACTGAAATTTTCAATAATTGGAATATTTTCATACAAGCCAAAGAAACTGATTCTGGCCAACTGAAAGAGAAAATAAAAGTTTTTTTTTAAATCTCTTTTAAATGTACATGGTAATCTTCATAATAGAAAGCCAGAATGGCCATGGCCCAAAGAGGAGCAAGGGTATCTTTTCAAGGCTCTGCCAGGATGAGGCAGGTACACCATGCTTCCAAGGCAGTATCACTCTGCTCAATTTAGATTCAGGAAGAGTGGAAGTCTGGTCCACCCTGGATTATGTGTCCTCTCCACAGCTCAGCAGAGACAAAGAAAGTCCTTAAGGGAGTACATTCAAGGCTGCCTGGATCAGGGGAGATGATCCCCCCCTGGAATATCGGAGTGCTGGGCTGGCGAAATAACAGATCCCCACTACAATAAGGAAAGGTCTCCTGTGCCCTCACAAATGTCCTCCCTTGTCACATTACAGTGAGTGGTTTCTGCTTACTCACACATTGCTCACACAGAGCCCTCTGAAGCTGAATCTAAGCCCAGGAACTCTGTCTCCCTCACTATCACCATGCGCCAGAGCTGCTTCCAGCTTTGATTCATTACACACATCACTTCTATCTTACCCACCAGAACATGATATATATGGTAATTTATTTCACTGTTTTGTACTGCCTGCCGCCCCCTCACGTCCTATATCATTTAGGCTGAGTTCTACATCAGCAGCAATGAACATTAGGGCCCACCCCTCCGTCTGAGAAAGAAAAGAATCCTACCCTTCCTCTTTTCCTCCTTACACAGAGATTCAGGATTCAACTCCAGTCCAGCACAGATATTACAGGTCAGCCTCAAATCATCTTATCAACATCTGTATTTTCAGAATGCTAGATTTTAGCATTCAGGAAGAGAAAGAGGGAGGGAGGGAGAGAGGGAGGGAGGGAGAGAGGGAGGGAGGGAGGGAGAGAGAGAGAGAGAGAGAGAGAGAGAGAGAGAATATAAATTAAATGGAAGAAGTATACAAAAGCACTTGTACAGATAGATGCCTCTGGTACCGAAATGGAGCCCTGTAGACTGTCCAGGGGAAATGGTTTAGAAATTTCCCTAACATTGAGGCATAATTTGTGATTTTTGAAATAGAGATGATTTGTTCAAATCATCTGCTTCATTAAGATACCCAAACAGGGTTTCAATGTATTAATATGACATTCAAAATGAAAACTTAGGCAAGTGTTGTCCTTATAATTTAACACAAGTTTGTAGAGGAAGAAAGAGGAAGAGGGTTTGCTAGGAAAAGCAATGAAATCCGGAATCTGCTTTTTATTTGGTGTCTGCTGAAGCCAACAGTAACATGCTACTAATGGCCACAAGCCTAGCTTCAGAGAGAGATTCCCAGGGAACGGGGAGGTGGGACAAATATTCCTTCCCTGTACTTCATTGCCAAATTTATTAGAGAAGGATGAAGTACCTGCAGGAAGGGAATGGGTCACAGGGCAACCAATTCATTTCCGATCTCTTCTCCAAGGTGCCTTTCCCTCAAGTTTCAGAGAGACCCAAGAGGCTCAAAAGAACTACAAATGGAATAGAAAATGGTTAGTAAAATGGAAGAGCAGTTGGAGGATCTAAAATCAGGATTCTTCTATGCAGGCAGTAAGAATGGGACACTAACAGGGGTCCAGAAGCTGAAGGTACTGCCTTCTTGAATCCATATTTCCTGGTTTTGCTTGTCCTTTCTGTAATATATGACAGTACTGTGGGCAAGGCAGAGGAAGGTATAAGGTGTCTCTATCCCCATATTTTGATCAAAACTATAAATAAATTCATTTTTCTCATTTCTCAGTATACTCTGTCATTTTTCTCTTAAGTCAGGAGAACGTTCAACCCCAGAACCAAAACCCATGGCTGGGATTGTGTCTGTTAACACTGATGATTATTTTTCATTTCTATACAGGTTTGTTTTGGAGAAAGGAAACAAAAAGTACATCAGAAGTAGAAGGGGAAAAGAAAGAAAACTGATCTCTGAATAGGAAGTTTCAGAAAAAAAAAGATCAGTGCATTTGGCAAAAAAAAATGCAGTGTGGTTTGTATGCTTGTGATCTTAAAGCTTCCCTTTAATAAAGGTGAAGTACTGCTTCAGCAAAAAGAGCCCTATTTGAACCAAAATCAGTAGTGAGTAGGGGGAAGACCAGACTGATTTATTCCAAGTGTGAAATAGGCAATTAAATCTACCTTACCAAGGCTTTCTGGTTTTGTAACAAGTACTTAGGAACTGCTTTTGCTAAAGAGCACTGATTCCTTCCTTAGTCCCAGAAGGCCACTAATAGCAGAATGAAACTCTGGCATTCCTGCCTTAGGTTTCTGTTTGTCTCCTTTGCCTTAAAACTGTGAGTCAGACTACTGCTTAATTCTGAATATGTCTGTGTTAGTCACCCAAGAGTCACCTACCTAAAGAACCATGATTCATAAACTCTCTGAAGAGCCTCTGGCCCTTCAGATTCTCCTCTCATAACTGGTCTATTAGGATGGATGAATGAGCTTATTCTATTAGGACCACAGGAACTGGAGCTATTGTCACAAGATTCAGTGTCAAATGTCATAGTGGCTGTATGGATCAAAAAGTGCATGACTTTTTGATAGAATGATCTATGCATTATCAACCAGTCATGATGACTGTTTTCTGAAATGGTTTTATGTTCCCATTTTTCTGGATGAGTCTCCAAAGGTAGACAGCTGTTCCTGCTAACTGCAGAGCAAACCTAGATGAAATAGTCCCAATTGTCTGTCTGACCTTGTTTCTCCCAACACACAGAGCTACCTGACTTAGCCAGGCTCACATTTATTTTTTGCCCCATGTGTTCATAGAAGTCAGGGCTTCTCATATTGGGAATAGTCTCCTTAATTCAAAGTACTTTGTTTTCACTACATCTTAGCTCAAGATTCATAAATTAATTTCTGCCTTAATTTCCCCTACATGTACAAAACTTCAAATTCTTATCACAAGTATCATTCTGTTTACAAGGCCATCTGTATGTCCATAAACTCTCTGGAGTTGTATTGCTCTTATCTCCATAAACACATAATAACCACTTCAAGACAATCAATCAATTTACCCACTTTTTTGGTCAACTTAAAAAGGACTGAGCTCTGGGACAACTGCAGTACATATTTGGTGCTAAATTTTGTTGAACAGATAGATAGATCTTCTTTGAATAGAAATGGGTTACAGATATGGTTTGAAAACCTTGTGCATTCAGATTATAGTTAAATACAGAGAGAGTGGAATAAGGCAATAATGGGGCAGCCTGTCAGAACCCAGGACACTCTGAATCCACATGCACACCTAACCAAAGTGAACTCACATTTCCACCCTGAGGCAAGTTACCTTTGGAGTTACCTTGCTGTCTTTTTTTGACACTATGTTCATAAATAACCTTGTATTTTTTAAGGGAAAATGGGAAGTTTCAGAGACATGTTTAATAATTGATCCAGTTTTCCCCATAGGCTAGAAGATCAACAGTGTTCCCAGAAGGCATCAGGATCACTGAGCTTTTATGGAAGTCTCTATAGTGTTAGAAAAGCCTGAGACAGGGCCAATGATTAGCATGATGCTGTCAGCTGATACCTAACGGTTCTGTTAATACGACTCCAAAAGCTGTAGGAAGAGCTCAAACACGGTTTATTTTAAGAGCAGATTTTGCCACACCAGTGTGGCTTACCCTAAAGGAGAACAGAAAGCAGACATATTGTCCAGGCTACAAATTTTAGAAGAAAATCAATAATGCTTTGCATCAACTATGAAATGCAAAAGTGTGTTTATGAAGACTTGCTCCACCATGCTGTTGGTGGTATTTGCTGTTGTTCCCCTAACTCTTAGAAAGCCTTATGCTCTGCTCTCTTTTTCAGCAGCATCCTATCACCACTTGGCACAGTATCTCTTTGTTGTTAATTGTATTTCTCCTGTTGCAGTATGAGAGTTGGCTGTTTAGTGTGTTTTGATTTGCAACTTCAGAATGGTTCTGAGCACTTGGTAAATGCTCATGAATTTTTGTTGAATAAATGTTGCTTTTAGTAATTTAAATAAGTTGTAATGGTTTAAAAGACAATTCCAGTGCACTAACAGCTGGCTTTGTAGAATAAGTCCACCACCACCACTTTGCTAGATACAGCTTCAACTTCATTTGACATTCAAAGAAATCACAGTGTCCTCTCAAGACAGTTAGAATGATTAAATAGCACAGTACAGAGCTTGCAACGAAAAAGCAGGCTGGCTCATTCCATTTGACTTTACCTCCAAACGGTTCACTTCTCCTCTGCTTCCCTCAACACATACACATTTCCTTAATGAGAAAGTAATTTCTCTATTTGTCTTCAATGATGAAGAAATCACATATTTCCTGTTTCTTTACATCCTAGAGACACCGTTCTCAATAAATGTTCAAAACAATGTGACCTTCATAAATTAAATAATGAATCTTAGAATAGATATTTACTAATGGAACCAATGACATATTTTACAGTTTTAAAATAGCAATAACTGAAACCTGAATGCTGTTAATATGAATTGTAAATGTTCTATCTTCTCTAATACAATCAATAACTGGCCCTGAATTTTTGTTAATATTAATAAGGTTTCTGTTGTTTTAGTGGAGGGTACAAATGCCTTTCTGCTACATCATCTTAAACTTCTTACCTACCATGATTGGGCATACAGTATGGAATCCAATAATGACCAGTAAGAATTCATGAAGTTCTCAGTAACTTGGTAGCAGTTTATATTGCTTTCTTCTGATCTCTTATACATTAAATTATTTCAATTGCATTTAACAACTGGCCTTCTTTCCTTTTTACCCTGAATTCTTTCTTCTTTCTTTTAATTTTTTTGTTCATATATAATTTTTAAAACAGGGTCTCATGTATCTCATGTTGGTGTTTTGGACTAGACAACTGGTATCCTGACAATAAAGATTGGAATCTCCCCAAAGAACTACTTCTAACTAGGTCCACATACTCTGTTTCCTATTAACCTTTCTTTACGCCTACCTCTGGTAGGTAGGCTAGAAGGGAAGTTAAATGTTTAAGAACCCTTATTAAAATAGGCTTTGAAAAATGTAAGCCACCAGGCAGTGGTGGCGCATGCCTTTAATCCCAGCACTTGGGGGGCAGAGGCAGGCGGATTTCTAAGTTCAAGGCTAGCCTCCTGGTCTGCAGAGTGAACTACAGGACAGCCAGAACTACACAGAGAAACCCTGTCTTGAAAAAACAAACAACAACAACAACAAAAAAAATCAAAACAAAAAACAAAAAAAGAAAGAAAGAAAGAAAGAAAGAAAGAAAGAAAAATGTAAGCCTACTTATGAAAAAATGTAAGAAAAAAGAAAAATGAAAAAAAAAAGAAAAAAAGAAAAAGAAAAAATGTAAGACTCATTGTATATCCGAAGACAATCGTGAACTTCTGGTCCTCCTGTCTCCTCTTCTTGAGTGCTAAAATGACTAGTACATGTCACCACCCTTGTTCATGTGGTCCTGGTGACTGAATCCAGGGCTTTATCCATTCTAGGAAAGCATTCTACCTACTGGGCTATATCCCCAGCTTCTTTTTTCTCAATCATTGGTCAGAAAAATGTGTCTCAATAAAACATATATAAGCTTTTCTTCAATGTTGTAAAATAGTATAAGGGAGGTATATGTTTTATTCTATTTTTTCTATATTTTAAAATTGTATGTTTGATAACTTGACTTGCCACCAAATTTGATATCCTGAGTTCACCCTCCAGAAACCATAGGGTGAAAGAGAAATTTTACCTCAAGTTGTACCCTAACTTCCAAATATTCACACTCTCTCTCTCTCTCTCTCTCTCTCTCTCTCTCTCTCTCTCTCTCTCTCACGCACACACACACACACACACACACACTTGTTCTCTATTGTGTAGCTATAAAATTTCATTTCATAAAATTCTAAGCCTATAATTACAGAGAACAAGGTTCTGTAAAAAGTAATTAATCTAAGGACATTTGGGTCTACTTTTGCAGAAAAGATTATATTTCCTATACTTACCTGGCCTTTATGCTCTTCCACATCATTTATTTAACACTATTACCCCATGTTGTGCTCAGAGATTGTTTAACCTTAAATGTCCCAAGTCATGTCCATCACTATAGGCTGTAGGAGGAGCTAAGGTGGGAGGAGTAAGGAGAGGAAGAGAAGGAGTAAAGGAGAGGAAGAGGAGGAGAAAAGGAGAGGAAGAGGAGAAGGAAGAGGAGGAGCTAGGGGAGTCAGAGAAGGAGAGAAGTGGACATGGAGGCTGATGTTCGCTTGTCTGTAGCAGTCAAAGGTAGTTGGTATATCTAGGTTGAGTATTGGGTTACACCTCTGATTGTTAAGAGTATCTTGTTATTGATCATTACTAAATATATAAGCCTTTGGATAATCTAAGCATTAGAGTCCCATCTGTACCAAGCCCATGTGGTTGGTGGGATGGTCCAGGCACTGCCCAGCCTTGCAGAGACAGCATGGAAGATTGGCAGAGCCATCTCATATGCTGGCGTCTCATGGGTGGCAGGGCTGGTGTTTCTAGCTGGCCATTTTTAGGTGCAGTGCACACATGGCCTCTGGCCATATGGCTGAGCTAGGCAGAGACACTGCAGTTTAGATAGCTGGCTTACTGGGGCTGCTTTTTAAATAATTAAAACAACAATAGGCTCTTTCTGCCCTGAAGTTAAAAGACCCTGCAAAGGCAGAAGAACCAAAGCCTGAGGATGCTTAAATATTCCAGGTCTCTTGTGCAGAATTTCTGCCTTCCCTATTTCCAGTGTGTCAGAATGCCACTGGTTGAACACTCTTCACTCAGCTCCTTGAGCAAAAGTTTTTAGTACTTTCTTTAGTCTTTTCCAACACTCTGAATTCTGTCTCTTCCTTAGTCATCGTTAAATACTTAAAACTTTTATCACCCTTCCTATTTGCAGCTCAATGTTTACTTCCAAACTTTGGCTGCCTTGTAGACTTCCTGCAGTGATGAAGCCTTTAGCTTGCTCTGCACTGCACTAATGGCAACCACTTTCCACATGTGCCTATTGAAGCCCTTTGTTAGTGGCTAGTAGACTATGGAACTGAAGAACCTGTGGTCTAATTCAAATTTAAATAGCTGTATGCAGCTAGGGACCACTGTGTTGCATAGTACAATCTAGAATCTCATTTCTGGCAGTCTCTGCACCAGTTGAGGCACCCGCCACCCTCTTCCACTGCCAGTTTTTAAGGAATGGTTTTGGTTTAATCATTTTATATTCACAGATGCTGTTTATTTCAAGATGTTCCTTCTAGTTTTCTACCTTTTAATAATAGCGATTTTGGCCAAATTTTCACAGGTCCCTCTAGGGACCCACATAATATGCAAAGAGGAGTGTAAAAAAACAACTTTTGAAGCATTTGCTGTTTGTAGGGATTATTGGTGGTAGTCTTCATTGCATGTTGAGTCAGTTGTTAGATTTGTTTTTCACTTAAATAAGTATATATGTGCACATGCTTTCAAGGATCCATACAACTCAGAAGAGGGTGTTGAATTCCCTGCAGACAAAGTTAGAGGCAGTTGTGAACTATTAGATATGGGTGCTGGGAATTCAACTCCTGCCTTTAGATATAATAGCAAGTGCTCTTAACTGAACTCTCTCCAGCCTCTTGATGGTTTCTAAGGAATGCAGAATTGTGTATTTATTTCTTCAGGTTGTTGAGTAAAGTATCTAACTTTCTTCCAATGTCTGGCTAGAATATTTATACACAGAAATCCATGTCCTTGGAGCTGACAGAGGAAGACAGCATGAAAGAGTCTCAGCCTTCAGTACATAATTGTAAAGGAACTCATGCTTCAGTAAACTAACTGTGTTCCTCACTGCTCCTCTGTTTTAAAGACTAGACATCTTCTCCCAGCTTTACTATGGAACAATCCTCTTATTTATTCTACCCAGAGGAAGAGATGCTATGCCTTAGCTGGAGGATGCAAAGGAGGAGATTTTAATATTATTGCTGCTTCGTAAACAGCTTTCCACTAACACTTATGATTTATATCTCTCAAAGTCCCTTTATAGAAAATAGATTCTTGGAACTCACTTTTGCCTGTGTGTAAGTATTGAAATTACTTTGTTAGCCCTGACTCTTTCCTGTTTTGTCATCCCTATCTGAGGTTAACATGGGGAAGATGTATACTCAGTTCACCAGAAATCTATCAGTCACCTATGTAAATGTTATATTTCTGCTAGGTTTAGTAACCACAATTAAAGCATATATTCTCGTGTTTTCAGTTCTTGATGCACAAATCACTGTGGACACCAAATTACTGAATGAGTAGGTGAAGGAAAGAAAGCATAGACACAGACAACAGGAAAGATTCCTGGTGGCAAACATATCAGGTGGCCCATCATCCACTGCATGCTGAGCTGTCCTTTGAAGTGACAGGTCTGAGTTATCCTTCTGCCTCAAGCTGTCTTATCTGCTCTCCAGTTCAGCAAGTGTTTCACTGATTTGAATCACAGAGCATTTCTGTTGATCTGGCCCTGAGTGACTGTTCTCTTTTCAGTGCTTTTCCTCTTGTCAGGGCTTCCTAGTCTTTTTGACCCTTGGAGCAGCCAGCTGATGCTCGAGGAGTCCTGATCTGAATGGCATTACAGATAGAGAGAATCATTGCTCCCTCTCCTGGCATCCTGCTCCTTAGAGAGACAATGCCTGGACATTGTATTCCAAGGTTTCTCTGTGCAGTACTGTAAGGGAACAGTACACTTTTCAATAACTTCTGTATAAGAGTTTTTTTATGGCATCTAGCATATAGTACCATAGTGGCAGAATTCATGAATATTTTTTCTTATCCAGGGAAAGACAAAGCTAGTCAGCCTAAGTAGGTTTTATTTTGTAAGGTTTCTGATTTCCCTTTCTCCCCACCCACATGGGTTCCAAAAAATAAAAAATAAAAAAAAAATCTAACAGCTGTGAGGGGTTTTCATATCCACATTGGGCTCCTATGATCTAATAAAATTAAGCTATCAAGAGGAAATCGATGTATCATAAAGGGTTGGGAAATAGTTGTAGAGCACCAGACATCTTGCTAGAAGTGCGTCTGTCTCCAGAGACTTTTCTCTGAAGAAGAAGCTGTGGGTGGAATTGCTGAGCTCCTTGGTCTGTGAGAACCAACGCCTGCCTTCCCACACTTGTCTTCTTTACATAATCATTTTTCTTTTAAGGCATCCCACAGTGTCACTGGGAGAGAAGCTGGCAGGCACAGCGGTCAGATCTCAATATCCCAGGGAGGAGATAAAAATGATGTGTGCCTGGGAGAATGACCTCCTGGAAGTTAAGATTCTGAAGCACTTTACAAACTGCTTTCAACACACACCAGAATTCCATCACTACCACCACCACCACCATTTTCAGATCTACTTGTAGAAGGCAGTGTGTATTCCAGATTGGCAGCTAGAATAGCAAAAATATAGAAAAACAGAGGCTCAAAATGCTATAAATGTTTCATTCTGTCTAGAACTGTGAAGGAGAAAAGACTCAGCCCACATCATAGGTGGCAGTTTACACCTGAATTATTCATTCATACAAGCATTTTTCTTTTCTTTCTTTTCTTCTTTCTGTCATTCTTCCTTGCTTCCTTCATTTCTTCCTTTCTGCTTCTTTTTTAAAGTTAAACTCCTTGTGTTTTTAAGATGTGGTTGTTTTCCTCAGCAAAAATCTGCAGTAGATAACCAAGTTTAAACCTGAATCAGACTTATTTGAGAGACTTGGCTTAAATCACAGATTTGTAGGTCATTCTTCATACCTCTCAAAGTGGAATATCAATGATACTTTGAGAAATATATGAGTCCCAAGTCTGAGAACCAACAAGGGCTATACACAAAATGTAAAACATTTAGTTTGGTGATTATAAAACCTAAGGCTGGAACAGTACTCAGGTAAGACCTGGATGTTCTTTCCCTATACCCTCAATGAAATAAAAAAGAAGAAGAAGAAGAAGAAGAAGAAGAAGAAGAAGAAGAAGAAGAAGAAGAAGAAGAAGAAATAAATAAAAAGTTAAGGAAAGGCAAAGCAAGGCAAGGAAAGAAAAGGCAAGCTTCAGCACCAGCTGAATGAAAGAGGAAATAAAAAAAAAAAAAACAGGAAACATGTCTGCTCCTAGGTATGGTAGCAGGGAAGCTTTATTTATTTATTTATTTATTTATTTATTTATTTATTTATTATTAACTAATTATTTTGTTCATTTATATCTCAAATGGTATCCCACTTCCCAGTTAACTTTCCACCAACCCCCCATCCCACATCTGCCCTTTCCTGTATGAAAGTGCTACCCCACCCACCCACCCTCTCCTGCCTTATTGCTCCAACATCCCCCTACACTGTGGCATCAAACCTCCCTGGGACCAAGGGCCTCCCCTCCCATTGTTTTCTGGCAAGGCCATTCTCTGCTACATATGTATCTGGAGCTATGGATCCCTCCAGGTACACTCTTTGGTTGGTAGTCTAGTCTCTGGGAGAACTGGGTGGACAGGCCAGCCTATGTTGTTCTTCCAATGGGATTACAATCCAAATGGAACAGAGTAGATTTATTATAGATGTGTAAGAGAGAACAGTGACATCTGGGAGAATCCAGAGTGAACCACATGACCATGAACCACGTGGGGAGATGGGAAAATGGAAAAAAAGAAGGGAGAGAGAGAAACCAGGTGTGACAGCCAGGAGACTCAAACTTACAAAAAGAGAGGGTAACCAAAATGGGTGAATTATATAGGGATTGGGAGCTCAGAGTAGATGGAGGGGTTTACCAGCCAGGAAGGCCCTGTAAGGGGAAGGGACTGAGGGATACAAAGAGAACCTTGAAGCCAGCATCTGCTTCAATGTGTTAAATAGGCACCTCAGTTATTTGTCCCAGGATTGAAAACCTAACTTGTTTGCCTCTCTTTTAGCTAGTGTTTATTTTGTTCTTTCTAACTATCCAAGGCTTATGTTTAATTTTAGCTTGAAAATGCAATCCGTTGGTCTCATCCCTGTTCTCCACTTTGAATAAGCTGAACTGTTAACTGAGTGCTCAAGAACCATTCAGATGCAAGCTGTTTGATGAGACTGATGTCATTACAAAGCCGTCTGGCTCTTGGGCCAAGACTGGAGCAGGGAGAAATACTGGCTACAACAGAAGCTCTAAACTTATTTTTGGCTCCCCATAGAATCAGTGTATGTGGGTCATTTTTATGTTACTATGGATTCTTCTATGGATTCACTTGACTGCACCATTATTTAACAGAAAAGCTCTGGCTCCTTTTTTTTCATGTCTTTCATTCGTTATGAGTTAGATTTTCTGATAATAGAGTAATAGAAGGATGGGTATCATTACAACAGCATGATTGGATACGTCAGAAGCCATGACTCTTGGCACAAATTTATATGAAAAAGTACTCTGCCAGTCATATTTGGAAATAACTGAGGAAACTTTTTTTTTGCGTTTCTTCTCTTTTCACTATTCTTTCGATTGTTGACTCTTGCATACATGCTTCTGTTATGTATAAATATTGAGGCTGTATTATTTATAACCTGTGGCATTTTGCCTCCTGTTTCTCATGGTTAGAACAATATCTATCTCACAGAAATCTTATGGGAGAATGATGAGGTAATATTTGAAAGACATATAGTGTGAGCCCTATTGTGGTGGTCACTTTTTGCTATAATCAAATAGCCTGTCTAAATAAACTTTAGCAAAAAAAAAGAACTGTATTGGCCCACATTTTAAGGGAGCATAGTTCATCACAGTAAGGAAGGTGGCAGTTGGGACTAACTTAGTCTTGAACAGCAGGACCTTGTAGCCAATTTTGGCATGCCTACCCCACCAGGAAGCAGAAAGCCAAAGCAAGAAGCAGGACCTGACTATAATTCTCAAGGCCCAGAAACCTGTCATTCATCCACACCAACCAGTTCTATATTCTCATCAAGAACCATGTGTCTCCTGTCTGAGCTGGTGTCCTGAGAAGACCTTGAGTGTCAGCTCTTCACCCAATGCCCCAAAAACCAGAGGAGGCTGCACTCCAAGGAGCTCTAACACGTCCAGGATCACAGGTGAGGAGGCAGTGACACACACACCAAACAGGGAGTAATTAGGACCCATGGGGACCAAGGAACTCACTCTGGGCCATTGGCATGGGTTCCTTCTGGTCTGCACCATTGCCCTGAGCAGACCTTGTGTGTCAACTCTGCACCCAATACTACAAATCCCAGGGGACGCTGGACTCCCAGGAACTTTAACACACCTAGGAACATAGGATCACAGGATGACAGGATCTCAGGAGATTGGTCACAACAGGATTTCAGGATCCCAGGGGCAGCCTGACTCCCAAGAGCTCTTCCACCCAGGGGATCAGGACCACAGGATCACAGAGACAGCTGGACTCTGAGGAGTTCTGACACAACAAAGATAACAGGACAGACAGGCTCAAGTCAGAGACAGTGAGTGCAGTTAGCACTAGAGATAACCAGATGGTGAAAGGCAAGCGCAAGAACATAAGCAACAGAAACCAAGGTTACTTGGCATTATCAGAACCCAGTTCTCCCACCATAGCAAGTCCTCAATAGCCCATCAAACCGTAAAAGCAAGTTTCTGATTTAAAATTACTTCTCATAATGACAATAGAGGACTTTAAGAAGGACATGGATAACTCCCTTAAATAAATATAGAACACAAGTAAACAGGTAGAAGCCCTTAAAGAGGAAACACAAAAATTCCTTACCGAATTACAAGAAAACACAACCAAACAGGTGAAGGAATTGAACAAAACCATCCAGGAAATAAAAATGGAAGTAGAAACAATAAAGAAATCACCAAGAGAGACAACCCTGGATATAGAAAACCTAGGAAAAAGATCAGGAGTCATAGATGCAAATATCAACAGAATACAAGAGGTAAAAGAGAGAATCTCAGGTGCAGAAGATACCATAGAAAATATTGACACAACTCTCAAAGAAACTGCAAAATGCAAAAAGCTCTTAACCCAAAATATCCAGGAAATCCAGAAAACAATGAGAAGACCAAACCTAAAGATAATAGTTATAGAAGAGAGTGAAGATTTCCAACTTAAAGAGCCAGTAAATTTCTTGAACAAAATTATAGAAGAAAACTGCCCTGACCTAAAGAACGAGATGCCCATAAACATACAAGAAGCCTATAGAACACCAAATAGACTGGACCAGAAAAAAATTCCTCCCATCGAATAATAATCAAAACCCAACTGCACAAAATAAAGAAAGAATATTAAAAGCAATAAGGGGAAAATATCAAGTAACTTAAAAAGACAGACATATCAGAATTACACCAGATTTCTTACCAGAGACTATAAAAACCAGAAGATCCTGGACAGATGTCATACAGATCTTAAGAGAACACAAATGCCAGCCCAGGCTTCTATACCCAGAAAAACTCTCAGTTATCATAGATGAAGAAACCAAGATATTCCATGACAAAACCAAATTTACACAATATCTTTCCACAAATTCAACCCTACAAAGGATAATAGAGGAAAATCTCCCACATGAAGAGGGAAATTATACCCTAGAAAAAGCAAGAAAGTAATCATCTTCTGACAAACCCAAAAGAAGATAGCCACACAAACATAATTCCACCTCTAATAACAAAAATAACAGGAAGCAACAATCACTTTTCCTTAATATCTCTTAATGGCAATCAACTCAATTCCCCACTAAAAAGACATAAACAGACTGGACACATAAGCAGGAACCAGCAGTTTGCTGCATATAAGAAACATACCTCAGTGACAAAGACAGATAATACCTCAGAGTAAAAGGCTGGAAAACAATTTTCCAAGCAAATGGTTCCAAAAAAAAAGCTGTTATAGCCATTGTATTGTCAAATAAGATGGACTTTCAACCTGAAGTTATTAAAAAAGATAAGGAAGGACATTTCATACATGACAAAGGAAAAATAAACCAAGATGAACTCTCAATTCTGAACATCTATGCTCCAAATACAAGGGCACCCACATTCATAAAAGAAACTATACTAAAGCTCAAAGCACACATTGTACCTCACACAATAATAGTGGGGGATTTCAACACCCCACTCTCAACAATGTGTCCATGGAAATAGAAAATAAACAGGCACAGTGAAACTAAGAGAAGTTATGACCCAAATGGATTAAACAGATATCTATAAAACATTTCATCCTAAAACAAATGAATATACCTTCTTCTTGGCATCTCATGGTATCTTTTCCAAAATAGATCACATAATTGATCATAAAACAGACTTCAACAGATGTAAGAAAATAAAAATAATTCCATGCATCCTCTCAGGTTACCATGGACTAAGACTGGTCTTCAATAAACACAAAAACAATGGAAAGCCTACATACACATGGAAACTCTATGATAACTTGGTCGTGGAAAAAAGAAAGAAAGAAAGAAAGAGAGAGAGAAAAAAAGAAGAAAGAAAGAAAGAAGTTAAAGACATTTTAGAATTTAATGAAATTAAAGGTCTATCAAACTAAAACTTATGGAACACAATGAAAGAAGTGTTAGGAAGAAAACTCATAGCTCTAATTGCATACAAAAAGAAACTAGAGAGAGCATACACTAACAACCTGACAGCACACCTGAAAGATCTAGAACAAAAAGAAGCAAATACACCTAAGAGGAGGAGACATCAGGAAATAATCAAACTCCGGCCTGAAGTTAACCAATTAGAAACAAAAAGAAGAAGTATACAAAGAATCAACAAAACAGGGAGCTGGTTCTTTGAGAAAATCAACAAGGTAGAAAAACCCTTAGCCAGAATAACCAAAGGGCACAGAGACAGTATCCAAATTAATAAAGTCAGAAAGAACTAAAGGAGAAGACATAACTACAGAAACCCAAAAAATTCAAAAAAATCATCAGATCCTACTACAAAGGCTACACTCAACAAAATCTGGAAAATCTGGATGAAATAGACAATTTTCTAGACAGACACCAGGTACCAAAGATAAATCAGGAGCACATTAACAATCTAAACAATCCCATAACCCCTAAAGAAATAGAAGTAGTCATTTAAAGTCTCCCCACCAAAAGAAGCCCAGGACCAGATGGTTTTAATGCAGAATTTTGTCAGACTTTCAAAGAAGACCTAATACCAATTTTATTTAAACTATTCCACAAAATAGAAACAGAAGTAACACTACCCAATTCATTCTATGAAACCACAAGTATGCTCATACTTAAGCCACACAAAGACCCACTAAAGAAAAAGAACTTCAGACCAATTTTCCTTATGAATATTGATGCAAAAATACTCAATTTGGAAACTGAATTCAAGACCATATAAAAACAATCATCCATCATGTTCATGTAGGCTTTATCCCAAAAATGCAGGGATGGTTCAGTATTAGGAAATTCATCAATGTAATCCACTATATAAACAAACTCAAAGAAAATAAAAACCACATGATCATCTAACTAGATGCTGAGAAAGCTTTTGAAAAAAAATTCAACAACCCTTCATAGTAAACGTCTTGGAAAGATCAGAAATTCAAGGTCTATACCTAAACATAGTAAAAGCAGTATTCAGGAAACCAGTAGCCAACATCAAACTAAATGAAGAGAAACTTGAAGCAATCTCACTAAAATCAGGGACTAGACAAGGCTGCACACTCTCTCCCTACCTATTCAATATAGTACCCGAAGTTTTAGCCAGAGCAATTAGACAACAAAAGGAAGCCAAAGGAATACAAATGAAAAAGGAAGAGGTCAAAATATCACTATTTGCAGATGACATGATAGTATACTTAAGTGACCCCAAAACTTCCACCAGAAAGCTCCTAAACCTGAAAAAAAAAAAAAAAAAAAAACTTCAGCAGCGTGGCTGTACATAAAATTAACTAAAACAAATCAGTAGCCTTCCTTTACTCAAATGATAAACAGGCTGAGAAAGAAAATAGAGAAATGACACCCTTCACAACAGTCACAAATAATATAAAATACCTTGGTGTGAATCTAACCAAGCAAGTGAAAGATCTGTATGACAAGAACTTCAAATCCCTGAAGAAAGAAATTGACAAAGATCTCAGAAGATGGAAAGATGCCCCATGCTCATGGATTGGCAGGATTAATATATTAAAAATGATGATCTTGCCAAAAGCAATCTACAGATTCAATGCAATCTCCATCAAGATTCCAACTAAATTCTTCATAGAGTTAGAAAGAGCAATTTGCAAATTCTTTTGGAATAACAAAAAACCAAGGATAGTGAAAACTATTCTCAACAATAAAAGATATTCTGGGGGAATCACCATCCCTGACCTCAAGCTGTACTACAGAGCAATAGTGATAAAAACTGCATAGTATTATTACAGAGACAAGCAGGAAGATCAATAAAATTAAAGTGAAGACTCAGAAATGAATCTCCACATTTATGGTCACTTGATCTTTGACAAAGGAACTAAGATCTTCCAGTGGAAAAAAAAAAGACCACATTTTCTGGCTGGTTCAAACTGCAGGTCAGCAGGTAGAAGAATACAAATTGAACCATTCTTATCTCTTGTACAAAGCTCAAGTCCAAGTGTATCAAAGACTTTCACATAAAACTAGATACATTGAAACTAATAGAAGAGAAAATGGGGAAGAGCCTAGAACACATGGGCACAGGGGAAAAGTTCCTGAACAGAGCACCCACCGCTCTAAGATCACGAATTGACATGGAACCTCATAAAACTGCAAAGCTTCTGTAAGGTAAAGGACACTGTCAATAGGACAAAATAGCAGTCAACAGATTGAGAACAGATCTTTACCAATCCTATGTCCCTTAGAGGGCTAATATCCAATGTATACAAAGAACTCAAGAAATTAGATTCTAGACAATCAAATAATGGGATACGGAGCTAAAAAAGAGTATCTCAACTGAGGAATATTGAATGGCCTAGAAAAACCTAAAGAAATATTCAACATTCTTAGTCATCAGGGAAATGCAAATCAAAACAACTCCGAGATCCCACCTCAGACCAGTCAGAATGTCTAAGATCAAAAGCTCAGGTGAGATCAGATGCTGTCAAGAATGTGGAGAAAGAGGAACACTCCTCCATTGTTGGTGGGATTGTAAACTACTACAACCACTCTGGAAATAAGTCTGGCTCACTCAATTGTCTCAGAAAATTGGACATAGTATTACCTGAGGATCCAGCAATAACACTCAAAGAATTAATCCAAACAAAAATTTTTCTCCTCATACAAATAATGTGAAAACATAATATAAAAACATAATTTCTTATTTCCTAAGGACCCAGCTATACACTCCTGGGCATATACCCAAAAGATGCCCCCAACATATAACAAGGACACATACTCCAATATGTTCATAGCAGCCTTATTTATAATAGCCAGAAGCTGGAAAGACCCCAGATGTCCTTCAACAGAGGAATGAATACATAATGTGGTACATTTACACCATGGAATACTACTCAGCTATTAAAAACAATGAATTCGTGACATTCTTAAGCAAATGGTTGGAACTGAAAAATATCATCCTAAGTGAGGTAACCCAATCACAAAAGAACACACATGGTATGCACTCACTGATAAGTGAATATTAGCCCAAAAGTTCACAATACCTAAAATATAACCCACAGACCACATGAAACTCAAGAAGAAGGAAGACTAAAGTGTGGGTGCTTCAGTCCTTCATAGAAGAATTAACAAAATTCTCATAGGAGCAAGTAAGGAGACAAAGTGTGGAGCAGAGACTGAAGGAGGGACCACCTGGAGACTGCCCTACCTGGGGATCTATCCCATGTGCAGTTACCAAATGCAGATACTGTTGTGGATGCCAGGAAGTGCATGCTGACAGGAGCCTAATATAGCTGTCTCCTGAGAGGCTCTGCCAGAGCCTGACATATATAGTGGTGGATGCTCGCAGCCAACCACTGAATTGATCACAGTGTCCCCAATGGAGGAGTTAAAGAAAAGACTGAAGGAGCTGAAGGAGCTGAAGGAGCTGAAGGAGCTGAAGGAGCTGGCAGCCCCGTGGGGAGAGTGACAATACCAACCAACCAGAGCTCCCAGGGTCTGAACCACCAATCTGGGAACATACATGGAGGGATCCAGGGCTCCATCTGTATATGTAGTTGAGGATGGCCTTGTTCAGCATCAGTAGGAGAGGAGGGCCTTTGTCCTGGGAAGGCTGAAGGCCCCAGTGGGGGAGAATTCATGGGCAGGGAGGCAGAAATGTGTAGATGGGTGGGGGCACACCTTCATAGAAGAAGGAGGAGGGGGGATGGGACAAGGGGTTTAGTGGGGAATGGAAAAGTGAGATACCATCTGAAAGGTAAATAAGTAAACTATCCAATAAAAAACAAACAAACAAAACAGATAATGGAACTGGCTATTGCAGTCTAGCATTTGAGACTTTTTGGCAGCAATTTAATGGAACTTTAAAACAATATCTTCATAAAATAAAAAAGAGGGAGGTATATCCCATATAGCACAAATTTATTTAAAACATGGTAGGTTTTTTATAATTTTTTTTTTTAATTTGGATGCCAAGAAACTTTCTGCTAAGTGTCTATGGCACTCTAAAACTAGGCATACTTATGCATAGGTGAAAGGCAAGGATCCACTTACTGGCATATGGCATGATCTTGATCAGGTATTAAATATGGGGAAGAGGGCATGTTTGTGTTTTTTCTGCAGGATGTTGAAGGAGCATGGCAGCTGCCAGAGTGACTGGTGAGACATGCTGATGGCAGGACAAAGCCCTGACAATGGTGACTGGGAAGCTGTATTGGACATATGTTCCCAACCTACATTTGCTTACCTATACCCCAGATGGGACAAGTTGCCTTGTCTCAAGTTTTTAGTCCTTGTGGAACAGAGAATCAAAAAGAGAATTTATAATGACTCTTGTATTTTTCTTAAAGGTGACCAGTTATTCAGACTCAATCATGGTCTGCTCTAGAAATCAATCCAATATTGGAAATAACAGTTTGGAAGGCTATATCTGGTATTTTTCAGAGACATATTTGGAAGTTAGCTGCAGTTCTCTATGATGTTATGTTAGTAAGAGAAAACGTTGGGACAGGATCTGGATTTCAAACAAGTGTTAGTTCATGTGTTAAGGCTCTTTTCATTGTCAAGGTAAAATTACCTTTGTTTCTTCTACAATATCTATTGTAAGTTGCATTGATTGTACACTTTCTAATTGTGTTAGTGTGTTGAAACTTGGCATGTGTGTTATGAGGTCTATCAACCAGCTTTTGTCTTATTGCCCTGAGTATTAGAGAACCTTGGCTTTTTGAAAAAAAAAAAAAAGCTTGCAAGTACTGGAAGAATTATTGCTGGTATAACAGCTTTAATTACATTAATTGTTAGCACCAGTGCTTCTGCAATTGCTTTGACACAAGAAGTTAAGACAG
>JANHMN010000004.1:53016881-53086808 GCA_030674055.1 Rhabdomys pumilio | reverse complement strand
TTCAGAGTATAAGAGTAAGAAGACATCTCAAGTGTCATGCAAAATACGAATGTAGTTGTGTTACTTCTAAAATTTACAATGATGGTCATTATAATTAGGAAAAAGTTTAAAGACACTTACAGGGTATTTGGCATAAGTCTAACACCTTTGGGTGTTTTAACTTTAAATAGTGAGATTATGAATTTCAAGAATGCTGCTCTGCTGAGCTTTGATGCTGCAGATAATGCTGATAAACTTATCTATGGCTTGAGGTCAGTATTTCCATTTTGGTCAAACTTCAATAATGGCATGTATAGCTTGATCATGCTAGTCCTTGTTGTCCTGGGAATAATTTTATTCCTGCCCATGATGTGAAAGCTTGTATTTAACAACATCAATATGTTGACATTCAACATACATGGCTTGAACCTGAAAATGGACCCCCTGTTAATTAGAGTTATTAATTTAATAGGCTGGCAAGCCAAAGACTGGTAAGATTCTGCACAGAGACTTACCAACCTAAGACAGAAAGAAGTGCATTGCTTTTGATAATGCATACTCCACGATAGGTAAGGAAGGCATTCTTATCAGAATGACCTAAGACAGGCTCAGTCTTGTTTATAAAATAAAAATGGGGTAGATGTGGAGAGTTTTGGGGACTTCTTGGCAGGAATTTGACATTGGCCAAAGACAAGGAAATGGGCTTCAGGCAGGAATCTGACATTTGACTAGAACAAATAAGTGATTTCAGGCAGGAATCTAAAACTTAGGCTAGAACAAAGAAGCAGACTTCAGGCATGAAAATGACTTAGGGCTAGGACAGGAAAGTAGGCTCAGATATTTTGTTCTTCCTGATAAGCCCTTAGAAATAGGAATCACTGGAGTGATCATGAAACTTTGTTTATTGCCATGCTTGTTCTTTGACTATTTGTGTTTATTGTCTTGCTTGGTCCTTGACTATGTGCATCTATTCTATTGCTGTTCCTCAACCTAGAATTGATATTAATACTTGCACGTAACTTAAATGTTATAAAAGCAAAAAAGAGGAAGGGGGATTGAATAGGGGGCCTTATGGGGGAATGGGGAAAGGAAATAACACCTGAAATGTCAATAAATAAAATATCCAATAAAAAAGTATATATATATAAAAAAAAGAACCAAGTGTTAAAACACATGGACCCTTTGGAACATTTCATGTGCATATTACAACATGTAACATGTAAAATGTATCAAAAGTCACTGTGTTGATGATGCTCTAAAAGTATAAAAGGGGTTTTGTGTGTTTCTCATAATAGGTTTAGATCAACCTGTTGAACTCTCAATTTCAAATGGAGATTGCTGTAAGATGATGCACTATCATTTCAGAAACAAATGAGTACCCTTTCACTAGCTATTTCTTGACATATAAAATTATATGTACTGGTATTTCTAATGTGAGATATCATTATTTTATCAATACTATCCAAAGCTCATTGTAAACATGTTAAGTATTTCTTCTAGAAGGTATCAAAGAGGTAGAAAGATAGACCTACCAAAGCAGAACACATCATATTGGCCATTTGGAAGCAGAAAGGTGAATTACCATCAATTTCAAACATATCACAACAAAATACCTAACCTATTTCATTTTGACCAAATAATTTGATCAAAAAAAAGTTCCTAATCAAGCCAAAGGCACCTGTATTTCTCATTTCTCAAAATGCCAGCTGTTAGCCACAATAAATGAAATTTCAAATTTTGTGACAAGGCTATTAAGGGGAGACTACAACCTGTATTGGGAAATTTTTTCTGCAAGTTGTGAAGAGCTAAGGTGGAGGGAATAAGGAGAGGAAGAGGAGAAGGAAGAGGAGAGAGCAACAGAGATGTAGGAGGATGGAGAACCATGCTTGGACAGAGAGCAGTCCTGGGTAACAACTTATATCTAGGTTATTTAATTGGGAAACACCTCTAATTTTGTGGGCATCTTGTTATTGAGCATTACCAAACATATAAAGCCTTTAAATAATCATTAAGCATTAGAGTCTCATTTTCTACCGGGAATGGCAGGATATTCTGGGCTCAGCCCTGCATTGTGGAGACAGTGTGGAAGATTGGCAGAGCCATCTCCCACATTGGTGTCTTGTGGGTGGAAGGGCCAGTGTTTCTGGCTGGCAGTTCCTAGCTGTGGCACATGTGGCCTCTGGCCATTTCTATCTGCAGTGCGCACATGACCTCTGGCTGCAGAACATGGCAGCAGAGCTAAGCAAAGACACGGCTTAGTCGGCCTGTCCAGTGGCCTTCTTTAAATTATTACTTCAACAACAACCAATAGGATGGAGTAGAGAATATCAAGAAGTGATCAAGGAATCACTTTTTCTCTCAAATATACATTACTATTTTTATTACTCATTTTTTTCCTGTGAGTTGTTTGTTTGTTTGTTTGCTTGTTTGTTTTAAGGAAGATCAAAGCATTAACAAAATGGTCCATCAGGAAAAATTTTTAAGAAGAAAATTTAACTGAACATTATAGTCTGTCATACATTTACTGTCAATGCCCTTATTCTAGCCTATTGACAGTTCTACCATCCAGTTAAATGTAAAAGAAGTCAAAGATTCATACTTCATATATTTTCTTCCTCACTAACTACCTCCCAGTCCTATCATTTTCATCTCTTATGTATTTGTCAAGCCAACACATCTTACTCCATCCCTATGCATACCATCCTAGTAGGTAGCACTTTTCCTTTTACCTGCTTGACTACAATGTGATGCTACCAGGTCCATCTATGTTCCCTGGCTCCACAATCATCTATTCTTCTTACTACAGCTCAAATGAGGTTTTGTATTCATTCCAACCTGGATCACTCAACTCAAGTGCCCTTCTCATTTATCTTAAGGAAGAAATTTTCTTTTGCTTGGTCTGTAAAGTTTGGCCTACCCACGTCAACAGGAATTCATGTTTACAATGGAAGGTATAATATTTTTTTCATGGTCTTTAAGGTAAGCTAATTTGGTAGATTTTTATAGATATTGAAGATTTTTTAAATGATCTAACAGTTAGAATACTAAGATTTAGGAACTCTTAGATATTGGGAAATAGACTATACCCAAGGTAATGCTCCTTTGAGAATCCATAGACTAACAAACAAAAGTCCAGTGTCAGGTAAAGGATACTTTTCTTGGAGTTGTTGATGGGGGAATCAGAGAGACTCCTCAAAAACTATAATACAGACTATCAGCATTTCTCTTGATCATTGTAATAACTAGATTGTAAGACTATAGGGCCATGAAAGGGGTCTTGGTTTTGGTCAAAGTGCTGGCTGGAAAGCCTGGAGACCCAACAGGTGTCCATTGCCTGTAAGGGACAGGCCAGAATCCAGTCTCCTAACTCGAGGCGTGGAACTCCATTGACCTGCACTGTTCAGTCACGTTTAGACCAATGCAGCCCCGCCCAAAGAGAACAGGTATAGGGTGTGACACAGGCCTCAGGCCCTAGAGAGATTTACATACTAATGAGATGCCTGAAGGTCAGAGGGCAGAGCCAATTAAGTATTCCCCCATCCCCTCCCCCCCTCACCCTCCCTATTTAACTCAGGTCTGCCCTGAGTTTCATGGGGTGCACATCAAGATTCAACCATCATCCATCATGCCAATAAAGCCATTTTGGAAACCCAAGGACTTTCTCATGTCATTGGGGCTGCACCGTGAGGAGCCCCCTGCGTTTCCAGTCACTTTACCCACATAAGACTCTATTGCTGAAGACAACACACACTCTAGCCACAGAAAATGGAGGAGTCAAGCTTGTACTGACCTTCTTCCTGGCTTTTACAATGATTGATGGTGCTATCTGGGCCACTAAGGGAGATCTGTGTAAGCTATAATAATATCCACTTTGGCAAAACATACCCAATCATGCTAGTAGCATGAATGTTACAAATTTTTTACTGGAAGTATGCCAAGTTCTACCTAAAAGAACCCAAGAAGTAATGAATAGTATTGTAAACCTAACCAAGAACTCCAGGCTGGGAAGGTTATGTACCTTAGAAGAGAACCTACTACTGTTACTTCACAGATAAACAGATAGATGGTCAAACTGTTTTCTCAGTATTTGTCCTTATATTCACAGACTAATGCATCTCTCAACCTTCATCAGAGAAGCCTTTTATTGTAATAGACAGTGGTTAACAAAGACTCACAATTAGTCAGAGCACAGAGGGAACATTTATGTGCCATAGCAGACTCAAATGAGACATCTCCATCACTCCCTTCCTCAAGGCTCAAAGAAAATCATAAAAGACAAGACACAAAGATTGTAAGAGCTAGGGATCACAGAAGACTCTGGACACAATGCAGTTATTGTACTCATGAACACACAGCAGCTGTGACTGCCTATAGACCTGCACAATGTCAACCCATCAACATTCTGCTATGTATAGGGGAGGGATTTATGAGGCTCCCATCCCTAGATGGTAGTTGATGCCTATTGTAGAAGAAAAAGTCAGTTTTCTTCATGACTATGGCTTCACTATCATATATACTAAGCAAGCTTCAGTAGATAGCCTTACATCAATGATCATATAGATTGTACTATATATACTATATATACTATATTTCTTCATGAATAGACTATATGTCAATACTACACATCAGAAGTTTTGTGTGTGCTATGGTCCATATTTTTTCTAACTCTGTGATTGAATGGGGCTAGTAAAATAACTAGAGATATTTGGAGTAGTGTATTATTTTTGTCATGATTACAATACTTTCCCTGCAGGTGGACTGTCTAAATACTGTTTAGATAGTAAAGTTGAGTGAACTGCTTCACTTCTCTGAATCATTCTGTTCAATGAAATTGGGGTTATTAGCAACATAGCAGGTTTATTATTGGTATTGAATGAAAGTATAAACTTAAATATAATATGGATAAATGATTAGTGTTTGGTTTTTTTTCACATGGGTCTATCCCTTTTTACTTCTGCTTTTCTTTAATTTCTTTAGTAATATAAATTTAACAAATAAAAATTATGCTTCAACTACTTCCCATTTAGAAATAGAATATTTTTGCTCAGAAAAGACTGTAAATGATATTTAGTTTAACATTTTTATTTTACACATGAGAAAACTGAAGCTTCAGTAGGAAACTAGGCCTTGGTACTATGAGTGAGGCAGTGGAGACTAAAAGAAAAGATTATTATGAATTTTCGTCTGAGCCATTTTGTATAGATTACACTAAGAGACTTCCTCTCATCATGTGCATGTTTTTCTTTTCCTTTTTTGTTCTTTCATCTTAAGTAATAATTTCCAAATTTGGAAATAAATTTAAGCTGGTTTTATTTATCGTTTTGAGAAGGCCATTCCTGACTGTGAATAGATTTTGCTGGAGTTAAAGCTCTGAACGATTGGAGCATGATACCTGTATTCACTATTTATTAGCTTAATAACCTTGGCCCAGTCACTTACTTTCTTTGAGCTTCAGTAACCTTATTTGTAAAATGGGAAATGTAACACCTTCTGCAAATGGTTACCATGAGGACTATATATGAGATAAACTGTGATGCAAAGAGCCAATTAGAATAGTGCTGAGCACCTAGTAAGTGTGCAGAATGTTAACTTCCTTCCGTCTCCCAGAATCTGCAGAGATGAGTCTCAAATAACCACAGCATCGCACTTTGGAAGGTTTCCCATTAGATCCAAGTCAAGGTGTAAGGACTGATAATGGGGGCCAGTGCAGTCACGATCACTAATAGAATTCAGAATATCAGTTTAAGTTTGTTTTCAAAGTTAAATGGAAATCTGGGCACTTTAAAGTGTCTTTGAAATGAACTGTCTTTCTTCAATTCCTATTTCTGTTGAAAAATCACATATAAATTCCTCTTTTCTGATAACGAGAGAAAAGAGAGAGATCAGCAGGAGAATTTTTACCTATGATTGATGCTTCCCGTCAGCTTAAAAGATGTAAAAATTCTGACACATCACTTTCTGACAAAACTACATGAAACAGCCACAAGTTTAATCCATTAACTCAACTCTGCAAAACGACCAAATTAAGTCTTTGATATTAATATCCTTCAAATAGTTCTTCCTCTCCCCTTCACTTTCCCCACACGCATACACTTTCTGAGGCAGGATTATATATTACTCTGCTTTTAAGGCTAGCAGGATAAATAGATATTTTGCAAGTTTACTTCTTGGATGTCAGGTTGTGATACAAAATTGTATAGTCACAGGGAAGCAGAGCTGGGGAAGGGAGAGGGGAAGGTCCCAGTGAATGTAGCATTTGTTACTTTGTAACTAACCTTGGTGTTTTTTTCTAATTTCTCATAATTTTTTTTGTTGTAAGAATTATACAGTGTAAAAGAGAGAAGTGTATTTATTTCTGCTATTTGTTAAAGATTTTACATATGTGTACATATGTCTCTCTGACTATGACACATGTATAGGTACCCTCAGAGGTTAGAAGAAGGTGTTGGATCCCTGGCAATCCTTGATGACTGTGAGATGTTCAGCCTAGGTGTTGGGACCCAAACTCCACCAGTAAGTACTGAGTCACCTCTTCAGCCCCATGTTATATATATCTAAAACCAAGTTATGACTGACAAAATTGGTGAAAGGAAGCATATAGATAATGTTGATAGAAGTAGTTAGTCATTAAAATTCCCTCGTAAACATTTTAGAAGCATTAAAAAAAAAGTTTTGGCGCTTTTTGAGACGTTGAATTGAGAGGGACAGTTTAACTTTATTTTATCCAGATAACAAGTGGCAAAATAAAAGCCTGGAAACCAAAGTATGTGTTATCCTGTGAAAGTTAATACCAGTGAAGATGCTGTCACATGTGATCTGAAGGCAAATCTATAGAAAATGGAATCTTATATTTAAGAAAATACCACAAACAGGGAGGGAGGGAGGGAGGAAGGGAGGGAGAGAGGAAACATGAGAGGGAAAGAAGAGAGGGGAGAGGGGAACATGATCTGGTATTAGGTAAGGGAAAAGGACTGAAGCCCTGAAAGCCAGCAGGAAGAATGGAAACAGGCAACCTTGAGAGGTAGGAGGTTAGTGGTACCCTCCAGAATGTAACAGAAACTTGGGAAATGAAAAATTCCCAAGACTCAAAGGGAGGGACCCTTGATGAAATGACCAACAATAGAGAGTGAAGTTAGAGAACCCACCTCCAACAGAAAGACAAGGCATCAAGTGAGGGAGGGGGTTGCCAATCCACAGTCAAAAAGTCTGCCCCAGAATTGTTCCTGTCTGAAAGAACTGCAGGGATGGAAATGGAACGGTGCCTTAGGAAAAGAAGTTTCAGCAACAGGCTCAAAGTGAGATTCAGCTCAAGGAAAGGTCCGAAGGCCTGACACTATTACTGAGGCTATGGAGTGCTCACAAAACAGACCTATCATGACTGCCCTCTGAAAACCCAACAAGCAGCAGAAAGAGTCAGATGCACATATTTGCACCCAATCAATGAACAGAAGCTGCTGACCCCTGTGGTTGAATTAGGAGAAAGCTGGAAGAAACTGAGAAGGAGAGCGACCCTGTAGGAGGACCAGAATTCTCAACCTGAACCCTGTGATCTCTCAGACACTGGGCCACCAACCAGGCAGTATACACCAGCTGATATGAGGCCCCTAACATATATATAGCAGAGGACATCCGGGTCTGGGTTTAGTCAGAGAAGATACACCTAACCCTCAAGAGACTGGAGGTCCAAGGGAATTTAGAGGTCTGATGGAGTGGGATAAGGGAGACAGGGAGAAGGGAGTTGGCATGGGATGTGGAACAGTCATAGGGTAGACTGGGAGGGGAATAAAATCTGGAGTGTAAAAACGAAAATTAATTAATTAATTAATTAATAGATCATATGTTATTTTGAGAAATTTGAAAAGCAGAGAATAATATCAAAGTCATTTACAGACTGCACTGACCTAATGCTATGATAGCTTATTCAAGTCCTACTGACAGGGATTGTTAAATATTGCCATGTGATGATATAAGGAAACTAAGACAGAAAACATCCAGTAACCTGTGCAACCTTGCACAGAGAGAGTAGCTTAAGCCTGTGTTTTCTGACTCCAATTACTATAATTCTCATGAACCAAAATATTTCCCATGCAAAAGTTCATCTCACCTTTTCTTCAGTCTTATTTTCTGTCTCTTTCTTCTCCTATAATGTCCAGCCTTTTCCTGAGATAAGTAGTGAAGGGGAAAAAAAATCAAAGACATCCTATTAAAGCAGAAAAAATATCTGTTTATTTCATTATAAGTAGGAAAATAAATTTGAATTCTGTAGAAAGAATTTTGAGTGTATCTGTTCATGATTGGAAGGAGCCCAGTAGTTTAATCTTTACAAATGTTATTAAAAAGCCTGTAGTAATATCATTGCCACTTAGATTCCCCCAAGAAACTGTTCTAACCTTTCCCTTTTACTTCTCTCTTTGTTGTGCTCAGAATCAAAGTCAGAGTGTTGCAGTTGCAAGACAAGTTAACAACTAGAGTGTTGCTCCCATAGAACTGAATACATCAAACATAAAGTAGGTTTTAAAATAGTGCATGAAGTTGGGAAGGGAAAATGGCAGAGGGATATGAGAAGACTTGTAGCTGGAGGGATTGGGGAGCACAAGATCAAAATTAATTTTATTGTATAGAATTCTCAAATAGCCCTTCTGCCCCTTGTCCAGATACTGGTGACTGGACCAGACACCCAGCTGATCTGCTCCCCTGTGGAAACTGCGTCCAGAGGCATCCTCGAGAAGCCACTGCCCTCAGAAGTACAGAAACCATATCCAGAGACATTCTAGAGAGGCCACTGACATCAGAGCAGTGGACACTATATCCCAAGGCATCCTAGAGAAGCCACTGAACTCAAAGCATCAGATACCATATCCTAAGACATCCTAAAGGAGAGACTACACTCAGAGCAGCAAACACCTAGCTGATCTACTACCATGGAGATACCATATTTTGAGATATCCTAGAAGAGCCACTATATCCCAAACAGCTAGAGCTCAGGATCACAGAGACATCTGGACCCTGAGGAGTTCTGACACAACCAAGATAATTGGAAAGGCAGGCTCCAGTCAGAACCAGTGAATGAGGGTAGCACTAGAGCTAACCAAATGGCGAAAGGCAAGCATAAGAATGTAAACAACAGAAACCAAAGTTACTTGGCATCACCAGAACCCAGTTCTCCCACCATAGCAAGTCCTGAACACCACATCACACCAGAAAAGCAGGATTCAAAATTAAAATCACTTCTCATGATGATGATAGAGGACTTTCAACAGGACATAAACAACACTCTCAAAGAAACTGAGGAGAACACAGGTAAACAGGTAAAAGCCCTTAAAGAAATGCAGGAAAAAAACAACCAAACAGGTGAAGGAATTAAACAAAACCATCCAGGATCTAAAAATAGAAGTAGAAACAATAAAGAAATCTCAAAGGGAGACTACCCTGGAGATAGAAAACCTAGGAAAAAGATCAGGAGTCATAGATGCAAGCATCACCAACAGAATACAAGAGATAGAAGAGAGAATCTCATGCACAGAAGATACCATGGAAAACATAGACACAACGGTCAAAGAAAATGTGAAATGCAAAAGGCTCCTAACACAAAACATCCAGGAAATCCAGGACACAATAAGAAGACCAAACTTAAGGATATTAGGTATAGATGAGGAGGAAGAATCACAACTTAAAGGGCCAGTAAATATCTTCAACAAAATTATAGAGGAAAACTTCCCTAACCTAAAGAAAGAGATGTCCTTAAATATACAAGAAACCTACAGAACCCCAAATAGACTAGACCAAAAAAGAAATACCTCCTGTTACATAATAATCAAAACAACAAATATACAAAACAAAGGGAAGATACTAAAAGCTGTAAGGGAAAAAAGCAAAGTAACATATAAAGGCAGACCTATAAGAATTACACCAGACTTATCAACAGAGACTATAAAAGCCAGAAGACCCTGGACTGATATTATACAGACTCTAAGAGATCACAAATTCCAGCCCAGACTACTATAGCCAGAAAAACTCCCAATCACTATTGATGGAGAAACCAAAATATTCCATGACAAAACCAAATTTATACAATATCTTCCCACAAATCCAGCACTTCAAAGGATAATGGATGGAAAACTTCAACACAAGGAGGGAAACTACAACCAAGAAAAAGCAAGAAAGTAGTCTTGCAACAACCCCAAAAGAAAATAGTTACACAAACATAATTCCACCTCTAATAACAAAAATATCAGGAAGCAACGATCACTTTTTGTTAATATCTCTTAATATCAATGGATTCAATTCTCCAATAAAAAGACGTAGACTATCAGACTGGATACATAAAGAGGACCCAGAATTTTACTGCATACTGGAAACACACCTCTGTGACAAAGACAGACACTACCACAAAGTAAAAGGGTGGAAAACAATCTTCCAAGCAAATGGTCCCAAGAAACAGGCTGGAGTAACCATTCTAATATCAAATAAAATTGATTTCCAACCAGAAGTAATCAAAAAAGATAAGGAAGGACACTACATACTCATCAAAGGAAGAATGTACCAAGAAGAACTCTCAATTCTGAATATCTATGCCCCAAATGCAAGGGCACAGGGCACTCACATACATAAAAGAAACTCTACTAAAGCTCAAAGCATACATTGCATCTCACACAATAATAGTGGGGGACTTCAACACCCAGATCTTAGCAATGGACAGATCATGGAAACAAAAACTAAAACGAGACACAATGAAACTAACAGAAGTTATGAACCAAATGGATTTAACTGATACCTATAGAACATTTCATCCTAAAACAAAAGAATATTCCTTTTTCTCAGCACCTCATGGTAGCTTCTCCAAAATAGACCGTATAATTGGTCACAAAACAGGCCTCAACAGATACAAAAAGATTGAAATAATCCCTTGCACCCTATCAGACCACCATGGAATAAGGCTGGTCTTTAATAATAACAAAAACAAAGGAAAACCCACATACACAGGGAAACTGAACAACGCTCTACTCAATGATGACTGGGTCAAGGAAAAAGTAAAGAAAGAAATTAAAGACTTTTTAGAATTTAATAAAAAGGAGGACACATCATACCAAAACTTGTGGGACTCCATGAAAGCAGTACTAAGGAAAACTCATAGCTCTAAGTGATTACAAGAAAAAACTGGAGAGAGCATACACTAACAACTTGGCAGCACACCTGAAAGCCTTAGAACAAAAAGAAGCAAAGATACCCAAGAGGAGTAGACTGAAGGAAATAATCAAACTCAGAGCTAAAATCAACCAAGTAGAAACAGAAAGAACTATACAAAACATCAACAAAACCAAGAGTTGGTTCTTTGACAAAATCAACAAGATAGATAAACCCTTAGCCAGACTAATCAAAGGGCACAGAGACAGTATCCAAATTAATAAAAGCAGAACTGAAAAGGGAGAAATAACAACAGAAACTGAGGAAATTTTTTAAAAAAATCATCAAATCCTACTACAAAGGCCTATACTCAACAAAATTGGAAAATCTGGATGAAATGGACAATTTTTTAGACAGAAACCAGGTACCAAAGATAAACAAGGAGCAAATAAACCATCTAAACAGTCCCATAACCCCTAAAGAAATAGAAGTAGTCACTAAAAGTCTCCCAACCAAAAAAACTCTGGGACCAGATGGTTTTAGTGCAGAATTCTATCAGACCTTCAAGGAAGACCTAATACCAATTCTCTTCAAACTATTCCACAGAATAGAAACAGAAGGAACACTACCCAATTCGTTCTATGAAGCTACAATTACACTCATACCTAAACTTCACAAAGACCCAACAAAGAAAGAGAACTACAGACCAATTTCACTTATGAATATTGATGCAAAAACACTCAATAAAATTCTCTCAAACTGAATCCAAGAACACATCAAAACAATCATCCATCATGATCAAGTAGGCTTTATCCCAAGAATGCAGGGATGGTTCAATATTAGGAAACCCATCAATGTAATTCACTACATAAATAAACTCAACGATAAAAGCCACATGATCATCTCACTAGATGCTGAGAAAGCATTTGACAAAATTCAACATCTCTTCATGTTAAAAGTCTTGGAAAGATCAGGAATTCAAGGCACATACCCTACAACATAGTAAAAGCAATATACAGCAAGCCAGTAGCCAACATCAAACTAAATGAAGTGAACCTTGAAGCACTTCCACTAAGATCAGGGACTAGACAAGGCTGCCCACTCTCACCCTACCTATTCAATATAATACTGGAAGTCCTAGTCAGAACAATTAGACAACAAAAGGAAGTCAAAGAAATACAAATAGGAAAATAAGTCAAAATTTTATTATTTGCAGATGATATGATAGTATACTTAAGTGGCCCTAAAACCTCCACTAGATAACTCCCAAACGTGGTAAACAACTTCAGCAAAGTGGCTGGATATAAAGCTCAAGTCCAAGTGGATAGAGGACCTTCTCATAAAACCAGATACACTGAAACTAATAGAAGAAAAGGTGGGGAAGACACTTGAATACTTAGGCACAGGGGGAAAGTTCCTGAACAGAACACCAATGGCTTATGCTCTAAGATCAAGAATTGACAAATGGGACCTCATCAAATTGCAAAGCTTCTGTAAGACAAAAGACACCATCAGTAAGACAAAACAGAAACCAACAGATTGAGAAAAGATCATTACCAATCCTAGATCTGATAGAGGGCTAATATCCAATATATACAAAGAACTCAAGAAATTAGACTCCAGACAACCAAATAACCCTATTAAAAATGGGGTACAGAGCTAAACAAAGAATTCACAACTGAGGAAATTCGAATGGCCAAGAAGCACCTTAAGAAATGCTCAACATCCTTAGTCATCAGGGAAATGCAAATCAAAATAACCCTGAGATACCATCTCACACCAGTCAGAATGGATAAGATAAAAAATTCAAGTGATGGTAGATGCTGGCGAGGATGTGGAGAAAGAGGAACACTCTTCCATTGTTGGTGGGAATGCAAGCTGGTACAACCACTCTGGAAATAAGTCTGGTGGTCCTCAGAAAATTGGACATAGCATTATCTAAGGACCCAGCTATACCACTCCTAGGCATATACCCAGAAGATGCTCCAACATATAACAAGGACATATGCTCCACTATGTTCATAGCAGCCTTGTTTATAATAGCCAGAAGCTGGAAAGAACTCAGATGTCCTTCAACAGAGGAATGGATACAAAAAATGTGGTACGTTTACACAATGGAGTACTACTCAGCTATTAAAAATAATGAATTCGAGAAATTCTTAGGTAAATGGATGGAACTAGAAAATATCATCCTGAATGAGATAACTCAATCACAAGAACACACATGGTAATTACTCACTGATATGTGGATATTAGCACAAAAGCTTGAAATAGCCAAGATTCAACTAACAGACAACATGAAGCTCATGAAGAAGTAAGACCAAGTGTGGATGCAAGGGTCCTTCTTGGAAAAAGTGACAGAATGCTCAAGGGAGCAAATAAGGTGACAGAGTGTGGGACAGAAAGTCAAGGAGGGGCCGTCTGGAGACCATTCTACCTTGATATCCAACCCATGTATAGTCACCAAAGATAGACGCCAATATGGATGTCAGGAAGTGCATGCTAACAGGAACCAGAGGTAGCTGTCTCCTCAGAGGTCTGCCAGAGTCTGACATATCCAGAGGCGGATGCTCGCAGCTACCTGTTGATTTGATCAAAGATTCCCAATGGGGAAGTTAGAGGACTGAAGGAACTGAAAGGGTTGGTGGCCCCAAGAGGACAGCAACAGTGCCAGCCAACCAGAGCTCCTCAGGGTCTAAACCACCAGCCTGGGAGCACAAAGGGAGGCACCCATGACTTCAGCTGTATACTTAGGGGAGGATGGCCTTGTCGGGCATGGGTGGGAGAGGAAATCCCTGGTCCCACGAAGGCTGAACACCGATCAGGAAGGAATTCGAGGGTGGGGAGGGAGGAGGGGGGTAGGTGGGTACACACCCTTGTGGAGGCAGGAGGAGGGATTGTATAGGGAGGGGTCCTGGGTGGTAGGGGGAATGGGGTGAGAGGATAAAATCTGAAAAGTATTTTAAAGAAAGAAAGAAAAAAAGAAAGAAAGAAAGAAAGAAAGAAAGAAAGAAAGAAAGAAAGAAAGAAAGAATTCTTAAATAATGTATTCTAAAGATATTTAGACCCCAATTCTCTACAATTTTGTTCTCCTGGGAGACCTGAAGTTGGAAGACAAAAGTAATAGGTTTGCCTACCATTTAGAATTTAAGAATAATGACTTGGCAAGACAGGTGTTTCCTTTGTGGCTTAAGTAGTACTATAACTGTACTATAGTTATTTTCATCTTTCTTAGTAAAAATCTTGACCTCTCCTGATACCCTAGAACATTCTTTAGTATTATATCATTACCGTAGAACATTAGATATTAATCAGGGTCTAATGTTAAAAGAAATACAAACAACAGCATTGGAAGACTTTGAAGAGTGAGAAGCCTTCAAAATCTTTAGAGATTCACAGGGATGAATAGGTATAACTCTTCATATCATAATAAAGTAATGAAGATATGTAGATCAACCAAGAAAAGGGTGAAGAAAATATGCAAAACAGTTTGAAAAAGGGGAGATCAGAAAGCAAAAAGAGGCAAGAGAAAAGGATGCTAGATTCAAAAGAAAACGCATTTGACTTCTTATAGTAGTATAAGGCTACAGTCCCAACTGAATGATGATACTATACATTGTCTGGAATATACATCATCATTTGTGATAAATATACTCATTATATTCTCATTTTCTGTTAGTCCAGTAAGTTTCAGATGGGTAAGAGGAAAGATGCATTTTGAGCTATCCAGTAGCTAACAGAGTCAATAAAGAGATAACTTTTGTACTAATTCTTTTCACAGCCTTTTTTCAATTGTGCAATAAGTATATAAAAATGCCAAAAAGTTTCAAGCCATAGTTGAGTACATTCCTAAATCATAACACTAAGGAAGATGGTGGAGTATGGTTAGAACTTCAAGGCCATCTTCGACTACAAAGCAAGACACTGACTTTAAAAATATGCAAGCAGAAGCCATATGTATATCTGAGAAGAAAAGCTTTCCTTCATTTACTATGTTTTATAAGTAAAAGAGTACAAATACTTAACATCCAACTCAACATTCTTCTAAGGCAGCCTGAACTATTTACTAAGTGAGTTTCTCTGGATGCTGATAGGAATTATCCCATGCACATTTACCATCATGTCAAGCTTACACACACACAGACACACACACACACACACACACACACACACACACACACACACACACACCAAATTGAAGCTGTCTGCATACATGGCTAAAGACATCTGCCTTCTATACTCTGCTTTTCTTCAAATTAAGGATATACTTTCACAACTTCCATCTCCACTATAACCCTTTAGGATGCCTTCATAACTCTTTCAGTAAGCCATTGCTTGTACAAACTATAATCAGCAAAATTATAGAAAGTCTCATATTACACTCTTCTTTGTCCTGAGTACTTTATTCTAGCCATTTGCCAGTGTTCTAGAAAAATCCATTGTCTCAGTGTACATATCTACTCTTTTATTACACACAGGACACTTATTTTCTTTTATACTGGCAGTACATTCCAGTGCAGTACCCTTTAAAAACTCAGTGGATATGCATTTCATGAGATAAAAATTTAAGTAAATGAATGAATGATTGAATGAAAGAAAAAGAACATCAAATATAAAACTAATTTTCGCAGAGACAAAACTCAAACTCCAGTATTCTCAACCTAATTTCCTGCTCTGTAAAAATAAGTATTCAAAGAGATTACAGATGCTGAAATACATTGTTGACACTGTTGTTGGGGTGTAAAGAAATAAAAGGTTTTCCAGGTTAAGGTGTTTTATATTTACTAACAATCTAGTATATATTTTAATCAATATTGGGCCACAGAAAAATATACTACAGCTGTAATTTTCCATCAACTAATGAAAATAATTCCTGCATAATTTTAAGGTTTTTATTTTAGAGGCAAAACAAATGGATTATGGAGAATGGGTGCAGTAGATCATTATACAATCGATCAGTCAGCATCTTTGCCTAAGAATTAAGGTTACTGAGAGAATAGCTCAGATTTATAATAGCTGAATTTCATGCCAACATAAAAACCATAACCTACCCTGAGTTATCATGAGATGCTAGGGGAAAATGTACAGTGACAATATATCCATCCAATTGTTACATAAACAGAAAGACTGAGAATATTGGCTGAGTACCTTGTTCACCTAATTCATAATGTCTCCAAAAAGCCATTCAAGAATTTAGGGGAAGTACTGAATCCCAGATAAAGACATATATGATTTAAGATACGTACATATCACATATATTTCACGTTTTGCTCTTGAGCTATGTATTAGAATTATCTGGAATTGTTCACTAGGCGATAAAATGTGCTGATGGGTTTTTTTTTCTGCTGTCAAGATATACTTCTACAGTTTCATTAAAACTACTAAGTTTAAAAATATAGCTTTTCAACATTTTTCTCTGGAAAGTTCTGGTATAGTAAAATTATGCTGGTTTTCTGAATAAAAGAGTCGGCCCCTTTAAACACCAGCTATGTGAGTCTGGGCAGGTTCTGGAAATCCTGAACAGTTCAGTTTCTCTGCATAATTACACTGCAGTTGAGAATGGTATTGTACCCATCAAATCCAGAGGCATTTTTTTTCCGTGTGAGGACTGGATTAACATGATGTTCTAAAATGGTCATATCCTGACATTCCTACCAACATAACCTCCATTTGATAAGCAGTCACCCAATGGATAACATCAAGATCTCATGGAGGGGGGGGAGAACTAATACAATAGAAAAGGCCTGTATTTTGATTGATTCTGTTTTTATTCTTTGAGAATTTTATGTCTCCATACAAATGTATTTTGATTATATTTATTTCACAACTTCTCCCGATTTAATAATTTCTTTTTTTATAATCCACTGAGTGGATTAGTGTTGGCCATATATACAGATGTGAGACCATCTATTGTCATAATAAACTCCAGAAACCATTGACAATAACTTCTCAGCTATGAGTTGAAGCTCATATGCCACTTCCATTCATACTGGAATATTGACTGTCTTGTGCAAGTAACAGCAGCAGTCATGAATTTTTGAATACAAGAGTCTTGGCATGTCCCCAGTGCACTATTTTCCCCAAGTTCTGCAGACATCTACCTCTTAAAATCATTCCATCCTCTCTTCTGAAATATTCTTTAAGCCTTGAGGGAGGGTATATGATATACATGTCCCATTGGGGCTGAGTATGCCACAGGAACTTATTCTCTGCATTTTGATCAGTTATGAATCTGTGTATTAACCACTGTTCACTGTTTAAATAGTTCTCTGATGATCAACATGGTTAACCAGCTGTATCATAGGTGGCACCTCTGTGAAGCAGTATCAATCACTTTTTCACACACATGAAAAAGAGACTTAAAAGAAGTAGATAGAACAGCTTTTCTCTATGTGTCAAATAAATGCCCATAGCATCCACAGAGCTTTAAATTTTAACTCAGAGAAAACTGCATCACTGCTAACTGCTCTGGAGAGGATGCTAGCCTACTTCTCATAACCACTCAGCAGCTCCTCTACAAACCACTTCAGTTGTCTGTTTCTGTGGAAGAAACCATCTGATCCTTAAACAGTGTCTTTAACTATGGCCCTTTTCTCCAGCTCTCAAAGCAGCAATACTAGAAGCAATGTGATTAATTCTAAACATCATATATACAGAGACACACACAGAGACACACACACAATCACAAACAGACAGACAGACAGACAGACAGACAGACACACACACACACACACACACACATTTAGATTAGATATTCCAAATTGTCTAATCAGTAACTTAAGATCACACATTAAATTGGGTTACAAAGTGAGTCAATGTGTTAAGACATAATGATATAAGTTTGTTACAACATTTTTAAGTTTTATAATGCCCTTAAAGTCTATGAGTTCTATTCACCCCAGTATGGTTCTATCTGCATGTCTAGTTGACCTCAAGAAGATCAGCTTCATTTCACTAGCTCATCAAACGAATTTGATCACATCCTCCTGTAAGGGACATTATCGCTTTTTTTTATCACATATCAGAGTCCTAAGTAATGTCCTTCAAAACTGTTCATGGCTACTACTTAACAAAGGTACACATTGAAAAACTATGTCACTATTTAAAAAATGAAGTAGACTCATATGTATTATTGGAGAAATATACCTTATAGAAATTGAATGCTGAGGATTAGAGTATGTTCTGTGTACACGATTATTTATAATTATGCATATTGTTTTGGTTTCCCTTTCCTGTGTGCGGTAGGTAAACACTCTACCACCAAGCTTTATTCCCAACTCTATGGACTGCTTTTAAATGTATAAAACATTCTGAAGAATGAAGAAGCATTGACTAAATATGATTTCTTGAACAAAGGATAAATTAAGGCAAATAAAAGATTTACTGCAATGCAATTAGTATTATTTAAATAATTTTTACATACCTTTGAATTTATATTAATGGATAAAAAGTTGTTCCTCTCCTGTAAAAATATAAGACTAAACAAAATCAATTTTTACCATGAAGAGAAATCTACTTAACTTCTCAAATGGCCAAGAGTACTAGAAAGCTTTGATAAGACCACTAGGTTGCTATTAAAAGATAGATTTTGATCTACTATTTTTAAGTTAAGATTTTAATTATAAATCAATATTTTTAACTAAAAATGTTTCACCATATAATATATTGATCCTGTATTCCCTTCCTCAACCTACTTCACTCTCTCACTCTTTCTCTCTCTCTTTCTCCCTCTCTTCTTTCTCCCTCCCTCCCTCTTCCCCTTCCACATTTCTCAATTTTCTAAAACACAACATAAATAAACAAATCATGAAGTTCATTCTGTGTTGGCCAGTTACTCCTGATCGTGAACCCTGTCTTGAAGTGTGGTTTGACAAACCTAGGGATACTCTGTTGGAGAAAACTGATTTTGCTTCTCCAGCAGGTTCCAACCCTGTTCTTGGCTTTTGTCTTGTTTGTACCTATAAAGGTCTCGTTCATGTTGTTCCAGTTTTTGTGGGTTCATATGTGTATCATTTTTGTTATGTCTGAATTACATTGCTTACTTGGAGTCATCCACTACCTCTGACTATTGAAATCTTTCTAACTCCTTTTCCAAAGATATCCCTGAGCCTTGAGGGAAGGGTTTTAATAAAGGCATCCCATTTAGGACTGAATGCTTCCAAGTCTTACTCTCTGAACATTGTCCTGTTGTGGGTGTTCAGGTTAATTATCATCTACTACAAGAAGAAAATTGTATAATAACAATTTAAGACATTAAAAAAGAAATTGAGGAAAATAGACTTCTCATGTCACTTATTACAAATATTGCAAAAATGTCAATTCTACTAATTCTACCAATTGACTCTGCATTTTCAATGCACTGCCCATCAGCATTTCACACAATTCTTCATGGGAAATGAAAGGACAATTTTTACTTAAGATAGAGACAAACAAAACAAAAACACCAACCAGGATAGCTAAAACAATAGTGAATAATAAAAGACCTGCTGCAGCTATAACCATCACAAGTTTTAACTTGTATTACAGAGCTATGCTAATAAAAATAGTACTGAAGTGGAATTAAAAAATTAAAAATTGATTAATGGAATAAAATTGGAAACTACCTCCTCCTCTTCCTTTTCCTCTTCCTCTTTTTACTCCTCCCACCTTAGCTCCTCTTAAAGGAAGTCTATCATCTATCGTAAGGCCATATTTTTCTACTTAACTATTTTCATGATGGCATCTATATTTTTAAAAATGTTGAATATTAATCAGTAACACCCTCACAAGGAGAAATATTTTTTGATTAAAAAGATGGACCTACAAAATTATATCTTCCAGCACTAATCAAAAGCCCTTCTTAAATTTTGCTTTCTGTGGCCATCTCATCTCCATAGATAATGGAAATGGTTAACATCTTCATGTCATATAAAATTTGTTTTCAAACTGACACAGTTTATGTGGTGTGTAGCTATATATAAACCTCATTTTTATAGTGGGAAGATAGGTTCAACTTAGCTGTTTAGTTTTACAGAGACATTTTTAAATTTTAGAACATAAATTATATTAAATATTTATGCCAGAGATGCTAAGATGAAGATAAATAGCTACAGCAAACAATTCACTTAATAAAATCCAATCATGATAATGCAAACTGTTGTCAAAAGGGTAAGTGCAAGTTAACTTTCAAAAAGTTTTGCTTCATGATCCATGGAATTAATAACTCCTGTCATGAGCACTGAAAATTGAGTGCATCTTAATATTCTCTGTTATTCCTTTGTGCTCCTGTGAGTTTCTTTATTTATAGAATGTCCATCTTTCTTGTAAGGGTCCTTTCAGAGTTTAAAATATAATTATATTTTCTCATCTAATTAAAATGTCAATCAGTTACTTTGGCATATTAAATATAATGGCTGTTACCCAAGTTTCCTTTCCATTTAGATTCTGATTACTTTACCATGTCGCTCAAAAAAAAAAAATTTCTAGGCTTTGCAACTTGTCCAAGACTTTCCCCCTCATTAGCATAAAACATCTTAAGAGTCCTGCTGCTAGCACTTCATCTGCTGCAGGAAGTGATTGGGATAATAAACAGCTGGAAACCAAAATGTTAGGTACTGGCAGAGGAAAAAAAAAGATTAACAATTATACAAAACAAATCTAAACTTTTTTCTCTACCACCCCTTTTCATTTTTAATTTTAAACTAGAACTGAAAAAAAAAGTTTAAGGAAGCTTTACTCAGAAATAATAAATAGTTTCTGATGTTTCTCTTCCTCTGTTCCCTCCTTATTTGTTTAATCTTTAATCTTTTATTTTTTTACAGTCTAGTTTATCCCCTCCAGGTCCACCCCCTCTGACTATTCTTCATCCCATACATTCTCCCCACCCCCAGTCTCCAAAAGGATGTCCCCACCCCAAACCCCACCCAACCAGACCTCCCCACTCCCTGGGGCCTCAAGTCTCTTCAGTGTTAAGTGAATCTTCTGCTACTGAGGTCAGACCAGGAAATCCACTGCTGTATATGTGTCAGGGCATCTTATCCGGTAGTGTATGCTGCCTGGTTCATGGCTCAGTGTCTGAGAGATCTGGGTAGGGGGGCTGGTTAGTTCAGATTGCTGCTCTTCCTATAGGGTGACCTTCCTCCTCAGCTTCTTCCAGTCTTTTCCTAATTCAACCACAGGAGTCCCCAGCTTCTGTTCATTGATTGAGTATAAGTAACTGCATCTGACTCTTTCAGCTGCTTGTGTGGCCTCTCAGAGGGCAGCCATGCTAGCTCCTGTCTGTAAGCACACAATAGCATCAGTAATAATTTTAAGCCTTGGAGCCTCCCCTTGAACTGGATCCCAATTTGGGCCAGTCACTGGACCTCCTTTCCCTCATTCCCTTCTCTATTTTTATCTCTGTGGTTCTTTTAAAAAGGAACCATTCTGGAACATCTCTTCTTTATCGCTTTTTACTTTTTTAAAAAAAATATATAGCTTTTTATTTAATAATAAAATTTGTTCTTTGAAAAATTCACTTTTATTTACTGAGGAAGCATCTCTCTCTGAAACCAGAGCTTGTTGGTCAAAAATTTAGCTAGCCATTTTTTGCTAGAATGCCCTGTCTCTCCTCCTGAGGGATTAAGGGGTCTGCCACACCCAGCAAGAGTTTATGTGTATGCTGGGATCTAAATTCTGCCCACATGTGTACATAGAAAGTGCTTTACCCCTGAGCATCTCTCTTGCTCTTCATCCTTTTTATTAAATCACCATTCCATTTTTTAACTTTATTTACCTTCTCCTTGCTGTCTGTTCTTTTATAGCATGCAATGAATGGACCTGCAGCCCCATCCAGCTTTAATAGTTCTCATTTGTCTTAACATTTTCAATATAGTATTGGAGCTCCAAGGTGGCAAATGCACTAGAAAAATGGGAGTGGAGTTCACATCTCCGGTTTCTCCCCCACTTCCACCAGTCCTTTAGTCTTGAACCATCCTTCCTCCCATCCTCTTAACTTTTTTCATCTTTTGTCACTTCAAGAATCTTAGCTACAAACACAGACATTCTCTTTTATAGACATCAACTTGCTTTAAAGAAAGCTAAGATGCTACTCCCCCTACTGCCAGCCCACATCGCTGGTATTGCTGTTTTTCTTCAGGCAATCATCCATTCAGAAAAAGAATATTTTTTTTAAGCACATGAAGAAAATATTTGTATATTTAAGGTCACATGCTCCAGAGTGCTTATGTTTAGCTCCTCTGAAAATGACATGTTTCATTTGGAGGAGACTACATCTGAAGGGAAAGTAGAAATGGCCTGCTGTGTAATTGCTGGCTTAGCTCAGGAGTGGGAAATGAACAGAAAAGTTGACAAGTCCTCAGCTACTAGCCAGAGCTAAAGCCAGAAGCATAAAGCAAATCCTAGAAAATGATAAATCCATGGCTCTCTGATCCACAGGATGCACATAACTGCTCATGGGCAACTGAACCCCAAGAGTTATGACCCCTAATTCATGCAAAGTATGACTGAATGATGTTTAAGCAAAGATCATGAGTATTGTACTCATATTAGAAAATGTACTCATTTCAAGGGCAATATTAAAGGGCCAACAACCTCATTACACTTATTCATCTATGCTGTCTGGAGTGAAACATATTAGTTTTACACTAGATGGTTGTGGTCTTGAAAATGATGAGCTTCAGCAATCCTTCAGAAAAAGCACAAGATCTCAGCTTCCCCTCTGAAGCCTACGACTAAGAGCAGTGTCTGTTTGGGAGAACATCTGTTATTGAAGATGACTATCAGTGTGCTCACACTGTCTCAAACTATATTTTAAGAGTAGCTGTCCCTCTCTTGAATTCCACCTTAGCACTGGCACAGACACTTTGAGGGGAAACAGTGAGGCTCTGCCTTGATGTTCTGTATTCTGTTTCATCAATGTTTTTTGTCTTCTCACTAACCTCAAAAAGTGTCTGTCTCCTTGCATTCCAGCGAACATGTTTAAGGATTGGCGTATTCAACTCAGTTGTAACTTCCAAAATGGAAACCATTGAGAGATAAAGAAGTCAGTTGTAGTGTGAGAATAGCCCTGAGACTGGAGGTCAGTGCTAAGAGAATCTAACACGAGTTCTTTAGTCTGAGTATTTTCCAAGACAACTCCTACAACCATAGATTGTGCGAGCTACATCTGTCTGCCTTTCTTAATAAGAAACTCTCTGTATCTGACATGGATCCAGTAACTGACAAGCATGAAATTAATTATTCTATTAAATTGACTTTTAATATTAAAAATGAGTCCATTTCAGTTTTTTCACCTCCAATCCCTTATTCATTTAATTGCTTCTCGGAAGTTCAGTGTTCAACAAATCCTCTCATCTACTTGATCTTCTTGCTTTAAAGGAATGGATAACTAGATTAAATATTTATTACAACAATCTTTGAAAAATAAATGGAGTAGTAAACATGAATGTGGCCAATGTTAGGAACTCAAATAATTATTTTATGCTATTTCATATTCACCTTAAAGTCTTGACACTATTAGGTACAGAAAAAATATTACTGTAAGGACACTCATAAAATAAGTAGTTAAAAATGTGTGCTGAATTTTTTTTAATTCAAAAATTGTATTCTTTACCTGATGATTCTTATTAAAGCCTTCTTGAGAATTTGTAGGAAGAAATTAAGATAATTTTACTTGGAAAATAGCCTTTTGTCTTCGCTTGAAGCACTCCAACTCCCTACTATGAAACTTCAAGGCATTGTACTGTACTGTCAGTTGCTTGTACTATAGTTTTATTTGGGTTGAGTCTGTGTTCAAGACAAATGCGACATTTTCTTGTCGATAATGACTGATTAATCAGTTGCTTGAATAAATTAGTCTTTTGCCTATTCTATATTGACCCTTTAATTTAATGAAGTTATCAAAAATGATATATCTCCAAAAATGAGCAAAACAGCTTCAGAGTCATCCATCAACGCCAGGAAGACACACATTTAAGAAGTGCATTTCTTGTTCACAGAAATACATAATACATTTATATTGTTTATTTGTTCTGTATCATGAAGAATTTTTAAAACAGTGGAAATGACTCCAGTTTAGTGAAAACTGGGTAGTTGGTGAATGATAAAGAAAATTATTAAAGGATAAATGAAAAATGTAGAAATGCATTTTTGTGCTAATATATTCAGTTCTGCGGTGTTATAGTAGATGGTAGTCTTAGTGTCTCTTAGGATTCCAATACTGCAGTTGTTTCTGAAATAACAAACAAACAAAAAGTTTTTCTAGTGTTTTCCTCAATTCATAGTTTTGAAATGAGAAATTCCATTGATGGGGGTGGGCACTGGAAAGATTAACCAGGGAGTAAGAGCACTTGCATGAATGAGGAGTTGGCCAGGGATTAACCTATACCCCAAGCACTGTGAAAGGTGGAGAAAGAATTACAGAATCTGATGGCTGCCATTCTAGCTCTAAATCTGGGTTCAGTGGGTTCTCTCCATGAAATAAAGAGAACAATGCATCCAGTTTGTTGTTTTTGTTTCAAGTAAGGCTGTCCTTGAACTCACCAATGTAGATAATCCTACATTTCAGATCCCATTGCCTCTACTTTCTGAGTACTAGGAGTACAAGCCTATGCCTCGATAACATGGTACCAAGATAAAAAAGGGGGGAGGGGATTGTGTGCATACTAGGAAAACATTCTAAGCCAACTGAGCCACAACCTCAGCAAGAATGAAAGATAAGTATACCCATAGCCTCTTCTGGCCTCTGTGATTATACATGGACACAAACACCTTCATGCACACGTGTTTGGGTATACTATATACCTGCACTTAGCAAAAGAAGTAAGATGATGAAGAAGAAGAGACGTTTTCTGAGTGAGAAAACTGGTTTTTATTAAATTTGATGGACTTAGCTCCATTTACTGGCTCTGTTAAGTATTGAAAATGTAAATTTAAGGATGCTCTTTAATACTTAAAGCTGTTTTATCACTCAACAACTATAGGAGGTAAATACATTTCATAAGATTGCTTTTAACATTAAGATAAAATAACGAATAAGCAATTAATATAGTCCCTGAAAAGAGATCTATCCTACAAATAATTTCATCAGTGAAAAAGCTAACCAAACAAAACACCACAATAAAGAAAACACAAAGCTGTAGGAAATAGAGACATGGGGTCCTCATTAAACAAACAGAATTGAAGACAAATATCATCCTCAAAGTTAGAAAACTTCTATTTCCAAAAATATTAAACCTTGGACTTTTCACTGAAAGAAATAATTCTGCACAACTTGCTTGCAATTCTAGTGCTTCTTTGTGACAGCATAAGTAACCATTCCAAAAATCTGAAAGAATTAGGTGCTGTGTCTCCACAAATGAGAAAAAAAAAAAAAAGCACTGCATTTTAGGTTTAGTAGAAATGTGAATTAATAACATCACTGAAGTCAAGAGGTACCTAGATTTTCATATGAAAAGTATAGAAAATGACACAAAACTAGGTAGCCAGCTTTTATTAAGGTCCCAACCTTAATAAATCTGTCCATAGGCAAGGCAATGGATCTTTTAAGGCAGTGATATGCAGAGAAACTCTGAACTCCAACAAGAGCTTTAGTCCTTAACAGATTTTACTGTTGGTTCTCCCATTCAATTATTTTTAAGTCATCTACATCAAAACTGTTTCCAAGTTCAAATTATCACATAAAAAGGTTGAAAGATGAACAGCCCTCAATTTCTTTTCTTTCATTCTCTAGCTCCATCAGAGATTCAGTTGCCTTAATTTTTCAGTACTGTCAGAATTGATGTTGTCCTAGATACCCTACACAGAATATCTAGGGGATCCATTTTGCTCCGTAGTAGGTTTGTTTATTAGTATTGGTTATATAGAAGGCCATTTTGCCAACATTCAAGACAATTATCAAGATCTCTTCGAATATAAACATTCACTAAAGACCAGAGATGATGATTACTCCACAAACAGAGAAGAAAGAATGGGAACCTAGACTCTGGGAAAGTTTGGGAACCCAGAAGAATAGGTACTTGTGTAAATGTTAACATTTCCCTTCAAATCTATGTCACATCCATGTGACTTAAAATCTAAGGTTTCTACCACTTTGAGAAAGAGGTAGCTTGAGAGATTTGAGAATTGAGGTTGACGAAGGAGACAGCTTCATGTAGCTGGAATGTTTGGTGTGGATCTGCTGGTTACACAACCCTATCTCCCACATAAACCCAACTTCAGAACACTGTGATGCAAACATATACTCTTCAAAAATCTGAAAAATTGTGAGTAGATTCTAGTGGGAGGAAAAGAGTCAGTTCAACATTTTATTGAACTTCATTTAATCCTCACGCAAAAGAGTTATTCTCATATCCTTTAGCAGACGAAGGTCATTTTCACTAATAGGTAATACAATTCCCAAATAAATAAAGATTTTTTTTTGAGCAACAACAACAATGAAATTGCTTCAAAGAACAAGATCACAGTCATGCAGTGACTGTGTGATTTTTAAAATAAAATAAAGGAATATATTTACCCTAATCCTCCTGGCTAGGAAAACATGATGATTCAGTAAATTCCAAGGTGCATCTCATTTGCTGCCAAGGGTCAATAACTAGAGCTATAATTCAACTCTGCTGTCAAAGGGCTCCCCTCTAGTGCCCACAAGGCATGACAAAGTAGAAGAGAAAAATCATTCCAGGACTCGGTATAAAAATAAAATATGTATTTTTTGAAAAAAATCAATTTCTTCATTGAATAATACAAAATTAGATTATCAAATAAGAATTCTTATTGAAGAAATAGCAATGTCTGTTCATCACTTGAAGGCTGTGACCACTTTTGAACTTAAATTTTGTCTTAATAAAATTTATACACATTGATCACATTTATCAAGTAAGAACTATAGATTAAAATTGAGTTGCCGTAAGTCTGATTTTTGAGCTTAATATTGCCCAACATTTTCATGATCAAAATTATATATTTGTTGTCTAATCAGAAACAGACTTTTAAATATTAACACCTAGAGAAAAGATTCGTTCTCCTACCCAGACCCAAAATTAAAGGGCCTTTTCAGTTAGCTTCATTTTCTATGATTTCAAAATTTGAGTTAAGAATATAAAAGAAAAAGAGCGAGGTCTCATTTTTCCTGCTAGAAGTTTTCATCAGGGACAAGCTTCACAGGTTCCGGGAGCTAAAAGACCAATTGTTTGGAAACATCAACATGAGAAACACCCAGTTTCATGCATTAGTACCTGACTTAATGAACAAGACAAGGAAGGAACAGGCAGAGTGGTCAAGTGACAAATTGAGAGTCCAAAAAACGAAAGATGTGTGAGTGAGGTACAGCAAATTCCTTCAACCTCTATATATTAAACTGAGAAGGTAACAAGACAACAGTGAAGAATGGGTGAAAAATCGCTAGGTGCAAGCCAAAAGCTGAGGAGAAAAACGCTGACAGACGGGAAACGGCAAGGAAAGATGGATGAGACAGGGTGACAAGATGCACTCGCATGGTGAGCTTTTTTAGCGTGCAACTTATTTATTTTACGACCATATTAGTAATACAATTGAAATGCTATGATCTGATTACATCCTTGAGTATTCAAATTACATTTCTTTTATTAGAAGCAATAAACCAAGTCCTTTTTTATACCTCCCCCTTTTTATTCAATAAAGAATAAAGTTAAATGCACACAGGGAGAAAATGAGAGCATTTCAGTCAAGGGAACTCAGGGCTGCTATTTGGAGTATTTCCAGAAGATTAAGTTATAACATTGGGAATTTATGGCTTCCAGGACTTGAGAAGCTTATTTTGTGACTGCATTTCATCTTTTGGTTTGATGTGCATTTAAAGAAAAAAAAAATGTTCTGCTAACCATATTAGCTTTCTACATAATGAAGAATCCGTGCACAGACCTAACTGGCAATACTCTGCAATTCGCTGAGCTTGTAAAGTTATTCGTTTTCTGCCTCATCGAAGAAAAAAATACCCACTCTCTCAAGCAGCCTGTATATTCATCCCATGCCTCAAAAATATGAATTTTGCTTCTACTTTTAAACTTCTGGATGTTATTCTTATACTATATACAACTGTGAATGCTATTAAAATGGATAGACATATTAGACCCAGGAAATAACTAATTTAGCTCAGTATTACTTCTAATGCACCAGAAGCAGGGACTGTGAGACCATGGCATGTATTACTGCATGTGTGGAACTCTGGTTTATAAACTGTGGCTAGTAAGCATTTATTTACTGCAGCTACTCCTAAAAGGTAAACTTCTATGACAGTCAGCCTTTCTTGTCTCCCTCTGAGTATGTGTCAAGGGTGGTGGACAGATAACCATAATATTAAAATGACATTCACATGACTCATTTTTCAATTCCAAGATTAAGTACATAGTGTTATCCTGGGAGAAGAGAAAACACAGGGTCACATTAGCACTACTTCATTGTGACAACAATTTCACTTGTTGGCATGAAACTTGGATATTCTCTTGGATATTAAAACAGATATGAATGTATTCTGGGATAAAAGGAAAAATGCCTTTGAATTTTAAAGGTATTACACACCTTCAAAAAAGTGGTTGAGATTATGTTTCATCTGTCAGGCACCCAGGAATGCCTTCACCCTCCTTTACATTCAGAGGAACCTAGAGGACAGATGCAGGAGCACTGGCCCACGGTGTGCTATTTACCTTATTACTGTATGGGTTTAGGCTATGCTTCTTCCCATTTGTCAGCACAAGATGATCCAAAAATCCTTCTATGGTGATGTCCAGCTTCATCTTTCACACCCGTATGAGTAAAAGTGTAGGCAGCAAGTGATTGCAAGAAGGGAAACACAGACAGACAAGTTCTTTGTTGTTAAAAGTAAAGAGGGAATATCTCTGGTCTGATTCTCAGTTGGGAGCATCAGAATGAAGCAGTGTGGCTTGGAAAAGCTATCACTGACTCTGCTTTATGCTTCATTTTTACTAATTTTTATATCACATTATTTTTATTGTACAGAGAACACTGAGACCCAGGTGCAACCTGACTCTCACATTTTGGTTTTAAACCCCATCATTGGATGGTTGAAATATCCACAGGGGGAGAAACAAACTGAAGCTGCCTCAGCATGGAGGCCTTAGAGGTTTGCAAATTTGCTCTAGAAAGACTCAGAAAGAATTGGAAGGCACTTAAACTATGAGTTCAGAGGCCCACTAGTCTCCTCATTAATGCTGTCATTGAAAAGGAGAAACGTAGAATAGTAGAATACAGGGTTAGAAAGAGGAAAGGAAACTCAATTTCCCAGATTTCTAAATTTTCACAGTTACTTTTCAAATGAAAATTTGAAATCCTCAATAATGAAAATTCTTGCATAAAAAGTAGGTCACCAAAATCAAGTCTATGAGGGTTCTTCCTGGATGCAGACCAGCTGTCTCTGGTTCCTATGAAAACACCCACTGCCTCCCATAACCACCATCATAGGCATAGGTCTTCCTGTCACCATGCCTTGCTCACTACCACAAACTGAAATCTATCTGAAACTGTGAGCCAAAAGAAACTTTTCCTCCCCTAGGTAGTTCCTGTCATCCACCCTCCCCTCCAATGACAAAAAAGTAATAAAATAGTCTCTGACCCAAAATATAGATTCTGTGTAACATTTCAACTAAGGTATCACCAGTGTTATCACTAGCATAGTCAGAGGAACTTAATTTACATCAGTAGAAATCCTGAAATAATTTCTCCCAACTCTTCAACGCATCTAAGGGCTTTGCTGCTTTAGGGTACAACATGAGTGAATGTGGAATGGGTGTATATCATTGTACCCATCACTCCTGTATGTCTCATAGAAGTCTTCAGACTCAATAAACACATTTCTTCAATCACTCTATTCTCCCTTTATATTGTAAAGCCATTCTGTCTAAAAATGGTTTCTCAATTAGGTTCTGAATCACTAAATTATCAAGAGTTTCACTCTCATGAACCTCAACAATTTTTAATTCCATTCAAAAGGCCTCCTTATGGCATGCCAAAACACTGTGAACCCAGAAGCTCTGTGCCTCTAAAACCCAGTGTAACTCATGCCGTGACCCACAAGTTCTTTTACATCTCTGCTCATCAGTACTCAGGTCCAAGTCTATTTCATACACTGCGTTCAATAACTACACAAGTTAAATAAATGATTAACTCAATTTTACCTATTTATTATCAAAGATAATTCACCCATTTCGTAATAGCTTTCTGCCAAATGGGCCTTTTAATCTTCATAATTAATATGAGTATTATTTCAACATTGGATTGATATTCTTCTAGTGAAAAGGAAGAGACTTGACATCTTCTAATTTATCAAGAGGAACAGAAGAATATTGTTGGAACTTTTAAAATACAAATTATTACTCAGACCCCTTTCCTTTTGCTTAAGTAGTGAAATATAAGATGGTTAGAGACCCCAGAGCTTCCAGGACCTAAACCACCAACCAAAGAATATAGAGAGAGCAACCCATGGCTCCAGCCACATATGTAACAGAAGATGGCCTTGTCAGGCATCAGTGGGAGGAGAGGCCCTTGGTCCTGTGAAGGCTCTTTGCCCCAGTGTAGGGGAATGCCAGGACAGGGAAGCGGGAGTGGGTGGATGGGTAGTGGAACACCCTCATAGAAGCAGGAAGTAGGGGGATGGGATAGAGGTGTTTTTGGAGTGGAAACTGAGAAAGAGGATAACGTTTGAAATGTAAACAAAGAAAATATCTAATAAAAAGTTAAAAGAGATCTCTCTGAGATTGTCTGGAAATAGGAACACACAAGAATATCACACCTCTAAAAGAGTAATCAACTTTGTCCAACACATTTTTTTTTTCAATGACAGATAGAATAACACAAATCAAGAAATATTTAGTATAAAACTACTTCCACATCAATGTTTAGTGGGACATGAATTTTTTTCTCTAGACTTATTTCTAAAGAAAACCTTGCACAGGTTTTATTTTACTCAGTTCAGCATTACCTTGGCCTACCATATATATGGTTGAGTCACTCTTCAAGTTAAACAACTTTGCTTTCCCTCCTTTCTGTTTCCCTCCTTAATTTTCAATTCCTTCATCATCTATTCTCTAAGAACCTAGGCAGAAAAATACTACGTTTCAGAAGTATCACATTACTAAGATTTAAAACACTGCCATCATCATCAAAAAGCATTAAAGCCAGTCCAGAACTAAATGAGAAATATGATATACTTAACCACTTACCTCAATCATGAAAAGCAAACCAAACAAGAAAATCAATTTTTAAAATGAACTTTGAGCTAATGTAGCTCTTCTTTGTTATTTCTTTTAATTCTAGATTATTATCATGGAAAATAGTACCCTGGGCTCTGAAAGTATTAGTAATCACATTTGCATGTATATATCTTAACTTTGTCACTTTTAAATGTCGAGTCATGGTGGCATAATATGGAGAAGCATGGATCGTTTTAATTTTCATGCAAGATTTTCGAATGCATTCCTTCCATGCATTGAAATGTGTAAAACACATTCTTGTCCAGAAGATACTGCTAGTAGTGCTGAGGAACTAGCACTGGGAGTGATTAGTCGAGTAAAAATTTAGCAAAGAAAATGAGTTTTTGCAAGTCAGAATGGAAGTTTTCATTCCCCTCTAGATGAATCACAAGAACAAGAAATGAATGACAGAGATGAAATGCCTGTGAGGTATATCTAAGGGTAAAATGCAGACATTCTGAGAACGACAAAGAACATTTGCTTTGAACATATTTATGAACTAGTAATAGCCCTTCAGCATTCTCCAAATGACAAGGAATTAAACCTACCTGACAAGAGGTTTGGAAGATTATTTGCAAAAATCTGGTGTTTATCCTATGGAATTAGAGTCACTCTGAGAAAGGTCTCTGCCATCACTAGTATTAGGATTCTCTTGAACAAAATATTGGAGTAAAATCTGTGGCAAACATTTTCTTTTAAAACACAAATGTTATTAGAACGTGGGTAATTCATGGTTAGTTTTTCTTAGTTATGCACGAACATGTTCATTATATACTAATCCATAAAACCAAAAATTTAAGACTGTTTTTGTCTTAAGATTATGAAGAGGCAATAAACAAAAGAGAAATATATCTCAGCAAGTACTACAGGAAGAAGTTTACCTCCAGCATTTGATATGAACCTCCTAACAGTCCAGTGAGGTGGGATTTATCAGTCTCATTTTTCAACTGGAAACTAAATGCTAATGGTAGTTAAATAAATATAGCCAGAGACCTCAGCTACAAAGTAGAATGAAAACTGAATTCATCTTCTAAAGATGTGACCTTTCTACCTTATCATGTTGACTTCAAGTTCTTTTGAATTTTTTTCTAATTACAGAAACATCTAAAAACTGCATAAGGACCAAATAACCACAGAGTATATAAATCTAAATTAAAATTCTTAAAATTTGAATCACACAAATATCAACTTGTAAATGTTCTTTACAAATTTCATTTGAAAGCAATAGAAAAGAATTTTTATTTCCCCATGTTTATTTATATCGTATGATTTTACCTGGCTTTCAGAATTCTTGCAGTCTAGTTTAGTATAAATGTGTATCTATACTTTCTTATATAGTACTATGTAAAGGATTATATGTAAAAGCTTGTTTCTAAAAGCTTTATATATTAAAGCTTCAATGTGAAAAATTTTTAAAGAATATATGAATAATTTTGAAATTATTATTTTTGATGAAACAGTACTGAAAGAATCCTTCCCTCCTTCCCACTTGCTCTCACTTCCTCCTTTCCTCCTCCCCTCCATTCCTTCTTTCCTTTTTCCTTTCTCCTTTCATTCCTTGTATGCTTTTGTCACACCTGAATGGTCATCCCAAGAATCCTAACTACTAAATGGAGTTTATTCCTAATCCATTAGATTAAACAAAGCCCAGTGATCAGAAATTATGGTAAGGGCTTTTCATCCCTCTTATCCTGTTGATCACTGAAGCAAAAAAAAAAAAAAAAAAGAAAGATCATTCTAGTTTAAATGTTTCTTGGCTAGTCTATACTTGCTTATAGATGAAATAAACTCAAATTATACCAAGAAATCTTTAGAATTTTTAAATCATAAGAAATTTGTTTTCCCTATATTTTTCCCTTTACATAGAAGGTTCCACTAACACCAAAATAATACAGAAAGTACAAAAGTTTTAGTGGTAATTTTTTCAGAGCTCATTTATTCCATCCTGGACAATAAACATGCATTATTAACGGCATCGGTTCAAATGAATGGAATTAAAAATGCAGATTACTTTGAGCCAGCAATTACAAGTTATCTATTGAGAACTAATAGTGTTTAATACCTGTTATGAAAACTTGGATGACTTTTTAAAAATTTAAATAAAAAAAATTGTTTAGGAAAGGAAAAAGAACACTTATACTTAAGGTTACATATTTTTTTAAAAAATCAAATTTACCTGATGCTGTCTATAAGCAGCAATCATTTGCTCTTGAAAGAAACATTAATTAACACCGAGGCCACAGATCCAACAATTTCTGACATTTAACCTTAGGCAAACCCTGCAATCTCTAAGTTTGTGACTGCTGTTTGAGTGTGTACTCAACTAAGTCATAAGAATTTAGTTCACTAGAGCTTGTGGAGCACATACGTGGACTAGCATCTCATACAGAGTAGGTGTGCCATTCAGTTTGGTCCTTTCTATTTGCCTAGGTCACAGTGATAGGCTTATGCCAAATCTTAACAGACATTGTCCAAGGCCAATGACTTTTAAAAGCTTGATCCCCCCACCCCCTTCAGCAGTGTCTTCTGCATACAAGCAAAACTGTTTTGTCATCTCCTTTAAAATTGATTCTTATGAAATTCTTTTAGCAGCTCTGATTAATTGTTATTGATTTTTCTAAATTCTTTTCAATTAATTATCTCCTTTGTTACTGACAACAGAGTTCAGCCTCTTGCTTAATGCATCTAACAGTACTGTGTGGAGAAGAAAGTACTGATCTCCTTTTGAGGTCTGTGATCTTACTGCCTAATTCTTTGTTTTTGTTTTGTTTTGTTTTGTTTTGTTTTGTTTTGTTTTGTTTTGTTTAATATTTACTTCTTTATGCTCTGTCTTCAAGGACCAAGTAAGTATTCAGTTAATTGTTGCAGAGTAACATTTAAATAAAATTAACTACTTTTATTAAAATATGGTTACAATTCTGAGGTTGTAGCTCAGTAGGTAGAGAGCTTGTGAAGCATGAGTAAAGCCCTAAATTCAATCCCCAGTGCCACAAACACCAGGTGTCCTGGTGTGTATCAATCATCCCAACATCTGGAAAGTGGGGCAGGAGGATAAAATTTCAATGCCATTCTCTGTTAAATAGCAATATTAAGGCCAGTCTTATTCAAGTAACCATGTCTCCAAAAGAAACTATTTTACTTTGATAAATTGTAATTCTGTTTGTAAATGCCAAGAAATCAATGAAAAAACATTGAAGCCTTAACTTTCAGAAGTCATAAGAAACCATGGATAAAACCACTTTGAAACAGAGAACAATAAACAGCAGGTTTCTTGACAAACACCAATGATAGCTTTATTCCAGAAATCCAAAAAGTATTAAAGCCATAGGCAGTGCTTGTATTTATTTTATACACCACTACTGAGATTTGAAGGACAATAAACTTTAGCTAGAAGTTCTAAATCCTTATCAATGTGATTAAGATCATGCGGTAGATATAGAAATTAAAGGTGCTTTAAAGAGATTAATATTTCATCATGGTATTAATGTACAGAAATATGTAGACGTAGCCATGATTATTTTTAGCCATTTTCTCCAGTCAGACTATATAATTTTAGGTTCAGATATTGTCCCTTTGACAAAACAAAGAAATGTTTACAAATTTAATTTAACTTATTCCATTCATAAGCCTAAGAAGCAAACAAGAATTACAGACTATTAGTGTACAGATCAATGGATTCCAGCTCTCTCATCACTGGGGCAGATAACCATCTCATGCACGTTGGTAAAGGTATAGTATGTGAACTGATTTTTATTTACCTACAGTAAATTTCCCATAATAAAATAAGTTGATCTCATTAGAATATTTAAGATGAGTTAGATAAAACTCTACATCTACTTCCTCTGTAAAGCAAAGTATTATTAATGTGGTCTCCATAGTAAACTTGTTGAAATTTGGGGATCCACTTTTAATGTGTGTGATACACTTACCTCAGTAAGTTTACTACTAGAATCTATTTCTATTCCTTATAGTAATACATTTGATAAGGATTTCTCTATTCCTGCTAGCTTCCAATCTGATGTCATTGAGGCTAGGACCATCTTTAATTTCCTGCTTCACCAGAACCTGCTAAATTTCATTCTCCAACAAAGAGGAGTCACATGGTTTTAGAAGAGAGAGAGATCAGTTCGATCCAGTTTTAAATAAAATGCTAAAATTCTAATATCCTCATAAAAATTCCATTTCCTCTGCCATATTTATTTATGCAAACAACAGAGATCAAGAGGATGAAGAAAACCCACAGAGCTGATTTTTTTGCAGGTGGAGGGAATACAAAAAGGAGACGTGACTGAAGGATGAAGCCTGGCTGTTGCTCATCTTTGCAAAGGATGGAGGGTGTCTTGCTTCTCTCATAAATCTGAACATCTCTCCTGCTAGATTACAATTGCTGCAACAAATTCTGATACCACATAGGGAGCTACTCTGATAATGATGCTTATCCTGCAAGAAGAGTTGGTGCCTAAACATAAAAATTAAATAGAGATGATAGCATTGATGTTTGACTAAACAAACTCTAAAGATGAAATGGCCAGTATTCAATATTCAAACAAGAATCATATTTTGTTCAACAGCTAAAATATTAAGTTCTTTCCCCATGAGTGAACTAGTGAATCTTTCCCAACAGTCACTGTGACTGTCTCCTAAGAAAGGTCCATGAAACTCACTGCAGTCACTTCCTCTCTCTTATCCTCCTCTTGCTTCCACCTTTCTTTCTTGTCTTCTCTCTGTGTTCTCCTAGCTTCATTCTCTTCCTTTCTTGTTCTCCACTCTCTTCTCTCCTTGTCCCCTAAACTACATCACGTAGAAAGAAAATTCAGGTAGCAGACTTGGAAACACATTTTCCAGTCCCTAAGAAAACTGCCCTTGCTACTATCTGGACTGCAAGGTCAAAAAAAAAAATCTGCCCTAGAGTTACCACATGAAACTATTCCTTAGTTAATGACCCTAAGAAACTGTGAAATAATAAACATTTAAAACATTAAACTGCTAAATTTAGGTATAGTTTGTTTTACAATGGATAACTAATATCACATACAAACCTCTGGCATGGTTAATCTAAAATGCCAATAATATCTCTTTATTTTTTAATTACTTGAATTGGAAAACCTGTTTCTTTTGTTACTGTAGTCTGTTTCAAGGTAGTTTTACAAATTTCTGTACTGATCCATTATATAGTAATGTTTTAAAAGGAGAATGAAAAGAAAGCATTTTGTTTTGTACCAAGTAAACTTGATAATTTCAATGAATAATGGGCAATATCACTTTTATTAAAATATCAAAAAGTTATCAGAAAAAAAAGGGAAGAGCTCATTAACACAAAGTAACTGAGGAATATACCTCGTCCACACCTTTGAAAATAAAGCATAATGTTATATAACCACTCAAGTAGTTGTTTCCAAACATGGGATTTCAGCTTCCTATCGTGTTCAGAATTAGGCAAGAAAGTCAATGACAGGGTAGTAAGAGACTTAAAATATAGGCAAGGTCAAGTCATACCAAATGTTAGGCAAGGGGCATCAGTCCTTGTTATCCCAGGAAATAAACAAGAAAAATGAATGTCCACTAGCAAATGAAGTAAACTGGTCAAGGGCCAAAAATGCAAACCATGGTAAGGAAAGTAAGTTGAAACATGGCCAGGCACACATGTCAAAACTGATAGAGAGCAAGTGTATTGATACTGCCTGATTTTTAGCATAAAAAATACTCTGGAAACACAGACATTTGGATTAACAAAAGTTAAAGTTAGAGAATGAAGTATATCAAAGTGCAACAGAAAAATCCAAAGATTTAGACACAGAGACATGACTAGCCCAGAGAGATGTAACATGTTTAAGTTGAGTGGTCCTGTCTGTCAGAATAAGGGGGAGGATAGTAAAGAAAAGGAATTAGTTCTTTTAGTGATCAGTGGCCAGAAACTGCTGGCTTGGGCACGTTTGATTAGCTCCCCTGAAAGCCTGCAATTCATGTGAAACACACCCATGGAAGAGGAACAGATGATGGTGCCACAACTTTTACTCTTCCCAGGACTCTAGTACACATATTGCTCACCAGTTATCTTATTCTGAGTTTACAAAAATAATGATTAATTTTTATTTCACTATGTATTTGAGGAAAACACTCTTTAGTTTGACCTAGCCTCTTTTTCTAACAGGTACTTTTCCTAATGGGTACTTTTTCTAATGGGTTTCTTTTTCTATAGGTCAGAAGTCATGGAATTCTAAGAAATGGAGTCAATATCCAAACTTGGGTCATATGACTTATAACACTTTATCAGTTGCTTTAAGAAATACAAAAGTATCTTGTAAACAAATCAAAATTGATCCATCGTCCTTATTTTAGGAAAATTGTTTTAGCAGTTGTTTACAAAGTTGAAATTAGTCACTCACACCGTGTTTTGCTTTTCTGCTGTTTTTACAGTGGTAGTGAAGCCAAAGCCAGAGGTTTTCTATAATAGAAAAACCACTCTCCTTTTCTCTTTTTTACTTCTGCATAAAAAATGCTTTGATGCTTGATGCACTGATAACATCTATCCCAGTTCTTCTGTCTTTATTCAAAATGGTCCATCATTTCCCTTCATGTAAAGCTTGAAAACAGAATAAAAGATAGTGTTTCAGAGAAAAACAATGCAAGCACCATGGATGGGAAGCAGGACCCATGTCCTCATGGGAGGATTACATTTCAGTGACTCCATTATAGATTGTAAGACATGCTACACTAAAGGAAAAGTCACATGATAAAATGATGTCATCAGGATAACCCACTCTATGGAAGCAAATCTTATTCTTTGATCCCACTGTTGAACAATTATGAATCTGGATTCTTGATATAAACTATTTAATCATGCCTCTGGCTACAAGTATAATTTTTGACATATTAATCAATGTATTTTTATTTGCCTTGCATAACTTTATAAATATAGTTTTGCTATGTTTAGTGTTATGATTTCAAATTCACTGTGAACCTAGGTTATCCTCAAGGTCATAGCAACCCTTCTCCTCCCTCAGCTTCCCTAATACTGGGATTAAAGATGTATTCAACATCATCTTCGCCTTCTTTACCTGAAAATGACAATAGTAATACGATGGACTACTTAGACCATCAAGTTAAATAAATTAGCACAGATAAAGTTAGAAGGAAGCCCTATTTCTATCATGAACTTAAGAAATATTGGTTGAGGTTGTCAAAAACATGAAAGATAGCATGTGTTAACAAGCTGAAATCCTACACAGTCTTGATGAAAATGACAATTAGTACAGCTATAATGTAAAATGACATATAGTTTCCTATAATATTAAAATAAAATTACCATGTGATTCAACAATCTCAGTATTGAGTATATATCCAAAGACATTGACATCACTATCGATAAGACACCTATATACCAATATTCACTGCAATGTTACTTACAGTAGCCAAGTTACAGATTCAAACCTGAGTGTTCAGCAAAAACATATTAAAAATAATATGATATATGTATATATACATATATATTGAATATATATCATATATGTATATATACATATATATTGAACATATATGATATATGTGATAAATCATGTCACTTGTGACAGACAGCTGAACCTGAAACACATGACATTAACTTAAGTAAGCTAGAAAGAGAAAGATGTGTCAGATGATTTCTTATATGCTCAAGTAAAACACTGATCTTATAATATCAGAGAGTAGAATTGTGGGTAACCAAGGGTAGAGAAGTAGAGATGGAAGAAAAGACTATAAAATAATAGAGAGAATAAATTCAATAGTTCTATTACAAAGAATGTAAGAAGTTTATGATATTTTATATTCTTAAAATTACTAAAAAAAGTCTCTTCCTCTCTTATTCTCTTTCTAGATGCATAACAGACAGATAGATAGATAGATAGATAGATAGATAGATAGATAGATAGATAGATGATAGATAGAATTTGATATTATATGAGTTGAGTGGATAGCCAGGTAGGCAGACAGACAGACCGATAGACAAATAGATTGCTATGATAGAGTTAAGGAGATAGAGATAGATGAGAGACAGATAGATGATAGATAGATAGATAGATAGATAGATAGATAGATAGATAGATATTAAACATAATCTTTTCAAATAATTCTTAAAATAAATTTTTAGATTATGCTTCATAAATCATATTTTCTTCTGGATTGCTAATGTGAATAAACATGAAGTTTGGCCAATCAAAAGTACAATTTTTAAGAAATTTCTCTTTTTGTAACCTCATATAAATATACTAAATTTGAATGTGTAATTGCTAGGAATAAGTGTAATTGTTCAAATTTTAAATATGACATTATCTCAAATTTAGATAATAGGAATATTTGCTCTTCATTGATGCTTATACAAAATTTGTCATGGCTAAAAAACAAGTCATTTTGAATAAATATATTCATTTTTAGTAGCTCAAAACATTCCATTTTCCATGCTTTGATTTTTAATTTGCATTTTATGCCCATCATAATAAGACAGGTTTTTCTCAAATCTTTTTTTTTAAATATTCCTTAAATGTTAATAGTCATCAAGTACTTAAGTACACATTTCACATCTGGTTTAATGTATGAATAAAGCAAATTTACCTGCATTTAAATCAACATAAATTCCACTGCTATTCATGCATGCTATCTGGCCATATAAAAGGCAAATCATGGGCTCTTGGTCTGTTTTGCAAGTAGTCATGACTCATTCTAGTCTACATCTCAACTGTGAATCTGTGAATCTACCAATCTGATATTTTTACATTTTTCTACTATATATTTGCTAAAGTAGCAGCATATTTAATCAAGGGATACGTGGTAGAAGGTTAAATTTTAGGTTTACTAACTTTAAACCCCAGGGAAATTTTGATACCCTGCTGACTTAGTTTCAAACTGCCTTCTAAGTACTTCCTACCTGTAGACTCATAATGGCCCTTAGCGTTCATCAGGGAAGCTTCTTTCACAAAAGACAGCAATTAATACATAGATCCACAACTCACCATCTGTAGAGAAAGAGGAGACATAGAGACCTCAGTCTTCATGAGACACCTACAGCCACTCCCTCCTAACACAGCTCAGGAAAAGTTGTGGAAGAGAGGATGGAAAGGTTGTAAGTGTCTGAGGTTAAGGAAGGTTGTCATATTTTGGATATGACAGGGTCATTGCATTTGTGGAGTCCTTGTGGCTGTGATTGTCTTTAAAGACCTGTACAAGACAAAGCCAGTCAGGAACGTAGCAGACATGAGAGAGTGGCTCACAAAGCCTGATCTTTAGTCAAGCTTTGGTGTTTGGAAGCTGCTGGTTGAGGAAAGTCAGTCTTCTTCCAGGAAGTGGCCCTTGTTAGGATGCCCATGATCTTTAGGTATAGCCCTATACCTAGGCATGTAAGGATAGCATTAATTAGTCTCAGAGGAATATGAAAGGGGGCCTGAAGTTGAGAAAGAGTATGGCTGAGGGGGTTCAGGAGAAGTTTGAGTGGCTGGGAAGTTGATATCGTTGACATCTGAAAAAAATTGTATTCACATGTGAAATTCTCAAAGACTGTATATGGGATGGATCCCCAGGTGGGGCAGTCTCTGGATGGCCTTTCCTTCAGTCTCCACTCCACACTTTGTCTCCATATTTCCTCCTCTGAGTATCTTGTTTCCCCTTCTAAGAAGCACTGAAGCATCCACACTTCGGTCTTCCTTCTTGGGCTTCATATGGTCTGTGAATTAAATCTTGGGTATTACAAACTTTTGGGCTAATATCCACTTATCAGTGAGTGCATACTGTGTGTGTTCTTTAGTGACTGAGTTACCTCACTCAGGATGATAGTTTTAAGTTCCATCTATTTGCCTATGAATTTCATGAAGTCATTGTTTTTAATAGCTGAGTAATATTCCATTGTGTAAATGTTCCACATTTTCTGTATCTATCCATCTGTTGAGGGACATCTGGGTTGTTTCCAGCTTCTGGCTACTCCATCCCATATAGAGTCACCAAACCTAGACACTATTGTGGATGCTGAAAATTGCTTGCTGACAGGAGCCTAATATGGCTGTCCCCTGAGAGACTTTGCCAGAACCTGACAAATACAGAGGCAGATGCTCACAGCCAACCCTTGGATTGAGTGTAGCACCCCTGATGAAAAAGTTGAAGAAGGGACTGAAGGAGCTGAGGGGGGTTGCAGCCCCATGGGGAGAGCAACAGTGTCAACTGGCCACACCTCTGGAAGCTCCCGGGGATTGAACCACCAAACAAAGAGTATACATGGGAAACTCATGGCTCCTCTGGCTGCATATGCAGCAGAGGATGGCCTTATTGGATGTCAATAAGAGGAGTGGCCCTTGGGCCTAAGTGTAGGGGAATGCCAGGGCAGGAAGATGTGAGTGGGTGGGTAAGTGGGGGAGTACTCTCATAGAGGCAGAGGAGGGGGGTAGAATAGGGTGTTTCAGAAGGGGAGACCTGGGAAGGTAAAAATAATTGAAATGAAATTAAAGAAAATATCCAATAAAAGAAAAAAGAAAAAAAAGAAACTCTCAAAGAATAAATAAATTAATTAATTTCAGAAAAAGAACCTCCAATAGTTTTAGGTTAAATTTTGTAGTATTTACTATTCCATTGGAGAATTTCTAGTGCTAATTTCATCCATAGACTCACTTAAACCCTTTCTTTCCACAACCACCTCAGTGGGATTTTAGGGCTGACCCATATCACACTGAGTTCCATAACTCTGACATTCTGGTACTTTGTATGTAAAGTTATGTGATGGAGAAAATGGTGTTTCAAGGATTTCTGAGGCTTTGTATAAACCATATTGAGATGTAATGCTAAATGTAGAAATCTGAGGCCTCCTATCCATGCAATGCCAATACTAAATGACCCTCTTATCTTTCTTGACTCAAGCCCTGTATCAAGGCAAAACCAATGCAGCAACAAAACTGTCCTTTTCTTTTATATATGTGGCCTGATTTCATCACATAAATTTTGAAAAAGCATTTAAAATTACAGAGTAAAATATCCAATAAATTGACAGTTAGTCTCTAGAGCAGTGGTTCTCAACCTGTGAGTCACGACCCCGTTTCACAAAGGTTGATTAAGACCATTGAAAACCACAGATATTTGCATTATCATCCATAACAGTAGCAAAATTACAGTTGTGAAGTAGCGATGAAAATAGTTTTATGGTTCAGTTCACCACAACTCAAGGAACTACATTAAAGTGTTACAGTATTAGGAAGGTCAGGAACCACTACTCTAGAGGTCTTGAGGTTGTAGCTCAATGGTAGAGGCTTGCCTATCATGCAAAAAGCACTAGGTTAAATCCACAGTTCTGAAAACAAAGTCCAGAATTTCAGTTTCACATTCCTAGCCACATAAGGAACTGATTGCTAAAAAGCAATTAAACTAGATTAATTACCTTAATTCTCTTCCAACTGCAAAAGAAATAAATACTAATAATACTGTTACAGTTTATTGAATGCTCACGATGTGTCTTCACAATACTAAGCATTTTATCATCTAAGTTTCTTTTCAAATGATCCATAAAAACAGGTAGCATTTGTTTGCTCTACTGGTTATACATATATAGTAGTCATATATGTGGTAAGTGTAAAACAAACAAACATATATGCAAATAACTTTATCCACTGCTTTAGGGACAATAAGAAGTGCATAAGTTTCAATGAAAAAGGGTGGGCTGGACTATGTCAATGTTAATTACACTATAAGCAATAAACTTTAAAGCTGTTGCAAAATGTGAATATGGCATAAAAAATCTACATGTAGAGAGCAAATATAATAATTGAAAAGAATGTGAAAACTTGACATAAGCATAAAAATATCACTTGAAAAGTATCTGGGTTTTGACTATCCCAGCCTACTCTTCCACCTACCTCTTTCCAAATCCTGCCATATCGAGTGTGGACTTATCTTCTGTAGTCAGACAGGAGGAAAGCTAAAACTGCGGCTGTACTCAACTTGTCTCATTGTTTCCTGCAAAGTGTTGGAGGAGAGATTGTGATGCGTGTGTAGGTGGTGAAACTTTACAGTTATGTCATACCGAGAGGAAAAACTGAAAAGTAGAGACACTTCAGATTCTGCACAAATTGGATATTAAGTCTGCACGTCCTGAGAAATACCAAGGACTCTAGAGGATGCTTTCATCCTTAACAAAACAATCTGTCCTTTTGTGTTGACTTTAAAAGACACTTGGTGCTGGCAGACTTGCAAATGAAAAGTGCACATGTTACCTTGCTGATTAAGCAAACTATTCTTGAAGTAGAATTTTTGAGTCAAGTTGTGGGCATTAGGATTAGGTGGAAAAGATGATTAGGGTACATTACTGACAATAGAGTTTAGCAGAACAGAAGCCTTTGGCTTTTCTCTGGCAACTTGAAGACAATAACATGCCAAGTTCCTATTAGGTGTTTGAACTGTGACATAGAAATCTAGAATTGGATTCATCATAGCCAAAGTTTCACCTATCCAGGGACAATGCCTTGTATAGTTTCTATGTGAACATATGGAAAGTTTCAAGACTCATAGTTCTTGTAACTATATGGTAGTGGCCTAAATCTCTTAATTAGAAATGATGATCCGCTTATTTGAGTCCTCGCCCAAATAAAAAAATGGCCTCCTAGTCCACATTACAGTATTCGCCTGATTTTATATTAATTGTCAATGTTCTTGTACAACTTTATGAGGAATGATTTTACCAAATTGACAATGGCCATGGAGTTAATTATTTTCAAGTTGTAGATGAAATGGCCCTGATCAGGAGCTGACATGGTGTTTGGTGGTAAGCCTGAATACATTTCAAGGTTTATCTGCCACCTTTTTGAAGAAGAGGATAAGAATTAGGTGACAACCAAGGTAGACAGAGAGAAGAGGAAAAGAATTGATCTTTACGTGAAATCCAAATACACACAAAATACGAAATCAGTGTAAGAAAGCATGACTTGCTATCCTGGACAAATATCTCAAGGAAACACAAACAAACCATAATGCTCATTTCATTAATTTTGTTAACTAGCCTATCTCTAATGCAGTAAGACAGTCTGGAAAATCAGTGCCCTCTGGCCCTATCCATTTCAGAGACAAATTGAGGCTGCTGTGAAATATATGCCACCCACCAGAGCCCAGCTTCAGTGTGAAAGTTCCATAATTAGAAAACAAGCAAGCTGGCAGCTTGGTTCAGAATGTAAGCTTCTCAATGATTTCTGCCTGAACTTTAATCATCCACCCTCTACAAGTTGAAGGAGTGAGTATGAAGTCTACTCTGCAAGGATGTAGCACAATCTGAAAGCAAAGACACGGATTTTCCTTTCAACAGAGAACCAGTCTTCTCATCCCTTAGCACGACATGCATCACAGGCTGACGGATCTGAAATAAATGCAATGGTCTCCTTAATGGGCATGCATCTGCAAGAAAAGGAATTAATGGCTCCAAAGAAAAATACCATTGCTCCCAATGAAGTCTGAGTGCATGCCTATTGCTTTGTATGTCACAGATACCTCATGATTTACACTCTCACTGACAAAAGGGTTGATATGCATTTGTCAGTTAAGTGGCAAGTAGCAAAGCGAACCTGTTCCAAACACAGTGAAAGGAAGCAACTTGAAAATAAGACAGTGTCTCTCCTGCTAAGTTTTATAAACAGGAGTTTCTTCCATTGTGTTGTGGCTCCAGATTTAACCTATTGTCTTTTTCTAAATGGTCTCCTCTTTCTCTTACTTGGATTACATGAGACATCATTTGGAATAACATTTTCAATGTTGAAAACGTTCACTAAAATGGAGAATGACCCATCTTAGTAAAGAGATTTGTCACTCTTACTTGGTGTGAAAATACTTAAGTGTGTCATTAGGAAAAGGCCTATTTGGCCTCTCTCTCTTGACACTCCCATCTCCTTAACTTGGGTATTAACAGTTTACCAAAGAATCACCCCTCACCCCAAATGTTGATGCTTGATTCTGTATTAAAAGCTTTTGGTTAAATAACCTTGTGGGAAAACAGTCATAAAATAATACATTAACTATTAGTTGGAATTTGCTAATAATTAACTAGTTGGAAATGGCCTAATATTTCATCATCTTAGAACTTATATAGTGTAATATAAAATACTTTTTCGGAAAAGAAGTTTCAGCAATACTCCGTTGATTTTGATTTCTGGGAGAGAAAACAAAAGTTTCCTTAAGGAAAATTACCTCAAAGCAAGGGAGAGTTCAAACCGGCTCAGAGAACAGTCGTCCACATCAAAGTGGAGCGACTGAGGTGAAAACATTGTGCTCTGAGCTTTCTGTGGCCTGAACTTACTCTCTGGAAACTCTTATCAAAAAACAAAGAAAGCAGCAAGAATAAAGATCAGATCCAGTAAACAAAGATCCAGAAATGTGGACTCTCCGCTCTCCACAGCGGAAAGGGCTCTCCGCTCTCCACAGCGGAAAGGGCTACAAGGAGATCAGTTCTTACCCATGGAGCACAAGACCAGAACTCAGGCAGAAACCTTCCAAGAGGAAGTGAAGATGGCTTACTTGACAAACCTCTATGAGTGTCTGTGTCTAGAAGGGAATTGAAGATGCAGACAGGTCTCCCATCATGCCAAAGGCAGAAAGCCTTGTTTCCTGAGCTCATAGAGATTAGTAAGGCCTTGGGACTCAAAGCATACATCTCTGATTTTTAAAGTCAAATTATAATCCCCATGACGAATGGCTTTAATTTCCACTTGAGCCATTTTTTCTAAAAATTACCTCCAATGATTAGAGCTTTTATGATCTAACTAAATGCTTTTCTGTACTATTTAAGGAGAAGCTATGTTATCACCTGAGTGTAGCCAAGGTAATCTACCATAAAAGTCTTAACTATATGAAAATTTTGACCATATAGTTAAGGCCATAGCTTTAGTCTAGTTCTGTCCTTTGCTTCAAGAGTGCACAAAGATTCGCTAGAACAGCAAACCTCTGCTTGCTACCTTCGCTACATTTATTAATCGGCTAAATAAGTGCTAGAAAGTAAATGACCTTTAAGATTTTCTGGAGCATCAAAACTATTGCAATAATATAGTTATCACACAAATTAAAACTGGGCAAATGTCTGCGATTATGAATGGGTATCAGTTCAACTTCTAATTTCCTAATTTATCCACTTTTATAAAAGCAATTTGTATTTATTATTTATTAGTACACCTGAGACCTTGTTTCCTTATTTCCAATAACTAAGCACCTTCTTGTCTTATGATGTCATCCTACTCCAACATTAGGCCCAAAACTTATGACTTGTATTTATAGCATAGCAACTATGCCTGTGCACTGTTTGCATTTGATTCAAACTGGAGTACAGAGAAGTCAAATACGCTGCTCAACTTCAGGTAGTTGCTAAATGTTTAGAGCAGTGTTAAAATTACTAACTCTCTCACTCAAATACTTTATTTCTCTTGCTCTGTTAGAAGACTTTGGTTCCAGCAGTAGAAATGCTTACACTTTATAAAAAAAAAATACGTATTTGCCACTGACTATTTTATACCTTACATTGTCTTCTCTCTTTGTCTATATCCGCCTCCCTCCATTATACGTCCCTCCCTCATTAAGAGTTAAACAAATGTTTACTATTTGTTTGGTTTTAGCAGTTTCCAAAACATAAAGCTTAGTTTTCTGTTTTTCCTCTTTCCAATACGTTTTGAAATTGAAGACTTTGTTGAAGTCACAAGGACAGTTGTGAGAGAAGAAGACAGTTTTCCTGACCTATTTAGGCAAAAATCAATATGGTTTTTCAAACATAAAGCAAAAAAAAAAAAAAATGATATCAGCAGTACAACTTTCAGCATGGAAAATTCAATAAGCAAGGAACAACTAGAATATTTCCACTGATACAGGCATACAGGTTTTGAAGTCTCTTCAAATGGTCATCATCTTATTGTTAAATGGTTACGGGAGAAGAATGTTCATCTCGCAAAAGCTAGCTAAGAAGTTTTCACAAAATTGCGCGTGAAGACATATCAAAAGGCTAACTAGAATTCAAAAACATTTTATTCCAGTGGAGTAAATATTCAGTTGCTCAACTGCAAGAATTTGAGCACCAACATTGGAAATACTGTGCTGTTCCAATTTTATTCATAAATATTTATTGAAATACTACATAGTAAATTATCTAGAAAAATCGATTTTTCATGGATTTGTTGTTATTGTTTGTTTTTTTGCTTAAGGAAAAAAATGTTCCGCGAGGTACAAAGTCCAGCTGTCCAGCCCATAAGTCTCATGATTCTCAGTGGAAAACACCTAGAAGTTTCAGCCAATGAGCTATTTCATTTTGCTTACTCAAACTTATTCCATTTATTACCTGAGAGGCAAAGGATATTTAAGATTTAAGAAGTACTCACTAATGTTTAAAAAATTATGTGATGATAGGGGACTTAATTATTTTTAATATTTTTGGGAGGATTAAGATATAATTACTTCATTTCTTCTTTTCCTTTCTTCCCCTCAAACACTCTCATACATTCCTGCTTTCTTTTGAACTCTTGATCTCTTTCATTGATAGTTGTTACATATACAAGTATATGTATGCATGCAAAATATGTACATATGTATCTTATTAAATACATAATTATTACCCATTCAGTCTGAATAAGTCTATTTCTGTGTATATGTTTTCGGGGCTAACCACTTGCTAATGGATAACCAGTTGGTGTGCTCTTCTCTGGGAAAGACTGTCCCGTTCTCAGCCTTTCTTAGTCACCTTTAGTACTTTTCCTAGAGCAGAGGCCTGTAGGTTTTCCTTGTCCATGTAAGTATGTCTGCTGCTGTCCTTGTTTAAGTAATGCTTACCCAGCCATGTTGGTGAAACTTCATGAGTGTAGTTTCTGACATTTCTAGAAGACACAATCTCACAGCAAACTCTTTATTCCTCAAACTCAAAAAAAGTTTTTTCTCCTTCTTTCACAACAAATCCTGAACCTTGTGGAAAAGATGTATTGTGGGCTTATCAGTTATAACTGGCATCCACAACTTTGTATTTTAATTGGTTTTGGTTTTCTATAATGATCTTTATCTGTTGCAAGGGAAAGTTTTCTTGATAAGGGCTAGGGACTATAATATCTGTTAGTATAAGCACATAGATTTAGAATGCAGATAAGGACTTTGCTGATTTAGCAAAGTATTCATTCTAACTTCTCATCCAAGATCTCTGACTTCACTAGCACTGTGTAGTTGGCAACAACACTAATAATGGGCATATTTTCTTCTTTTTTTTATTAGAAGCTTTTTTAAATTCTTTAATCTTTTTTACACTCCAGACTTTATCATTCTCCCAGTCCACCCTCTCACTGTTCCACATCCCATACCTCCCCTCCTCCTCCATCTCCAAGAGGATGTCCTCACCCTCCACCTCTTCCCCCCTCCACCCCCACCACACCAGACCTAACCATTCCCTGTGTCCTCAAGTCTCTCGAGGGTTAGGTGAATCTTCTCAGACTGAGTCTAGACTTGGCAGTCCTCTGCTCTGTATGTGTTGGGGGCCTCATATTAGCTGGTGTATGCTGCCTGGTTGGTGGCTCAGAGTCTGAGAGATCTTGGGCAGCAGGGTCCAGGTTAATTGGAATTGCTGGTCTTCCTAAAAGGTCGCTCTCCTCAGCTTCTTCCAGCTTTTCCCTAAGTCAACCACAGGGTCGCCAGCTTGTGTCCATTAGTTTGGTGTAAATATCTGCATCTGACCTTTTCAGTAGCACATTTTCTTATTGTTGGGAGCATCATAACTTGAAATAGGTAACTATTGTTTACTACCAAGGTATGTATACCACTGCTTCACAGGAGAGTTGTTGTAACATGCTAGTTGTTCTTATCATAGACAACAAAGCTGGATAGGACTATTGGTGGCTTCTCTCCCGTAGAAGCTTGTATGATGGCCTTTGACACCAAGAGCAAAGGCAATTGCCTATAAGATTATTATATTATTTAGATTGTCTTAGACACCTTTGGTCAAGTACTCAGAAGAGGTATTTTCAAGCCAGCTGTTGGGTTTTAATTAAGTAGCTTATGGCTCGTGGGAGAAACATTGACAAACCAGATGGAAAATTTTAATTTAAATTATAAATGTATCTTTATACATTGACTTACAACTATTGACTATCTGTTTAAAAGTATCTATAGTACATATAAGTTTGTGAAAATAAATTTAAATATACAAATATTCAAATGAAGATAAAGCCTACAAAAGCTGTCTGTATGCTTCTAATGTAGCAATTTGTTAAGCACCATGGATGAAAATGTACATTTAATTAATAATAAAAAGGAGACTACTAACTCACCCCAACTAACATACTTCAACTTGAATAAATACTAAAAACTTGCTCACAGTATACTCTGGTTACTTTCACCAGCATGCCATTGTCAACAATTAGAATTTTGTAGTTGGTAAAAGTGTTTAATATACATACGACCTGCATGGGTCTTCACCAGATGGGGTCTTAGTGCTAAAAAGTGACGTAGATATATGACCCAATCCCTAACCCAGAAGCTGTGTCCAGTTGATAATCACTCATAAATAAGAAAATTAGTTTTCTCTAGGAGAGTTTCATTGGGATACAAACCATGCTTAAGAGCATGTCCCATGACAAGCAGTAGATTTCCAACACAAAATGAACTCAATGACATCTTGGAGTTTCTTTCATAATATTTTGTTACAGGCATTTTTTAACCTTATATGTCCTTTCAATATTCTAATCAAAATTTCTTAATGCTAATTTGAAGCTTAGTTAAGTGGTTCACATAATCTACCATGATCTGTCAAACTTCTATTTGTTATTGAATGAATATTGCAATATTTATCATCTGACTGTCCAGCAAGTCTCCAAAATTACTTTGTCTCCCCCTACCACCAATCCTGGGTTTACACACATGACTCATTTCCAGCTTTTCCATGAACACTAGGATCACAACTCAGTTCATCACGCTTACACACACACACAACACACACACACACACACACCAAAAAAAAAACACTTTATAAGCTAAGCCATCTCTTCAGCCCTCATGTTATCTCATAAAATGTAAAATATATTCCTTGGCTCAGATGTGGGACTATATTTTTAGTACCTATGATATCCAAATATTGTTAATAGTTTTGGAGCAATGAAGACAAATATAGCTTGGACCTTGGGTAAAAAGACTTACAATAACTAAGTTTCTTACTCTGATATAGGATTTCAGGAGACATGGCTGGCTTTTCTTATTCTGTGCCGTCATGCGTGCTGATCTCATTTCCTGAAATGTCATGGTATCTTCTTTACTTACTTTAAATACCTTCTTCCTTCTCCAATGCTCACTGCATGGTGATGATCCATGCTGTATTTCAAATCAGCACACAGAGAAAACAGCACGGGCCTTACAACTGTCATCTATAACCATGGTCTGTTACAATAACAAAAAATTCATGCTGAAAATATTGGCAGTCAGCTCACTGAAATAGTGTTTCAATGAATTTCAGATGCAAACAGAGGAAGCGTTGAAGACATTAGGCAAGGAAAACCTAGATTGGGGCTGCTGGGAAAGTGGACAGTGGTTGGTGTGGAAGACTAAAAGTACTTTGAAATGTCTTCGTTGCTTAGTATAAAACAGTTCTCAGTTCAAAATACAGAGTATCCAAAAATTAAGGATTTCTGTTTTTAAAAATCCACAAAGTTGTCAGGAGGTGGTGGCTCATGCCTTTGATCCCAGCACTTGGGAGGCAGAGGCAGGCGGATTTCTGAGTTCGAGGCCAGCCTGATCTACAGAGTGAGTTCTAGGATAGCCAGGGCTACACAGAGAAACCCTGTCTCGAAAAAACAGAAAAAAAAAACAGCAAAAAAAATATCCACAAAGTTTTAGATCCTAAACATTTCCTATTTGCTTAGTAGGAAGAATGTTAAAATTGCCAGGTTAGGGGCACAAGCACTTCAAACACAGTCTTATAAGACAGTCCAGTAGCTCATGCCTAAAGCCCTGGTACTTGGGAAGCTGGGGCACACAGATGTCTGTCTGTTTGAGGCAAGTCTAATCATACTATGAAAAATTATTTCAAATACATAAAAAGCAAAATCCAAACAAATAAACCTTACATGCATTCTCTACACGTGATTTAATATATTTCTACTTTTCATCTAAGAAATACATATAAGAAAAATAACAGAACTGATTTTGAACTACAGACTAAAACACATTGCCAAACAGATGCCAAAATTTATAAATTATTAGTTTAGTAGAAAATATTCCAGAGACAGAAATATCATTATATTTATCAAATACCCATAAAAAGCTTTGTGTTTTGCCAAAACAGTATCTAAGAGATAAAAAATCATAAATATAATTTATCGTATTTCAGAGAACCATGTGATATATTGTCTGCAATTTGAAAGAGGTTTTATGAGTGACTGTAATATGCTTTAGAAATAAAACAGCAGTCCAGGAATTAACTCTCTCAGCCACTCATTTCCTGAAACTAAACTTCTAGGAGTTCATTCTTGGCTCTTGGAGAAGCAATTTTCTCTCTTCATTGTGGGTTACTTTGAACACTGCAATTTTGGGGAGTACTTTTAAAATGTATAAATGGATTATGTATTTCTATGACAGCCTACACTGTCACCTTCAAATACCTAAATATATATATTAATATTTACATATATATATTATTGGCAGACAATTCCTGACAGTGGTTCGTCTGAGTTTTGCTTCCTCTAAAAATTACATAGGAGAGATAATAGAGTTACTAGATATATCTTATAAGTAAATTTTAATGTCTATCTCAAAAATGTAGAGACATAATACATTATTACATAGCAATCACTTTCCATATTCTAGACCTCTTACTTTATCATCATTACTCAAAACTCCAAAGATAGAAAATATCCATATGGACTCTATTATATTTCTCTTGCCTAGGTCTTCAGTGTAATCTATGAGTAGAATGTATTCTCCAAATTTTCCATGTGTGATTATTTTACCATTACAAAGAGTACTCCATCATATCAGCTTCTTACCCCAGGAGGAAGATCTGTCAACAAGAAGATGTAACATCGCGTCTCTTCTGCATTTCTTCGGGGCAATACATTTTGTCATTAAAGACCCACCTAAAATCAATGTTCCAAAATAAGATCTTATAGCATGTGACTGTTCTTTCTACAAAGTCCTCTGTTTATCATCCAACAGCAGTATAAACATCACTTGGTTTGCTCAGGTGAGAGAAGGCTCTCTTCTCGTCCCTCTCTGCACATCTGTGAGGGAATACTTGTTCAAAAGTTTCCCTCTGGTTGTGCTATGACTTCCTTAAAGAGCAGATATGTGACTCTTTATTAGTTCTATAGTGCTATTAATTTTTTCTTTTGTTTTAGTATCAAAATCATTTTTCTTTACAATGTATTATGATCACAGTTTCCTCCTTCCTAATCTCCTCCCAAATCCTTCCCACATCCACACTTGCCCACCCAGACACACCCAGACACACACACACACACACACTCATAATGTGTAAGCAATAGCCTGTAAAGTTAAAACATGACATGCTCAAACAAACATTTTGAGAGAAACACTTAGAAAAATGTCATGGCAGTCTATTTCTGGGCAGGTAGCTGGGCACATAAGTATGATTTGTATACCTAGTGAGACTCCATTGGAAAAGACAAATTTTCCCCTTGCAAGTGGCTGACACTTGGAGATAGTTTCTGGATTACAGTGAAAGCTTGTGCCCAGCTCTTCTGTAAACACTGGGACCCCATCTACTTAGAGCTGTTCAGGCCATGTGAGTACTCCCACAGTCCTGTGAGTTCATATATATACCAGTTCTGTTGTGTTTAGAAGGTATCATTTCCTCAGTGCCTTCCAGCACCTCTGGTTGAACACTATTTAAAATGTATTATTATTTTTTCAATTATGATTAATTGTATTTTTTAATTTTCATATAAATGTATATTGCAGGTTAAGTACATGCCTGTAGTCTTTTTCCCTCCACCTTTCCTCACTTTGGCACGTAGTCTTGTTTTTCATGTTAAATATGCACATGTCATCTTTATTTATCTATTAATATGTAAAATCTAAGAACCACAAATGAGAGGGAAAACATATAACATTTTTCTTTTTGAGACTGACTTAATTTTCTTGATATGATTAGCTACAGTGGCACCTATTTTCCAACTTTATTCTTCTTTGTGTCTGAAAATAATCCATTATGAATATAAATCAATGTTCTCTTTATCCATTCCTCCATTACCGACCACCTAGGTTGGTTCCACAAAAAAGCTGTTGCGCATAGCCACATAATAAGTGTGCAAGCATCTCGGTGATGTGCTCAGTTGGGAGTCTTTGAGTAGAAACCCCGGAGTGATAAAACTGGGTCATATCATAAATCTAATTTTAATTTTATTAGCAATGTCCTCACTGATTTCTAGAGTGGCTTGAGGAGTTTATGTTTATATGTAAACAGTATATAAGATTTTCTTTTGTGTACACACCCAAACACTTGGTTTTGTTTTCTTAGTGACTGCCTCTGTAACTAGTCTGAGATAAAATCTCAATGTAGTTCTGATTTACATTTCTCTTCTGGCTAGTGAAGTTTGTTGACCATATTTTTACTCAATTGTCTTTTATTTCCTTAGTCCTTTCATTGAATGTCTTGCTTTTGTATTTTCTAGGTATTAACCCATTGTCAAATACATAGCTGGCAAAAGTTTCTCCCCCTCTGTATGTTGTCTTTACACTCTGTTTACTGGTATTTTGGCTGCAAAAACACTTTTTTTGTGCTTTATGCTGTCCTCCAAAGCCCTATGTTCCACTCTAAATGTCAATATTATTTCATGTAGTAATACCCAAGAGACAGGGGAATCCTATTTAGAAAGTCCTTGAATATTCCTATATCTTGAAGTAGTTTTCCTACTTTATCCTCCAATACTACTCAAATTTCAAGTTTTACGCTAATGCTGATACTTTTAAAGTTGCCTTTTTTTTTTTACGAAGAATGGAGTATAGGAATATACTGTCATTTCCCTACAAGTGGAAATCCAGTTTTCCAACAGTGTTTTTTGAAGATGGTTGAAGATGCTGTCTTTTGTCTTTCCTCCAATGTGCATTTTGTGCATTTTTTCAAGAACCAGACGACTAGAACTGTTTGAATTTAAATCTGTGCCTCCTTTTCTACTGAATAAGATCTTCTAAACAAGTACCTGAATTTCTTTCTCTTCTACAGAGCCTGAATATTTAGAATTGTAGTGAACTACATGACTGCCTCATCGATATTTTTATTGCTGTCTGACTTAATGCCTACAGTAATTCTCCTATTCTGCACCACCCCCTCAAGTTCCTTTTCTATATAGCCACCAAACTGATATTATTAGAGCACAAATTAGAGCATGCCCTTTCTCTGATTAAATTCTTCCAATGGTTCTGAATCAGTACTTAGAATTATATTCAGACTCTTTTTCTGGCCTTGCTGATCTATTCATGAACATCTCCAGCCTGACTCTTCCCTCTGTCCCTCCTGTTCACTGCCTCAGAAACAGTGATTTTCTTTATGGTACTGGAACATGTTCATTTTCAAGTAGTCTATTAAACTATACATTCTCTTGGCTTAAAATTCCCTGCTTCTAAATATTTACTCAGCTAGCTTTACCTCACTAGTACTTCTGAAGGACTCTCTGAGCCTGGCCTCCAAAGCAAATATTGAGAACACTGTCTGCCATATCTCTTCAATGTATGTTGAGTTATGGAATTAATGTCTTCTACTATGATAATTCTATACAATGAATTATATCATTTATTTTATTTCTTAAAATACCCTTGGTACCTAAAATAGTGCCTGAAATGTAGTCAGCATACAATACCTGATTACTCAATGAGTAAAGAGAATTTTGCTCCTATATTTTAACTAATTATTTATTTTTTAGACAAAGTCTCACTGTTGTAGCCTTGGCTGACCTGGAACTTGCTCTGTAGACCAGTCTGGACTTGAACTAAGAGAGTCACCTGCCTCTGCATCCAAATCTGGGCTTAAAGGCATGTATCATTTTACCCATTATGTTAGCTAATTGCATAACTTTAAAAAGTGTATTCCAAATTAACCAACTTGATATATTATGCCATCATCTATCAATCAAGGGTAACTGTTCAAAATCTATGCATTCCACATTTATAGAAATGAAGCATGTAGTTATTCATTCCTATATGATCAGAACATGGACAGACATAGGTGTTCCCAAAGCAAACTACAATTTCCCAACAAGTTTTCTACTGATGTTCTGTTGGCCTCGAGGTCATGACAGCCCCTGATTCAGTTCTCAAGGGTTGGAATTACTGAGCTATCTGAACCACCATACTCAATTTCAAAATGTTTGGAGGGATTGGTTCTTGATGTATTCTGTTTTCATTTAAGTTCCAGATTAACTTATAAAAAACATTTTCACTTAAACTTATATAAATTATGGGAAGTTGGAAAGATGGCTCAGCAGTTAAGAGCATCTACTATTCTTGCAGAGGACCTGGGCTCAGATACAAGCAGTTTTTAATTTCAGTTTTAGGGGTTCTGATGAACTTCATGTATTCATGTGGTGCACATAAGCAAGCAAGCATACCATTTACATAAAGAATAAATATTTTTAAAATTATGAGTTATTCCGCCATCTGATAAACTCCTATAAAATCATTAGGAACTTGGACCCCAGCACTGTTTGGATAAAAAAAAATTATATATAGTATTAATTTATTTAAATACTCTGCCCTCTTCTTGGGATTGCTAATCTAACAGAAACTGTTTCTTAAGTTCCTGCCCACCTCTTTGAAGGGAACATACATTTGGAATTATTGCATGCAGATTCCTTGCCGCCATTATTCTGGATTGGTTTCTAGTTCTGCTTTGACTTATAATCAATTAATACCAAATTTATAAATTATGAAGCTTAATAGCACACAAAATTGTGAATGAAAACCACCATTTGGATACTATAAAATGTCAAAGAAATAATGAAACTTTATATTACTATAGTAGACTCATAAAGAATCTTAGCAGCCCTTCATAGAACCTTGAAAACTGTGTTGACAATGTTTTCTTTAAAGAGAAATAAACATGAGGCTAAGAATGTGGACTCCAACATCATATAAATTTGTATTGAAACCATGTTCTAACAAAAATGGTCTGCATGGCTTTAGGCAATATATTTGACTCTTTCTCCACATTTCCTCACATATGATATGATATGATTTGATATGATATGATATGATATGATAGAATCTACTTTCTACACTTCTTATGAGTAATACATAGTATTTCTGTTTAGTGTGTTAACTAATATGACTTTTTACCTATTACTTTAATCATGCTAAGCCTAAAGTAAATAGAACGTCCCACCTAAAAACTATCTTTGCTCTCTATATTGATGTCACTTCCTGATTTAGAATCAAAACTACCTCTCTTGAACTAAAATATTCTAGGTAGACATTATATCTGAAAGTTTACCTTCAATATCAAAATGACCTGATATAATTTTTTTGTATATGGTTATCAGAGTGAAGGTAACTATCAAAGTAGTTATTCTACAGTTGTTATGTTTTCTAGATCTATTATTTTTGAATTCTACAAAATTGAATATGGCTCACCTTATAGGTGTTATGAAAACACCTATACTTTTTTTATACTGTTTTTTACTTGTTGGCTTTGGGTCATAATGGCTAATAAATAAAAAATAAATAAAATAATACATAAGTCAGTTTGAACAGATGAAATCTCAGTTGAAGAGTTGCCTCCATCAGATGGGCCTGTGGGCATGTCTATGTGGAATTTTTCCCGATTACTAACTGATATAGTAGGACATCACACTGTGTATGGTACCATCTCCACACAGGCGAACCTGGCCTCTATGAGGAAACAAGCACATGACTGAGAAGATACAACCATTGGACTGAGCCTGGGAACTCCAACTAAAGAGTTAGGAGAAAGACTGAAGGAGCTGCAATCAACAATATAAACTAACCAGACTCCACAGAGCTTCCAGAGACTAAACCACCAACCAAAGAGTATACATGAGTGGGTGCATGGCTCTTACTATATATATATAGCCTTATCTGACATCAGTGAGGAGAGAGGTGCTTTATCCTGTGGAGGCTTATTGGGAAGGGGGATGCTAGGAGGTGAAACGGGAGTGGGTGGGTGGGGGAACAAAGGCAAAGGGGAGGGCTGAGGAAGGGGTTTGCAGAGGTGAGACAAGGAAGGGTGACAACATTTGAAATGTAAATAACTAAAATAATTAATAAAAAAAAGACTAAGAAAGGAAAGAAAGGGGAAAAAGTAGCTGAAAGTACAGGTAGAGCAAGCCAGGTGAAACAAACCAGGTGGAGAAAGCTGGTAAGCACTATCCCTTCATGGCTTCTACTTCAAGCCCCTTCCATGATTCCTGCTTTAGCTTCTCTTTCTGATAGACAAATAAACCTTTTCTTCCCCACATTGCTTATGATCAGAGTGTTTTAACACAGCAATAGAAACCAAACTAGAACCCCGTTCTATAAAGACACATGCAAGACTGACAACTTATCCATTAATAAAGTGATGTGGGTTTGATTTTGTAAATTGTTTTCTCACAAAGCAAATTCATCTTCCTGTAGCACTCATAATGCTCTCTGATCCAATCTAAACATTCACTTTTAGAAGTCCCATGAATCTTTAGTATTAAAATTACAACTTTCCAAACTCCAGACACAAGATAAATGTTGAGAAAAGCAAACCTATATATAATTTCCCTGTCTATGATTCCTAAGACCAATAACCTCCTGCTAAGCCTAAGCACACAAATTGGGAGGATATTGCTAAAGCAGCAAAAGAAGATGAACAGACATCCTAAAGGATTGGAAGTTTTAAGAGTTTTAAGGGTATGAATCATAAAGAAGATTAGCCTTGATTCAACTTTCCCATCTTAGAAATAAGAAGATTAATCAAGACCGTACTGACACCATGCTAGGCCTTTTCAAATCTTATAAGGAAGGAAACAGATTGAGCACGACAAGCTGGTTGACTGACTCTAGGGAGAAAATCATTCAAAGGAACTCATTGACTAAAGTTGATAAGGGACGAGACTCCAGGCAATCAAGACAATTTTCTCTGCAGAAAGTCTTATTAGGCACTGATACCAAAGCAATAAACACATTTTTTTTTAGAATACTTGAAAATGATAGAAGGTAAGTTAAGATTTTAGAATTTAAGAGGAATAATTTGAAAATGGACAATATGACACTTATAATTAGTATACATGGACCCAGATTAAAATATCTATTTTTTTTTTGTTTTTTACTATTGCATTAATGATCACTGTGTCCCTGTTCCTGGGCTGTGAGAAATGAAAAAAGGATCAGGACAAAATTTCTTCCAAAATCACTAGGAAGCAAGCTGTTTGAGTTCATCTTTCTATGCGAACTATGAAAATATTAAAATAATACAAGCAAAGACATAGCAAGTGAATAAAGTCTAAACTGCACCAGAATACAGAAGAATGGTAGGTGCTGAGGCAGTTCATAGTCTAATAATGCACCGTTAAACAAGGTCAAGTGTTATTCCTTTTATGAGTATTGTACGCATACTTAGCTTCTGTGCATCCGAACTAAAAGTTATTTTCAAACTAAAAGTCTAAGAACTGTTAGTGACTTATTTCACCTCTGAAAAACATTCCACAGTTATAAATAAAAGACTACTGGCTTGGACTGAGAATAAAAGAAAATCCTATCCAAAATAATTTGAATGCATAGTTATGTGGAATTTCAGAAACTAAGAGCACAGACACAGATTTTTTTTTAAATCCTGATCAAAGGCACCTTCTATTAAGGTAGGAAACACATACACATATACACATTTATGTATGGCAAAGCACACACAGAGAGAAAGAAAGACCCTGTGCAAAGGGAATACTCAAAAAGTTAAAGTCTCTAGATCAAGGTTTGAAAGCTCTGACTGCCATTTCCCATAGCCTGCACACAGGAAGCAGTGGAAAAAAACATATGGTACCTCCATACTAAACTATAAGTTTCTGTTAGCATCATGATTGGTAAGAATGCCACCTTCTAGAGGTGTTCAGCAAACAGACTGCTAAGCTCTAAGTAATGGCTCCAATCACATCATAGTTACTCAACTGTAGTTGTCCCAGCATATTCAACAAAGAATATGATTGGTTTTGAAGTTGATTGTTGATAGCTCATATGCTCCACTCCATCTTATCACATTGACACTAGTGAGAAACTCAGTGGACACCTCACCCTCATTACCTCACCACAGTGGAAACCTAAAGCCACCCTCTACATTTTGTTTTCCCAAGCTTCCTTTGGACTTCTTTAAGAAAAGTGGTCTGCTTTTCTCAGAACCCCTCAAGTTGTAATAGATGCTCAATACTCTTTTTGTGAAGATGTGTATCTTGACATGGCCAATATTTGAGTGAGAGAGAAAGAGAGAGACAGACAGAGAGAGAGAGAGAGAGAGAGAGAGAGAGAGAGAGAGAGAGAGAGAGAAAGACAGAGAGATGGAAAGATAGACAGACAGACAGACAGACAGACAGACAGACAGACAGACAGACGGACAGAGTCATACAAGCATATAAATATCAGAGGACCACATGCAGTGATTGGTTCATTCTATCCTTTGGGTGCCTGGAGTGGAACTTAGGTTATCAGACTTGGCATCAAATGCCTCACCTGCTGAGCCATCTCATTGGCTCTTATAAAACCATATCTGTGTGGGGAAGAAGATCACCAAATTCTTAAAAGAATTTTTCCAAAGTGTACTTAGGAATGACAATGAAAATCATTTGATCAAGACAATCTACTAACAAATCTGTTCTAAGGTACAGATTACTACAATACATTGATGTTGAGATTTTGGAAGGTAATTTATTACATGTCATAAAATTTTGAATTAGAATTTATATTTGCACATCCTTAGATGTAGTCATTACTGTATGTGATGTGTCAATAGGGTGCAGTGTATGGGGTGTGGACTTCTAGATTAGATACCACAATAGTTAGGTTCCATTCTTGTTAGCTATGCTATCATCATCAAGCTGTGTACTAACAGCAAGATTCAATTTTTTTTGTTTGTTAAAATGAGGACAATTATATCACTGACTTTGTGAAACCATCATGAGGAGTAATGAAATTACTGCAATCAAGAAAAACTGCAAGGGATTTGTCCATTCTCAGTTAAGTGCCAGTTTTATTAGATATAAAAAAAATTATTTTTATTACCTTATAATCATGAACTAAAACAGTTTAACTACATCATAACAAAGAGAATGATTAAACTATTCTATACATATTATGGAACATTTTAATGAAAAAATAATTTTATATAAATTGTGGCATTTTATATACTTATAAAACTATATAAAGTATATAGAATATCAAAGTATAAAATAAATAAAAATTATATTTTTATTTTAAATAAAACATATTGAGACTATGTAAGCATGACTATTTATCTTTGATAAAATAAAGTATTATTATTTATCATTTATATTTTAAAATCTTAAAAAGGATGTTTTTCTTTCTACAATGTTAGCAATAATTACAAATTTAATTTTTAATCTATAAAATATACAAAAACAGGTACCTGTTCTTCTAATGCCAACACACCTTCGTCTAGCATATATTCTTAGCTTGCATTATGAAAATCTGAAATCTGACTCTTCTATTCTAAAGAAAAAAGAAAAAAAGAAGAAAATCTGTACCTAGTCTTTAACACAGTTAAACTATATGGTAATAATTAACATTTTCTACTGATACATAATCTACAGTTAAGTATTACAAAGTTGGACAATCAACTGGCTTTCCATCCTTGAAAGTTCAGCACAGCATCTCTGGTCAAAACTTTAAAACAATGAAACATATGGAAAGGTGGATGCAACACAAGCTCCATTGGACATACTCACATGCTGTCAGAATAAGAAAAGGGCCCTAGTACAGAAGTAACAGTTTGCTTCTCAGTGAAGTAGAACAAAGACGACTTTTCAGGGAAAACAAAAGGAAGGGATCAGATCGTTTCAAACATGCTCTGTGGGGAAAATAAGGATGCTCTCCTGGAAACAGTTCCTCCTGCTAAGTAACCACCCTTTGGTGCTGCTATGACCTTCCTGAGTAGTCATATGATTAAGAAGGTGACAAAAAGCACTGCTAATCGCTAATAATGAGGTCATGTGATTAAATTCCTATGCCTTAGACCACTAAGTGCAGTGTTGGGGAGATGGTTCAGTGAGTAAAAGCACTAGTCACAAAGTATGAGGAACTCAGTTTGAATCTCCAGAGCACACTGAAAACACAGATGTGTAGTTTGAGCATCTGTCACCACAGCACTGCCATAGAGAGGCAAAAGATACCCATCGAGGGTTCACTGGAAGGCTATGGGCCAGTCAGCCTGGAACATGCAGAGAAAATGACCAGAGACCCCGTTACAAAACAAAGTAAAGCAACGATTGGCACCTGAAGTTGTCCTATAACCTCCCATGCTCATTGTAGCATTCATTCACACACACCTGTATGCACACACATTCATTTTGCATACATAAAATAAAACCTAAGTACAAAATCGACTTCTTTGACTCAAGAGCTTGATTAGTTGGTGTTGCTTTGGTAGAAACTAAGGCTTGGAACGATTCTGTGCTTTGTGATTAGCCTAAAAATGCAAACTCCCGGTTTACGAAGTTTAACAATCATACTAATAAAGAAATGGCCCAAAGAAAACAAGCCCCCATCCCCCATTAGCCAATGGTTTAGCTTCCCAGGCAGCAGTTAGTTCTAAAAGCACCAATTAAAACCACAATGTTCACAATACGCAGTAATTGCTAAGACTGCTTTGAAAACAAATGCCCACAGGCACATGGCTTTGTTCCACAGAAAGAAGTTCAATAAAACATAAGTCCGTGTTCTTGAAATGTGGCATCAGAGAAAACACTTAAGGCAACAATGAACATTACCAAGAATACCTCATGCCTTCGGAGTTCACCCCAGTGCCTCCCAGGAGGAAAAAGGTGCTACAATGTTTGGAGTTGTTTCTTAGTTTGCAGGCTGCTATGCATCTTGTTCCCCATCTTCATCATCTTCATCTTCATCTTCATCTTCATCTTTCTTTAACTCTATTTCAAAGATTCATCCAGAGCCAAGGCATACTGCCTACTATTGATCCCAAATATAGGTGCATCCTTTTCTTTCAGTTGATAAGATCTTTATGTCTGAATGTGCTTGCTATATAAAAAGTTTCATTGACTGATTCAAAGACATTATTATAGGACTTCACCCTGTGACACACTGTTCCACCAGCCTGGGACATATTCTGTATAATTAGATGTTGAAAAACTGCATGATGCTTTAAACAGGAGAGAGGATTAGTGGAAGCGCCTACGAAGTGGTAGTGTGAGCTCAAACTGGAAGCACTGCCCATGGATGTCCATAACTTTGTGTGACTATGACCTGATGGGTGGAGAAACAGGTCATCAGAATAAAATGCTGCATATCTACTTTGTGTTTTGTTTTTAAATTTCAAAAACCAACAAAATCTAGGTCAAATGGTAAATGGCAATATTCACAACATGTAGAATGTATAATGAACAAAGATCTTAAGTTTGAGGTCATCTTGGAATCTGAGGAACATATTCAAAAATAGACAAATAAATACCAAACTTGTGGGGGAAATCTACTTGACTAATCTACAAAGATATTTGTTGTCCCCATATTAGCCAAGTCCCTGGATGCTATAAGCACTGAGACAACCTACATATCAATAGAAATCATCTAGCCAGTTAATGGATAGCATGTGGAGGTCTGTAATGCCACATATAAACTCTGTGCTAGAAAACGGAAAGTATAAACTGAAAATCATAAAGCAGGATCCTGAATGGTGCTGAAACATGGTCATGTTAAGTATTAGAATTTCACCCTTGACTGCTGCTTCCATCTCTTTCTCTTTCCTCTTTTCCCTTTTTACTTCTCGTCATTTCTCCAGGCATTTGTTTTTAAAGAGATTGATTTTTATTTTATTCTTATGGATGTTTTGTCTGCATGTATGCCTATGTACTGTGTATATACAATATCCACTGGGGTCAGAAGAGGGCATCGAATCTCCTGGGACTGGAATTAGAGATGGTTATAAACGGCCCTGTGGATGTTGGAAGGTGAACTACTGGGGTTCTTTTGAAAAGCAACTTAAGTGAACATCTATGGTTCTGTCATGTGATGCAGACTCATGTAATGTTTTGCAAAAGCAAGACACATGATGTTTGGAGAAATATAACTAAAACCCAAGAAACAGTAGCAGGGCATTTCCATTGCTAGCCATGCAGTGCTTTGTTGGTCTCACAGCTTCATTGATCTTCACTTCGTTGAGAAAGGCACAGCAGAGAACTCTTTTAAATTTTGGCTGGTTCTGGTCACTCCCACTGATTTGTGCCAATTTAGCAGAGGCCTAGCTGTTTCTGTTGGATCGTGTCACAGCTGCTGATTCACGTTTGGTGAATTGGACTGTTAATATCCTGAAACTACAGAACTGAATTGCTCGTATCCTGACAACTGAGATTGGAATCACCTCAAAGAACTACTTCTAAACAGGTCCACATCCCCTTGTCTTGTTTACCATCTTTTCTCCCCTACCAAGAAGAGGGTGGAAGCATTTGAGAACCCTTATTAAAGTATGTTTTGAAAAAAATCTAAGCCTACAAGCAGCAAGAGCTCTTAACCACTAACCCACCTCTCCAGCCCCTGATTATTTTTCTTAATACAGGGTCTTGCTGTGTAGTCCAGGAAGACAGGAAACTTATAAACCTCCTGCTTGAGCTTACGGGGAGGGGGGGTACTAGAATGACCAGAATATGCCATTATTTCTACTTCTTCATTTAAGTTTTTTTTTAAAAATATTTTTAAAACCCTGGAGTGACAGACATTTTTCTTGCAAGTAGTTTCCAACTCTGAGTCAGGAGATGGAATCAGTGTTTAGTTGACAAAACTTAAAATTCAAAGGTGCCGTGTTCATCTTATCTTCACGGTAAACTAGACACAATAGACTCATTCCTGATCCTAAGAGTATCTCCCAGTACAATAAGCAGGAGGCCTAAGCAGCCCATATCAATTTACTTTTATAAGATAAAAGTAATTGTTTGTCTATACTCTTGTGGTTGCTTTTCAATTGTTTCATGGGGCATATTAGAATGAAGAATGTGGGTCAAAGTTCCCTTATATTTAGTCCAGACTGTTAAAATAGCTAAGAATCCTCAGTTAATCCAACCCAAATTCACAGTTTTCATATAGAATCTTTCTCTGAATCCTATTTGGCACCATATCGGTTGTTCCACATATAGGAACAATACTGATGCGAGTAAGGTAGGAAAGCCCCCAAGCAGAAGTGAAAGTGTTTTGACAACACAAAGAGAATGGGCTATGTAAAATCGCAGGGCTGCCGTGATTACAATTCTATTCAAGGCATAACGATACTGTCTTATCTCCTAACTGTAAAAGGAAGATAGAACTTGAGAGAATAAAGAATAAAGCAGCATGCTTTTGGTATTTCTTAGACAGAGCCTAGCAAATAACAGAGAAAACATCCAAAATTATAGGCATTTTTTTTAAAAACTACACTCAGTGCACATTAGAGAAAAGTGACTTGTAGTCACACATCACAACCACTGACATGGCAAGGTAGAAAGAAGAGCCATAGATAAAAGTAGTTCTCCAGAGAAGTGGATCAGAGATAAACACAGAAATAACTAATTTGGATGATACACAGTGCCACAACGGTACAGGTTATGAGTTTTCTGTTATTTGAAACTCTTCAAATGTTACTATAGAACATATTTTGAATAATAGTAATAATACAATGAGCCTAACTGAAAAACATCATTACACTGTAATAGCAAAAAATGTTAACTTGTTAATTCATGTTTAATCTTTTTCTTTCCTACTCTTTCTGTTTCAGTTCTTCTTCCTGCATTTGTTACCTATACTGTCCAATTTTGCCTGAAATTCCATGAGAAGGAGCTCAGCCATGCCCAAAACTACTTGAATGACCAGAAACGAGAGACTGGATAACCCAGAAACCAAGGTAGAATCAAACACAACTGGAAAAAAATCAATGAATTAATTCTTAGTGATATTCTTTTATAGTCATAGATGGATGGGTGTCAGAGGCTTTCTCTGGCAGCATGTAGGAGCAGATGCAGAGATACACAGCCAGATTTTATGAGGAGAGAGTGACTAAATTGGAGGTCTCTATTGGGACCCTCCCCTAGGATATTGGGTAACCCTGCAGAAGAAGGGAGGAAACTTATAGGAGTCAGAAGGTATAGAAGACACCGGGAGAAAACTTCACACTGAATCAACTAAGCAAGGCACATATGGGCTCACCAAGACTGAAGTGGCAAACACAGGGCCTGTATGAATCTGCGTCACACACCCAGAATATATGTTATAGCTGTTAGCATGATGTTTCTGTAGGACTCCTAACTTTGGAAGCTAGTGTGGTTTTGACTCTTTTGTCTGATCTTGGGAATCTTTTCCTCCTTTGGTTTGTCTTCTCCAACCCAGGGGTGAGGGGTTTTGCCTTGTCTTGATGTATCTTGTTTTGTTGTGTTTGATTTTTTATGTCCTGTGGCCTACTCTTTTCTGAAAGAAGACAAAGGAACAGTGGATCTGGGAGAGAGGGGATATTGTAAGCAGATCTGGAGGCAGTGAAGAAGGAAAAACTGTAGTTGAGATGTACTATATGATAAAAGGATCTATTTTTAATTTTAAAAAGGAAAAATGTATCCTTTAACTATATCATATAACTAGTTATACAATGAATTATTGTGCTGAAGGTTTAATTAAAAAGTAAATATATATCTGTATATAACTAAATGATGCCTTATCTATGTATTGTAGGTACACATACTTAAGGCTAGAAATTCTACATCTCAGTGCAAGCTTTCACAAAAAAACCAATTACTTACCTACCCTTTGAAAGACTTGAAGCTGCAGCAAGTGGGGAGAACTTGTGGGCATGCTCTTGAAGGTGGGAGGAGGAATGGGATGAGAAACTGTGGGAAGGGGGACTGGGAGTGGGGCAATGACTGGATTGTAAAAAATAAAAGCAATAAAAAACAACCCAATCATCAAATCAAACATCAAATGTTATTTTTGTTTAAGTCAGGAAATGTTATATACTTGTTACATTTTTCAATTATTGTAATTTTTTATGTGTATGGGTATTTTGCATGTATGTATGATTAGAGTGTGCATTCCTGGTGAGGACAGAAGCCGAAAGTGGGCATCAGAACTAGAGTTGCAGATGGTTATGAACTGTCATGTGGTTACTGGGAATCAAACCTAGGTCTTCTGGAAGAGCAGTCAATGCTCTTAACTGCTGAGTCATCTCTCTAGTACTCTACTTTTAATTCCCAATAGCCCTTCCTTTCGATTAAAAGTGGAAGTGGTTTTCTATAAAAAGAAAATATATCTCTCTCTCTCACATGCGTACACATGCACACACACAGACACAGACACACACACACAGTTTTCACAATAGGTAAAACTCTTCAGATACAATTTGATGAAATTAAACAGTTCCTAGTTGCAAGGAAAACCAGGAAGTATAATATCATGTAATTCAAAGCAGATTTCTGGTCATTTACTCCCTCTATTCAAACCCCATAGCATCTATGGGAGCTAAACATTCTTTTGTAGTTAGCACATGGATGAGTCAATTTTGTAATATTTTACCTTTATTAGAGTCCATTGGCTTCTAGTTAGGTGAACAATATTTATCAAATAAAGTCAGAAAATAAATGAAATAAATAAAATATTTCTATAGAGGAAAAACTGATCAGTGGTTCTACATAAAATTAATTATCCACGAAAAAAAAATGTATTACCAGAGCTCTCTTGTTGGAGTCATGACCCTCTCAGAAAGCTAAAACAGCTCATCTCCCTTCCCCAGGTTGTCGGCTACTGGCACATGAGGACAAAGGGAACAGAGTTGATGAACAGAGTTTCAGATAGCCCATGAGTACAAATGAAAATGACAGCATTCTAAGACCAGCTTCATGGAGACAGATCAACTTTACTTGAGGTGAATCAAGGATTATATAGTTTTGGAGAAGAGGGTGTGAGGATCCAAGGTGGGCAAATGTCATCGGCTGAGGGTTAAGTAACTGAAATGCTTCATTAGTATGGAGAGGCCTTCCAGGAATCTCAGGTGCTGGCTGAATGGGTTCTTACTGGGAGAAAGGAAGCTGAACTTTTTTTTTAATTTCTTTTTTTTCCTATGCCTATTTATTTATTATCAAATCATAATTTTTATTTTTTAACACAGGGGTTATAAACACAAAAATGCAGGATGTAGGGAAGGGGATGACACAGGAGCATAGGTGTTCAGGGGGAATACAGATATCTTTCAGAACAGGGTATCAGCTGGGTGAAGGTTCAGGGGTCAGGTCACTATGACTCTGCCTATGGTTCACTTGTCCTTATCTAAGTTGGTACTATCCACAAAGGCTGCCTATTTACAAGGTCTGTAACTACTCAGGCTGGTAGATTTCCACAAAAGCTGCCTGTTTACAATAGTTTATAGCCCTCTGTTTCAGTATTTTTCCACAGAGACCCAAGACTTTGTGTTAGCACGCATGTATGTCAGGCCTATTGCTGATTTTAGGCTTATGACTGATTTTAGGCCTTCAGTGTATAAGCAGGGATACCCCTAACATCTCCTCCCTTCTCTAAATATAGAAGGGCTATGGCAATTCTTGCCAAGACTGGAATAGAGGCCTGACCTCCAGTAATTGATATCTGCTGTTAGGAGTTCTAATCCTGATGCTGGTCTCCGGACTTATACTACTCAGAACTCCAATGGGCCTTTGACAAGGACATCAAACAGCTAGAGACTGACATCACTAATCTGAAGAAATCCCTTGTTTCACTGTCTGATGAGGTCTCCAAAAATTGCAAAGGACTTTATTGGACTTGATTTTCTCTTTTACACTAGAAAAGACTGTGTACAGCTCTAGACTGTGTACAGTCCTTAAAGAAGAATGTTGCTTTTACATAGACAAAGCAGGGATGATTAAAGAGAGCATGAAAAAGGCCAGAGAAGGTCTTGAGAAAAGACAGAAAGAGAAAGATGAGAGCTGGTACAAGAATTGGAAACTGAACTTTTAATCTCAACAATTGTGCAGGTAGAGGGTATAGGAAAAAGGGATTTTCATCCTCAGGCAAGGTCAGAGAAGGAGAGGTACTGCTGGTAAAGGGGGTCCACTATCTTTAACCAAGCTAATTACATCTGACTTCGACCTTAGTCACAAGGCTCAACTCTGTTTAATCTAGCTATTCCCAGAACAGAAAAATGATAGATAGATAGATAGATAGATAGATAGATAGATAGATAGATAGATGATAGATAGATAGGATGATAGATAGATAGATAGATAGATGATAGATAGATAGATAGATAGATAGATAGATAGATGATAGATAGTGAAAACAAATGATATTGGAAATTTGCTAACAACCAATTTAATTTTTTTCTTTAATATCTCAAAATAATATTATACAATATGCTGCAGAAACAATATCATTCCTTTAAAAGCCAAGAGTATTTTCAAATACTCTGTACAGTGACTCTTGTACCTTATATTTGTAGTTGGTCCTTAACAAAATCATTCCCTCTTTCTCTTACAGCTCACTGTCTCTAACCCAAATCTGGACTACAGATTTCTGGGAGTTATCCTAGATATGACTTCTTCACAGTGTCCCTCTCTGTGTCCAACTGTCAACAGTTGTCAGCTATAACATCACGTGAGCTGTTCCCCAGTTTGATCTCTGCTCTAGTGTGCTCCCTTGGCTGCTGTAATCAGGGCCACACTTTCTCTTCTTGAAGGTAACCAAAGCATTTTTTTTAATAGATTTGCCACTCGTACACTATATCCTAACCAAAGTTTCCCCTCCCTCTACTCTTCCCAGCTACAGCCCACCTTCCATATCCTCCCAGATCCACTTCTGGTTTGTTTCCTCTTCAGAAAAAAAGCAGGTCTCCAATGGACAACCACCAAACAGGATAAAATGAGATGCAATAAGACAAGACAATAGCTAGCAAGGCTGGATGAAGAAATCAAGGAAGCAGAAAAGACCCCTAAGAACAGACAAAAGAGTCAGAGATACACACACTTCCATTGTTAGCAATCCCACAAAAAACACCAAGTTAACAATCATAATATACACACAGAAGACCAGGTGCAGACCCTTGAAGGCCCCATGCTTGCCACTTTAGTCTCTGTGAGCCCATGATTAGTTGATTTAGTGGGCCATGTTTTCCTGGTGTCTTTCATCCCTCTGATTCCTACAATTATTCCTCTACCTCCTCTGTGGGGTTTCCAAATCCTGTAGTGGAGAGAACCAATGGAAATCTCCTATAAGACTATTTCTATGTATAATGTCTGGATGTGGATTTTTGCACCAGCTCCTGTCTGCTGCCAGAAGAAGACTCCCTAATTGGGACTCGACATGGCACAAATCTATGAGTCTGGCAGAATATCATTAGGAAATTAGGAATCCTATCTCTATTTCTATCTCTATCTCTATCTCTATCTCTATCTCTACCTCTACCTCTACCTCTACCTCTACCTCTACCTCTACCTCTACCTCT
>JANHMN010000004.1:53002860-53016871 GCA_030674055.1 Rhabdomys pumilio | reverse complement strand
TTATCCCTTGTGGTACGTGAAATTTTCCAGGGACAATTATTTGACCCTTCTCAAGCTCAATTTCCTCATCAGGAGCATAGGGATAATGAAATCTTCCTTGCAAGGTTGCCATAGGGACTAGAAATAAAAAGCATCATTACATAGTGGGCACTCTGTAAATGATAACTATTAGTATGCGCTATTTTGGTTCAGAGAAAATTTCCATGGGGAGAAACACACTTTTGAGAAACTAAGGAGATAATTTTAGTTCCTTGTAAAAGGCATTCTTTATGCTCATTAATGCAGGTTATTTTGTTAGTAACATAGAATTAGTGTGTATCAATTATATTTATCATGTTTTTATTTTATCATTGCCCTCGCCCTGAGCCCATATTACAAAACAGCCTCAAGAATTTTTATGATTTTAACTTTAATGAAGTGATGAATAATTAATATCAATGACACATTCTGCTTTGTGTGATATTATCTTCTAGAGATTTTGAAGGGTTAACACATTTAGCTCTTTTCTTCTTATATTTTTGAGTATAGCTTTATATTCCCTAAAAACACATCTAAGACTTTTCTAGACCTGTCCATTGGATTTTTTAAATCCCAAGTCATCAAAAACATCCTTATCATGATGTTTTCATGTGTTGGAACTAAATGGATGTAGATATTCGCATTTTTACATCAAGAAATTTGGAAATAAACACTGATGTTTACAGGCTACAAGGAAAATCTGACGACAACAACAACAAAAAACAAAAGCACAGTAGCAATCTTAGGACATGCCATAATCATTATTATCTAAAAAAATCTAGAATCTAAATTTTCATTTAATGTAAGTCTGTTAAGTGGATACTATTATATGCCTATAAGAAAGTAGTAACATTCTGTGGGTAAAGAGAGGATGCCAGGGTCTAAACACTACATCAAAATTAATCATAAAGGGAACAGCCATCTCTATCTGAATGCTGAAACTGTGGTTTATATTCTATAATGTCATAGACTTTTGGGTGGCTGCTGTAATGTTCCTCTGATTTACAAGTTAGTTTCCATAGTTCCCAGTTTCCTCTAAAAGTAGACAGATTTGATCTTCTCAGGGTCCTTTGCCATTCAGAGTCAAGTTCTCATATGGAAAACCCTCCCAGCTTTCCTCAGAAACAACTTTAGGACCCCAGGCTGCAAGTGAAGTGCTTTCTAGAGCCTTCCTTTTCACGAGGACAACCAATGATCTTAGGACCACAGAGAAACTGTGAGGTTCTTCTTTCATTTTATGCAAATAAGTACAGTGTCAGACAATCTGATGTGGACAGAGATCAAACACTGAGAAATCCATATCACAATGAACACACCTCCAAATATGGCCATCAGTCCATCATGAAAAGGGGTATAAGTCATAGTTTCATAATAACATTGTCTGGTCAGGTGAAAGAAAATCTGCAATGTTGCTATTTTCTCTATTACCTTTATCCTAAGCTACATAATAGAACTGAGGGAGACATTTCTCCATCCTCACGTCACCATCAGAACCAATGTCGTGACAAATCTGCTTCTGTTTGTTCTCATTTGAATATTAGGAAAAACACATCCAGAGCTGATTTAAACCAAACCCTGTTTCTTCCTTGTGAAAAACTTGCTCTTATAAATGACATGGAAATGATGAACAGGAACCAATGACATCAAAGCACTGCCATATGGGTGGGAAAGTCACAGGAAGCACACTGTTCTGCCCTGTTAGACATGACCTCAAGGGCAAGAACTGTGGGCTGGAGACCGCGACTGAGAAATTATGTACTTATGAGGTAATGAGTAGTGAGTAAAATAACTGTGCTTCTAATGGAAGCAGCTGCTTTGTGATTCAGCAATCTGAGAATCAATGAGCCCTGTGTAGAAATGTTCCATAAACAAGGCCCAAAGTCTCAGTTATAAATATAAACAGTGCAATGCAATTTCCCCCAAGAAATTGACCACCTTTGCCAGCTTCCAGCTCATCTCACTGCTCCAAGGAAGGAACTGTGCTTATTATACAGATATCTCTTTACCAAAACACAATGGAGTCTCATTCTTTTTTCCTTGAATTTTCCATAGCAAAAAGAGATTTATTAGAGGATTTTACACAACAATACATTCCTTGTTTTTCAAAACATATCAGAGAGGAAACAGTAAAAACAAAAACAAAATGTTCTTCTGTCTCCTAGGTCCTTGAGGTCTAGTAGGACTAAAGGTCATTATGTATATATGAAACTACATTTGCTCATGTTCATATGATTTTTCCCTAAGCTAATACTTCCAGTCCTTTCACACAGTAAGATTCTTTCTAGGTAAAATACTCATAAGTACCATTTAAGGCAAGCAAAATGCCATGCAGCAGACACAAAAGTGACTACTCACTCTATTATTTGGTTACTGTTCCTAAACCCACATTATTTTCTTCCATTATAAAAGAAGATATCAGTGTGTATGCGTGTGTGTGTGTGTTTGTGTGTGTGTGTGTGTGTGTTTGTGTGTGCGTGTGTGTGTGTGTGTGTGTGTGTGTGTGTGTGTGTATAATAGACCAAATCAAGTTATAGAGAAGATATTATTTTTATTTACAGATTTCCTGAAATATATACTGTGCCCAAGATTAGAGTCAAGAAGAAAGGTTAATTTCCTATGTCCATGATGGCTATCCTTGGTTAGTTATCAACTTGACCATATCTGGAATGAACTACAATCCAGAAATGGGCAGCACACCTATCAGAGGTATTCTGCTTGGTTTGAAGTGGATGAATCCACTTCTAGGCATGACCTTTGAAATATGAAGACACACACCTATGATCTGGATCTTGCGGTGGGAAAACACACATCTTTGTTCCCAATCTTAAGCAAGAAGACACATGCTTTTAATCTCGGCCACACCTTCTGCTGGAAGAAGATATAAGAACAAGAAGGAAGATTTTGGTCTTCGCCTCCTTATCCCTTACATTGTGAGCACATCTATTCCTTCATTAACATTTGAACCTACTTCTTAAAAATTCCATCATATATTAAAGACTATCTGAGACATCCGGCCTTGTGGTGCTAAGCAACTACTAGGTTCTTCATAGCTAGCCATTATTGGATTAGCTGGACTGCAGACTATAAGTCATTCCAATAAATCTCCCTTCTCTATGTGTGTATCTGTGTGTGTGTGTGTGTGTGTGTGTGTGTGTGTGTCTGTGTGTCTGTGTGTGTGTGTACATATATACACACTTATATACGTATGTTTGTATGTGTGTATACATATACAGAATATGACTCTAGATAACCCTAACTAGTACAGTATTACATGATCACTGTCTGATGCTGCTAGAAATTTCATCTTTCTAAGAAACTGTGACTTCTTGTTACAGTAATTATCAATGTATATTTCATGTATATTTCATGGAGGTTCACCCATGTCACCAGAAGTGTGTATTAGCAGAGATGTATGATACAATACTGTGTTTCAAGTGGTTGCTAAACACTTTTATCCACTAGCATAAATATGTTTCATATATACACAAAGAATTCAGACTAATACATAAGGAAAAGATCCACAAAGCTTGATATTTATGACAAAGATTTCCCCTGAAGAAAAGACGATGAGGCTCATTTATCTCAACAACCATCCTCAGAGCTTAGAGAAAAAGTATAAAAAGAAGCCAATATAGCGCACTTGCTTACACATTTAAGAGTTGTTAACTACAATTGAAGACTTTATGAAAAATATTTATAATTCTAGTACCTAATTACCATAGAGTTACAAAAGGGAAGAAGTGACAAAGAGCTGAAATATTGTACATTTCATAGAGATATGAAACATCTCTATATGAAACATATAGATATGTTAATAGAACTTACTATAATTGTGAAAATGTTCTATATCTGTATCATCCAACATAGCATCTACTAATCACATGCAGTGACTTCATAGGTACTTGCAATGTGACTACTACAACCATGGAAATCATATTTTATGTATTGGATTGAAACTGATATTAGTGTCCATATGTATCAGATGGTAAGATCCAGACCTATGATAATGCTGCTTTGTATCCATACACAATACCACAAACATTGTACTAACTCATCAGAACCTTTAGTATCACACATTAGAACAAGAAACTAAACAAATAAACAAAAATATTATTTCTGGAAAAGTGTTGTCATGACACAAGAGTTCTCAAGTCTATGCTAACACATAGTGTTGGAGCACATCTATTGATTTGGTTGATAACTATGAATGTGCTTTTACTATTCAAACTCTTCTCTTTATTTGAAGCAGGGTCTACATGAATATAGACCAAAGCCCAACTAACAATCATCACTACATTCAGAACCAGTCATTATTTATTTCAAGAATGTAAAACATGAGAAATTTTATGCTAGATTTTAAATAGTCCACAACATGGTTCTGAATGCCTGAAATAAGTTTTAGGCCCAAACTGATGGGACTGATACCTTCTCAGCCATGTAGTGGTATATGTATTAATGTGCCACATAGGTTTATTTGTTTAAAACAGGCAGACAGACAGAGAGAAGAAGTCATAAATATTCCTCCTATAATAAATGTTCCTCCTTTTGCCTACGTACATCTGAAAAGACCCCATACCAAAAAATAAATAAAAAATTTGTCTTAATAGCTACATGTTGTATAAAATTAGCTTAAATATTTTTACTCAGAACAAAATAGGAGAAGGATGTACTTTATGGACAAGAAACAATGCCCCCAATCTAAATGCAGCAGGTAAATGGTCGTTTTCGTTCCTTTCAACCCCATAAATAATGACACATCCATTATTGTGGCAGATGCACTCAAGATAAATCATTTCTTATATGTATTTGTGCATAAACATGATTTGAAAAGTAAATGGTATAAAGCATAAAGAACTATCAATAAAAAAAGAGTCATAAGGAAAGAAAGTGGAGCAAGCAAGCAAAGTTCAGAGATCAAATAACATAATGAAAGCCTGCCTCTCACTGCCAGCTGGTGACTCACACCAAGTATAGTCATGGGGCAGAGAAATGAACCCTGGCATACGTATATTTGCAGGTAATTTCTTTGATCATCTGTTGTAGATAACAGTAAAACCAACTGTCCTCTTTCTGTACCCTCAATGTTCTCAGACTCATTTTACATCAAATTAAGATTCATCTGACAGCTCAATAGGATTGTTGGCAGTCTCTGTTATCTCCTCAGCCATGGTTCAAAATTATCTGCTCCTGTTTTGTATTCAGAAAGGAAGTTAAAAGAGATAGGAATTCTCCTATCTTTTAATAAAGGAAGTGAATGGTGTGTTCTTCAGTGACCACACACAGGAAGGAACCAAAATCTTGCCTAAGACTGAGAAACTGATGACTGATGAGTTAGGGCTTAAAAGCCCAGATGTCCTGATTCAGTGTCTATGATCTCAGTCATCCCACTCAACCATTTTTAACAGAATAGATGGTCAATAAATACATGTAGGGAAATCCATGGAAGAAAAAAATTGAGGGACAAAGACAAATTCTGAAATGAATGCTTCCATAATTTTCTGACATGTATCACTTAATACTCAAGATATGAACTTTACTTCATTGATGAATCAACTCAGAGGAATGAAAAGAAGAGCTGCTGGTGTAGTACAATGGTAGTATGTTTAGAAGACAGGACACTGGAAATTTACCTGTTAGCAACCTCGCAAATAATAAAGCAGGAATTGCAAATGAAAATGTAGCTTGATTGTGGTCTTTCAATAAAATCATCTGAATCCTGGGGGTCCTGGGGCAGTTATAGACCTGGGAATTGTTAATTTTAACAATCTATGCTTATCAATGTCACTTTTGAATGGCATCTAAAAACCTGAGTAAGAGTTGTCCACTTTGACATCAAACTTTCTTTAAATAATAAGAGCACTTTCATACAAACACTTTTGAGTATAAACACTGTGTTTCATGGTCAGTATCCACTTCTATTCTGGTATTCTGAATTACTTCTGGGAACTTGTCAGAGTATCCTTATGAATGGTAAATCTTACTAAATTTCCTGGGAGATACTTCCAATAGCTCATAAGATGCTGCTAGAGGAACTAAGATCATCTACCAGGAAAAGATTCCAGCTATGCTCCCCTAGTTTTCACCATCTAGACAGAAACTGTTACCTTTACTCATCTTACTTTCTGTCTTTTGTTGTTATATATCTTAACCATGGTTGTAACATTTGCTGTGTTCTTAGGGTCTCCTTATGAATCAACACATAAATGACTTTGAGAATCCTCAGAACGAGTCCCTTTGAGGTTGGCAGAGTGAGTGATGCAGGAGGAAAAGTTTAAAAATAGTCAAGGTCTTAAGTGTAAGTTCTAGGAAAATAATTTTATGTTTGTCAAGGCATCTCTTCTACTAAAGATAAATACAATTATTAGGCTTGCCTATGAAACTTCTGTATTCAACATTCATGTCACAATATTAACATATGTAATTTTAGGTATTAAAAAAAAAGAATGTGGGACTTATGCTTCCCCATCTGCAGTATGGGAAGAACAATGTCTTCTCAGAATGGAAATGTCAGGTTTTTCCTGACAAAAGTCAGCCCCCAAAATGAATAATCAGTCAATAAATATTCAACTATTAATCCTATGACTTAACAATGTAAACCTGCTAAAGGGTCTAATAATTTACTAATCTGTTAAAATATGAAATATCTTTGTCTGGTTAACACCATCTCTAAACATACACAGATTGGTGTGCTTTAAAAATAAATATATAAAAAGAACAAACAAGGCACAGTTATTTTCTCAACAGTCAGGATATTTACAAGTGAAATAAGGTTCAACAAACCTGGTAGCTTTTGTTCATGTGCCAGGTACACAGCTCTACAAAAAGAGACTTTAGCATTTTATTAATCATAAGACAGCACTAAATTTATTTCCCACCTGACAGTTTTAAGCACACAGTCAAATGGTGAGTTAATTAAGTGACAGTGTCCGCATTACTCAGAAAAAATGAAGCAATAAACAGCTTCTGTGGCAGATTAAATGCTGGAATAAAATGGAAGTATCTTTGATAAGTCACTGGAGAGATTGCTGATTAATTTCTGCTCCCCTAGAATCTGGACTACTGCCCCAGAGACCAAAACACCTGAAGAGTGAGCAAGTGCTACTACATCTTTCAAGGCATTACATATTTGAGGTAAATATGTATATGATTGAAATATAATAATGAAAGCCATTATTTTGTGCAAATGATACATTAAAAATGTAAAAGTTGAGTTTTCAATTCAGTTGACTATCTCATGTTTTTGATGACACTATGACTTTGAAATGAATTCTCTGACATACATTATCAATCTGCTAATAAGGATTTGAAAGAAATTTCAGAATAATATAGGGATTGGGAGCACCTCAGATTCCTCATAAAATAAGGAACCTGGGTAACTAGAAATATACTCTGTCCATAGAGCCTATACTTTACAGTATCTCCATACACATCTCATGCAAACCAGGACTTCTAGTGTTCCATGTCATTATGGCATGTGCAGTGCAAAGTACAGATGCTATTTATTGGAGACCCAGGCTACAGTGAAGTCACATGATTCTTCTTGGGACAGCTGTACCAGTAATAACTTATGTTCCTTCTGCATTTGTCTTTTTATTAATTATAGTTGTTATGCATACAAAAAGCTTTCATCATTGCCAAATCTTTTATGGTCTCCATATTGAGTTATGTAATCCCAAAAGAGATCGTGACAGACTCTTGAAGAAATAGTTACTAGATGCTCATGGGTCTCATTTACTGCTGAACTATTGATATATTCTAGGAAAGGTGAGGGATTCAACATTTTAGGTTATATGCCCACTGCAAAGCCTGCCAGACACTAGGGGATAGTTTTGAACCTGTGGTCATGCAAATTTTCCTAGATAAACTCAGTAGGTCACAAAACCAGATGAATAGACATGAATGTGAGAAGGGGATTGCATGGAAGAAAGGAGAATAGAAAGATGATAGAACATGTAGAATGGAGAATGGTCAGCAGATATTATGCACATATGTGAAATTTTCAAAGAAAATATTTAATTACTGAAAAATAAAAACAATAAAAGAGTAGGTATCATTTAAGCAAATTATCAGTCATCAAGAAATAGAGGAGCAGACACAGAAAAAAAAAGGATGGGGACCCTTATAATGGCTTGATGACTCATCAGATGAAGGCATGTTTGTATCACCAGTTTTGACCATCTACAGATACCACCTGATAGAAGAAGAGAGCTGACTCCTATAAGTTGTCTTCTGACCTCTACATATGATAAGCACTATGGCATGCATAGACCAGCATACATACACACATACATATATGCTCATACATAAACTAAATACATATATGCTCACACATACACTAAATGATATATATATGGATAGATAGATAGATAGATACATACATAGATAGATAGATAGATAGATAGATAGATAGATAGATAGATAGATGATAGGTAGATAGATAAAATGTAATTTGAAATAAAAGGTAATATTGGTCTAGGTAGCCTTCAATATACATCTGGCTAATGACAACTTCTTAAAGAGTTGAAGAATGGACTATTTAAAGTCAGCAGATATCAGCTGAAGTGAAACAGAAATAAGTTCTTAACATGATCACAGTGGAGAGAAAGAAGACTGGTGAAGACAAAGAAAGGTGCAATGAGCAACAGATGAAAACTAATATGTTCACCGCACTTTTTTTTTAATAGTTTCATGACATGAGATAACTGAATTATTTTGTGCATTTTAACAATTTGTGAACTGCACATAATTTATTTCCCATAACAATTTTGCAGTGCTTTTACTTAAGGATTTAGAATATTTAAAATATGGAATAGAGGTCACAGGGCTAGGTAGATACACAGACACACACACACACAAAATAAAAAACAAAACCCAGCATTTTGTGTTTATGATGCTCTGACATGACAACTTGTGTTTTTTCTATTTTTTCAAAGCCCACCTCAAAGCAACTTCCCTGTATTTAAACAGGCCAGTGTCTTCAAAGATAAAGCAGGAAGATATTAGGTGCATGAATCCATGGAATAATAAATCATAATGTGAAAAAAATCTAATCGTTTTATATAAGAATGGGAATCTGGATAATAAGGATGTTCTAATTTTATTCTGCATACATTAATATTATTTAAATGATTAGTTTGATAATGTATTAATGTTGTTCATATAACTTAAGGAATAACAGAAAATTGAATTTTTACATTATAAGAACACATACTTATGCATTAGCCTTAGAAAGATTTGCTGAGATTTTATAACAAATTTTCTTAACAATAAATTACAAGGCTATTATTGTCAAATTCAACTTCAATATTAATCTGCTTAGCTAAATCCTGCCCTAAAGTGTTACCAGTGAATATGGATTACAGATGGGTGGAACTCTCTATTTTCATTCACAAATATTAAGCATTTAAGAGTCTGCTCTTCTTTCCCTTAGCTTAACCTACAAAGATGTGTGTTACATTAGGAGGAGGTGGGACAAAGCTTATTAGAATAAGCAGCTAAGAACATTTCCATTGTAAATTCTGTCAGTACATTAAGAAATTATGTCAAGGAAACTTTTGTCTGCTGCAGTTCCCTCTAGAAACAGATGGAATCCTAGGTTCATTAGTCCTGACTAGAATAAAACACATAAAATTTCTCAGAATTTTAATATTTCCAGTTATTACCACTCTGATAATTCTTAATAAACATAGATGTGTGTGTGTATGTGTGTATGTGTGTGTGTGTGTGTGTACACACGCGTGCTAATGTGTGTTTGTGTGTGTAATTCATTTTCTCAAAGTGGCCTCCAGTAAAATTATAGTGCTTTAGATAAACTAGAAGAGCTGATAAAAACATGTAATAAGAGATTCTATGCCTCAGGGTAGGGGGATACTAGAGTGGTGAGGCAGAAGTCTGTGAGTGCATGGGAGTGCACCCTCTTAGAGGCCAAGGGGAAGGCAGATGGGATAGGTTTACAGAGGTGAGACTGGGAAGAGGGGCAACACTTGAAATGTAAATAAATAAAATTACCAAAAACCAAAGAACTCTAGTTGTCCTGGTCAATTATCATATCTGGCATTTGACATGCAACTGTGACATTAGGAAAGGAATCCGTAAGTATGATCTCCTAACATGAAACTCCACTAGTAACATGAAACTCCACCCCTCCACCGTTACCTTCATGGCTGACAGTCACTTCTCATAACACGTCTCATAATACTTGATTATAACAATTAGAACTATATGCATAATTAAGCAAAATATAGTTTTGTTTTCATTTTCCAGACATTTAGTAAATATGCAATCACCTCCTTGGGCATGAGAGGTACAAAATAAGTTGCAGCAGTCCGTGGCCTCAAAGAGCTGACAGTAAAATAAAGAAGACTGCCATAAGGGTCAATAGGACTTGTGAGTATGCTAGCTGTGCTGATGACAGTGTATGTTATGAGATAATAAAGAGCAGATTGTTTAGGGTGATGTTTCTCTGGTAGGTCCTGAGACTAGCTGTTATGGCTATGGCCCATTCACAGATACTTCCTCACCTATGCTTTAACCTGTATGCTTGAACCCTCGGTCTTCAGCCTCTGTTTGCTGCTAACTGCTAAAACTCAAATACTAATTACTTATTTTATATGCTCCAATGTGCTCTAAATAAGAAAACTGAATGAGTGGTAGAGGTGGAGAATGGGGGCTCTCTGCTCTTATTGCTTAAAATGTCTATCTGACTGGATGTTTTGGCCCAGTGAGGCAACAGAATCTATATTCTTATTTCTAATAAGATAGCTCACTGCTCCCCACCCCAACCTGAAGTAAGTCAAGCGAGAAATATTTTGCAGCTCCTATATCTGAGGCCAATTTTGAAAATCACATTTATGTTGCATTCTAAAGGCAAGCAAAGTTATCACAAAAGCCTGTGCTAAAGGATTATAGGTTCACTTTTAGAGTTCATATAAATCTAAGGGGAAGCACACCCTTTCTAGCTATACTGTAATGTATATCTCGACTCCCTTGAGAGTTCCAGTAGAGCATAGCATCCAGAATTTCTCTCACCTCTACTCAAAATCTTGCTGAAATAAAAACACAGAGTATAAACACATACACACACACAAAAAAAAAAAGATCAAAAAAAGCAATAACAGCCAAGATGTTCCTTTAACCTATGATGAATGTCAGCACAACTGAGAAGATGGGATATTTTGACTCGGTGTGTACAGAAGACGAGTAATCCATCTGAAACCGGAAAGAGGAAGGTTGCTGTAAGTCTGTTTATAAGAATTTTGATCAATTCTGCCAATTCATAAAATGGTCTTCTAAACACTTGGAATCCTCAGTGGAAGAAAATGAGTTTCTTCTCTGGCAGAACTTAATAGTTTAGAGAAAATGACCATAGGTAGTGAGATTGGCATGCCTGACAAGATTCCAGGAAGGATTCACCTTCTTAGAGAAACAACTGTTGAAAAGCAAAGATTTGACTAGAAAGACCATTTGATGGTGATATGTCATTTTAATTTTTAGATTTTTTTGTCTTTTTAAAGACTGTTATATTTTTAGTTATGTGAATGTACAGATATGTGCACATGAATTCATGTGCACTTGATCTGCTCAATTTTTCTAAGATATATACTGTTATAGCTGATAACATGAGTGGGCCACCATTTTGAAAATTACATTTTCCATAGGACAAAGCAATTGAAAATGAGATATTCCACAAAACTCCCAATATTGTCTTAAAGCAATATCCTCAGGTGTATGGTTGATCATTCACTCCTGCTTTTGTCATTTAATTTTCAAGACCTCCTTCTATAATCAAGGGAACACAGGCATGGCAAGAATTATCTATCAACATAGAGTCTTACTAGTACATGTTAAATCTCATAAGATCAAATAATAACACAGACTCCAATTGCTAAACCTTCTGCCAGAGAGCAAGTGCCTAGTTTGGATGGTATTGCTTTAGATAGAACAAGGACAGAGCCATGCTACTCCTAGCCAGCTTCTGAGAATGAAGGTCTGAAAATTTTACTTTTGTAGTTCAGAAGTCTCCTCATTGCCTTTAAGAAAATGATGAAGAATTAAAGAAACAGATGAGGTTGCTTTTCAAAATAACAATCAATAATTTATACTATACACATATGTCTAATTCTAAAATATTACAGTCATGTGTACCCTAACAAACACATAGCTTAATCGGGAGTCTGTAAAAATAAAAAGTCACCCACAAATAAATTATTCTCTAAATAAAATTGACACTGCAAAAGTTGGAGGAGGTCAAAATCTTTATCTCAGAATGTTTCACTCATTTCTGCTATACAAAGTGACATAGTCTGAGCAAGTATGCAGTCACCAAAATAAGACCCATTTTAATGCAAGAGACACAACTTACTACAAGAGAATTCAACTTTCTGTTTTCCCTGAAAGAACAGTTATAAAAATTGTGCTGGAGGGAGGGAGGGAGGGAGGGAGGGAGGGAGGGAGAGAGAGAGAGAGAGAGAGAGAGAGAGAGAGAGAGAGAGAGAGAGAGAGAGAAGAGATCCAAAATTGACTCTTCTAATCAAAGTCAACTGAACCTTCCATGATATAAGAGGTGACTACCAACCCTGCACAGTGTATTCTCTTTTCTGGACAAGAGACTATCAACAGGTTTGAGAGTCAGAATTATCTAGTAGTAGCATAGCTATGGGACAGACTCACAGACAATGGCATATAAAATGTACTAGTGAAAATTACCACTGGACAGGCAGCAAAGAATTGGACAATCGTCAACCAAGAAGGAATCTTCACACTGCAATGGGAAGAAAAGCATGTTGAATCAAATAGGGAAATACTGGGTATTTCAGGAATAGGCTTTCCAGGTTACTATAAGTAGAGAAGTAATTGGTCTCACTGATTTCTCTGCCAATCTGAAGCAGACGTGGAAATCTGAAACACTTAAACAGTCAAACAAATGGCAAAAAAGAAAACATCAAATAGATGCACATAGAAAAAGGGAATCCACCAAGGGAAACAAATCTAATAACTGAAAGTGAGGCAAATAAAGATTCAGATATAAAATAAATGAAGCTAACAAACACAGAAAAGTCAATACAACCTCATTTACTAGTGTGGTATATGGGTTCAGATGGAAGCAACCATAGGACAAGCCTCTTACTCTATCACCAAACAGAAAGATAAAAGGGAAAACACAGTGAGTATGAATATGAGGAAAGAGCCTGAAGCCATAAAATATGTGAAAAGAGACAACACACATAGAACGTAGCTTTGACTCTTCAGAGAACCATCGCAGTGCAACTGAGAGAGCAAGACCTGTATCTTACTGTCCAGTGTAGAGAGATGTCAAGTGTTCCTTCCATTGTTTTTCATAAGTTTAGCAGATTTCAGGTACCAGCCTGTGCTCTAGCAAGCCAGGTTTAATCACTCATCTTCCATAAGCCAATTAAAATAGGCAATTTGGTATTAAAAGTGAGAGAGAGGAAGAGAGAGAGAGAGAGAGAGAGAGAGAGAGAGAGAATTATTCAATGTGGCTACACTAGGAAGAAGGACAACAAGATCTAATGGTTCCACCCTACACCCTACATAAATCCTTACTCCGGTTCTGAATGTGGTCAAAATGTAACCACATGGCCTAAGTTACATAAGCATGCCCAGAAATAGTCCAACTATTATTGATAAGGCTTTAAATGTCTCCAAGAAGGATAGACAACCCTTGTCAGTATTGTGTGAAATATCTTTTCAGAAGAAAAAATTCAATTCTGGCTAACCCAGACTTTCCTTTTCTACCAGCATGAAAGTACAGAAGAAACTCCAATTTCTCACCATCCATTGTTTTAATAATCTGAGAGCCAGATTGAGGAATATGGTGTCTCTGTTGATCCTGCTAAGCCAATAATAGCAACAAAAAATTACTTTCTGAGATTCAGAAAGACCCTAAAACATGAATAGATGAGAAAGGCAGGATAAAATATTTACAACAGCTGGGCGGTGGTGGCGCACGCCTTTAATCCCAGCACTTGGGAAG
>JANHMN010000004.1:52964401-53002760 GCA_030674055.1 Rhabdomys pumilio | reverse complement strand
TAATTATGGAGGTGATGGAAACATCTGCTGATAGGGACTAGCTGGAGGAAGTAATCACTCATATTGTTAAAAGCCATTTGTTGCTTTGGTCTCTTTCTGTATTTTCTTTCTACTTACTGGCAACCATGAAGTAAACACCTGTGCTCCACTGCAACCTTCCACACGATGCTGCCCAACTGTAGGCCTAGAAGCAATGGCATGCTATACCCTGGGCTGAAATCTTTGAAACTACGAATGTGAACAAATTGTTCCTCCCATATTTGTTTCTTTTGCATTTTTTGGCGTGTTAACCAAATGTCTGGCTAATTTACTCTTTAGCACAAGATGAATGCCCATTTGCAAATTTTCCTTCAAAAAGAATTGAAGAGGTTGATTTTATACATAGCTTCTTGACCAGAAGAACTTTACTATTTTTTAGTTAAAAACCGCAACATAAGGGCTAACGCATCTTTACATGAGCTTTACTTCACCTTCAACTAACCAAATGTGCAGAACTTGAAAAAGAACTCCACATCAAGCTTTGAAAGAAAGCATCATACAACACCCAACTGAATTCAACGCAAAAGGGCAAACAAATATAATTAGCTACACACAACCCTCAGAGGTCCCATTTTTATTCTTAATAGCCAAATAAAATGAATTGATTTCCCATTCTTTGTCCTGTGTGATTGTGATGCTCCACACTGTCTTGGAGAATCTGTGGCTGCCGGGTGAGGAAGGGATTGATTAATTCTCATCAGCTCTCTTCATAATTTTCTGCACTTACTGATTTCCTGCTACCTTCGCATCTGTGCCTAGTTTTCTCTCTTTATACATTGTCATTTAAACTTAGTTACCATCATACTATCTTTATGAATGCAAAAACACAGCTGCTACATAAACACACGTATGTGAACTTGAATACCTAAGAGCATCAAAGGACAGCTAGTCTAAAGACTGAAGAGCAAGCAGCACAAAAGTCAGTATCAAATAAGGGTTCTCAGATGCTCCTTCACCAGAGTGAACACGGGATCATGCCTGGCAGTATGATTTTAACCCAATCCTAGTCTAAATTGATTTTCTAGACCTGTACTTTGAAAACATACCTCTTTGCCACATCTCAAAGCCGATAACCTCACAAAAGTAATTCAAAATCATGTTTTCTATAATCTTTTAGCTTTCAAACCCTTTTCCACAGTAGCTTCCAGATTGCCTTTTAAATACAGCTGAAAAATACACCTTATGATCCATTACTAAATAAAATGCCTGCCCATGTCATATCGCCACTAAAATGGCTGCCCACATCCTATGTTCCTCCCCCCTCATAAGTCAACCAGAATCAGACAGAGCCTTGAAATTAGTGGTCCTTTCATTTCAACTTCGTTAGCTTCTGATTCAAAGATTCTCTCTGCACCCAATGAGAACCACACTTTAAACAATAGTAAATATCTAGCCCTGAGAAGACTAGTCCTCAGGGTTAGTCTGGAAAGTCCACAGAATTCATGAAAGTGAATATTAGACTGTTTTAAGTCTTCCTGACTTCCTATATTTCAGGAAAGAGACAAACATAGAAAACGGAGGAAGACAAATGCTGTAAGAAAATACCTAAACTCTAAGATCGATGCCCTAAGGTCTAATCATTTCACAATTGAGAGCAAGTGTATAGTATGCTAACCGAAGAGACGGCGTTCCAAAGCTGCACTGCTAAAAGGCCATTTGGGTGGATCGTCTTTGCAGCAGGAGAGAGGAGCAGCCAGGGTCATTTGCAAGGACTTTTGCCTCATTGACTTCTGTTTCCTCCAGGGTCCTTTCTGGCTGATCTGTCATCTGTGGTTTGGGAGGAGAGGAGTTATTTTCACATTCTCTCTTTTTGCCTCGTGGCTTTTGGCTCTTCAGGAAAGTGTTTAGCTCAGAAAACAGCTGGCTACCGTCAGTTTTGTGTAGGGTTGTGAGAAACAGCACCCCAGTGTTCATTTCAGAGATGGCTTTGAAAACGCTTGTGTTTGCTGGCACCTTTTGCCTCCTAGACCTCTGTGTTTACTCATTATGAAAAAAATGGAAAGCAAAAAGACGAGAGTTTCTCTGTGCTGCTAATAATATTCTTCACGAGGCAGGTTGTTCTGTTTGTGGAAATCAGACTGAGGCAGTGGAGAGGCTACTGCAGTCAGCCTTGCTCTGTCTAGTGAGCCCACGTGTGATGTAGGGTCTTAGTGAGATCATGTCTATTTCCTCTAGAAGCCCAGGACCCCTGGCCTGGCCTCTGTTACTCACTAGGACTTTCACAAGAACAGCCAGTCTTCTAGGAACACCCTCTTGACTCTCTGGTCGGTTACTTCTTTGGTGGTCTGGGTGATGTTCTTTCAGAAGCTGCCCTTCAGGTCAACTTCTCTTTCTCCAGGCTTTTCATTACTGTTTTATCTACCAAGAAACCCCAAATGATAAGCAAGCATTTTTGAGCTTTGAGCAACACATGGGCTAAAGTTATATGTAATTCCAACAACAGAACCAACCATCTAAACAGGATCTTCAGTCTCTACCGCATCAATTTCTTCATTCTAAAATGCCTTTTCTGGGGGGCGGGGGGTTGCTATTTGTCTTTTCAAGTATGGCTGAAAAGATATTCTAAAATGTACAGTTTTTAAAGACAGCAAGAAATGTAAAGATTAAGGAAAAGAGAAACCAGGATGATAGTTTAGTTAGAAAAGTGCTTGCTTTAAACTATGGAGACCTGGGTTCGATTCTCAGAACCCATATGAGAAGCCAGATGTAGTGACTTGCATTATAAGCCCAGTGCTGGGGCGTATAGAGGCAGGTAGGTACCTGGTCCTCGATCCATCCAGCTCAGCCCGTTTGGTGAGTTTCAGGCTAGTGTGAGAGAGTGGGTTTGCCTGTTCGTTTTTTCTTTTCATTTCTTTATTGTCATTGTTGTTATTGTTGTTGATTTACACGTGACTGACGATGATAAAGACCAACACCCAATGTTATCCTCTGGCCTCCACACCTTTGTGTACACACATGCATCACACACACACACACACACACACACACACACACACACACGTGCACAGGAACACAAATTAGGTTAGGGGGAAAACCATTGACCATCTACATAATTATGTCTGATTCAATATGCTGAGGCACCATTTTCTATCATTCTGAAACACAATAACTCGGCTATTCAAGGCTTCCTAGGGCCAGTCTGTTAGGCAAAGACAGGAAGTCTTGCACAGTGAGTGACAGAATGAGTCTCACATGAGGGACTTAAGTTCACTGCTTACCTCTGCCACCAGCTGATTCGATGTTGCTCAAAATTCTCTTCCACTGCTTCTTCTGTAAGAAAAGGTGAACTCTCTCAACCTCTTAAACATGTCATAACAGTTGCATGGGATAAGTTGCATATAACTGTAATTCCAGAAATAAAGAAAACATTTAACAAACGTGTTTTTTCCAACATTAACCAAGTATAAGTTCGTGATTCCTGGCTAAGAAGATAATATTGAAACTCAGTTCTGAAAATTGAGCATCTTTTAATGTTTAAAGCCGTGTATGCCAAACTGTATCTTCTAATTTACAAACAGAAACAAGCTCCGTTTCCATTAGGAAACCAGAAGCACCATATTCAGAAAAAGCACAAAAAGAATCCCACCTGATACAGCCTGCAGTACGGCCTCCTGGACCCTTCCTTTATCTCAAAGCCAAATGTCCACATAACAGGCTGAAGGTGGCTGAAGCAGCTAGGGGCAGGGTTTTGTAATTCTCCAGTCAGCATAACTAGAACCTTTCCTCTATGCATGTTGCCTTTATTTTCTCAGTTTCTTCCTTGGAGGTCAGGGACACTTAGAAGAATTTTTTATATAGTTTTCATTTTTTAAAAATGGCAACTGTGGTCAAAGCTACAAAACCAGGAATGAAAGAAAGAAATTGTTTCCCATGTCCTTTCAACTCCTCTCAGAGGACATTTCCAAATCCTGGGCTTGGTGAGGGCTTATTGTTTTAGGTAACACTGCCCTCTGTTGGAAAATTGGTGCACTTCTTTATTTAAAAAGCAGGACTGTCGATATCAGTGCAGAGGCATTAAAATGGGTGGGAAACTGTAACTATCCTGGCTAAACATTCCAGGGCCTGTCCCAGTCAGAACAGAAAAAGAGAACCAAGTAACAGGAGACACACACGCACACACACACAAAACCAAATAATACAGAGTCAGTACAAATACAGTCTTTCTAGACTGTTTTTAAAAGAAAAAAAATATACATTCTTGCTATTAATAGAAGTTTTAGCTTATAACATTTTGTTTTAAAACTTTTAATTTTTACCCTCATTCTCACTGTCAAGAGTGGTTGAGGTATCTCACAGACTGCAAGAGTTAGAAGGCTTTTGAGGCAACATTTGCCCACAAAGAAACCAGGAAAGGAGGCTCTGTTCTGGGGCTTTGAAGAGCTCAAATGCTTCTCAGTTTGTAACTGCCATGGCAGTACTGAAGGTAGTTTAAGGAGGGACACTGTGCAGCTCCCTTTTGTCTCTCAAACTATTTGTAAATGTACTCCCAAGAAATTAGAGTGTCCCCAGTAGTCTTATGCAGAGAGAAAGAAAAGGCTGCAGGCTGATGCCAGCCAGAGAAGGAACTTATCTCTAGGAAAGAAATTTCACACAATTCTGGCAACTCATCAGGAGAAGATGAAGTCCAGACAATGAGGTACAGACAAGACTGCTTAAATGTGCATATATCTCTTACACTCTATTTAAAACTAAACCTGCATGGATGGAGGGGAGAGGGATGGGTATCACTATACCTCATTGTTTCTCTTTTAATGTGGTCACATTGGCTAAATCTCTGATTTTCACCGTTATTTGCCTATTACAGTATCCTACTGAAGACAGGTGGGTTAGTCTAACGTGCTAGGGATTCCAGGATCCAATTATTGACCATAGCAACAAGCAAAATAAAAAAAAAAAAAGAAATGAGATTTAAACATGCTGTAATATCACCTAATGGTACCACCCCGGTATCTTAGATATTACAACTTTTACCATTTTTACAGAAAGCATTTGATTACTGAGAGTACCTCTAAGAAAAAAACAAATAAACCCCATCATTCAGTTTCAAACTCAGGTTCTTAACCATCTCTAAGAAAAAAGGTTAAATGCATATTTTCAAGTACAAAGAAAATGAGCTAAAAGGCTTTAGTCACATAGTAATTTAGTGGAATTATTGTGTAAGTTAATGAATGATGGCATTTGAGAAGCTAAGACAACACAAAACTGAAAAAGAATGCTCAGATAGTCAAAGAACCTCATAGGATCTTCAAGAAGAATTAAAAAACAAATCTCTAGAGGATGGGTTTTCAGCTATGTTAAAATCTGTAGTGAGCAATCTAACTGCAACCATACACTCAATTTAAAAAGAAACTCACAGCATGCTTTTTATTATCCTGTGTATGTAATGGTACTATGGATTGTCTCCTCGATTTGTTCAATTGCTTCAACTCCAGCAAGAGCATGCCAGACTCCCAAATTAGAGAACAGCCCTCAACAATATATTGCATCTGTAGCCACTGAGTTATAATACCTTTTAGTAATTCCAAACAAAATAAATCCACTGGAAAGTCTTAACTAACAACTAGAATTGAGGCTACATTTACATAAAAAGGGTGTGATCTGATAATCCATCTTTTAAGCAGATCTGTAATAGCACCGCTTACTCTGTAGATAACCAGGGCATTCTAATAAATAGCTCTATGTTCCCAGGAAGGCTCTGAAACACATCAGCCAGCCACGCCTGCCCCTGGAAAGCCTGCTCCTCAAGAGCAGAGAGAACTGCCTGATGGTGGCCAGTGTATTCTCAAGAGGAGAAAGAGCCAGGCTTCACTAAACAAACTCACTTTAGACTTCTCAAATTAACCAATCAAATAACTATCACCACCTCCCCAGATTTAAAAACAGATGTCAAGTTAACAGACATGGAAAGAATAGATTTAAGCACCTTCCACAGGGGTTTAGAGAGAAGGCTCTGCTATCTGGAGTATCCACTGTCCTTGCAGAGGACTGAGGTTCAGTTCCTGCTCACACATGATTGTTCACAAAATGCCCACTTCTGCCTGTTCCTGCAGGCCCCAGGCATAAACCGGATGTAGATACATACATGCAGGCAAAACACTTGTCTATATAATTTTAAGAAAAATAGCCTATAGAAAACACAGAATTAAAAAATATTTTCCCACAACCCCACACTCCCTTTGTCCAATTGTCTGATTGTGATTTAACTTTTAAACCTACATATAACAAACTGGATGTGAGTTTATCTCCAAAGAGAGTTTAACTCTAAAAGGAAAATAATTAAGGTCTTATCACTTTCACAAGACTGTTCTACCAAGAGCAGCCCCTGGATTTTGGACTATTCTCTCACATACTATGCCGAACAGTTCAGATACTTTTTCAAAGAAGATTCTGGCTTGTGTAATTTACCAAATCACATCCAACCTTGTTTATATACAGGTTTGAAAAAAAATCTAGCTATAATATCCTACAGGCACATCAGATAACCTGCAATTAGTTCACATAGCAATATTAAGATATAGTGCAAGAAATTGTGAAGATGTCTCAGTGGTTAAGAGTACATGTTGCTTTTGCAGAGGGCATACTTTCAGTTCCTAGAACAACCACCTGTGATTCAAGCTCTAGGAGATGTGACACCTACAGTTTCCTTCGGCACTTGAACTCTTGTGCACACAAGCACTCAGAGACATACACACATCCACATAATTAAAAAAGAATAAATTCTTTAAGAGCTATAGTGACAACTAAAATTCAAGTAACATATCATATATTATCAAGCTCTGAGGGTGAAATCAAAGGCTATAGTAGAAACTTAATGATGTCTTAAAGCAAGGTGGAGAAATTCTACCTGGCTCTACCTACACCTGATTGCTGGACAGTCAATGAGATGTTTGTTTATTTTTGCAGTTAATTCTGTTTGTTTGTGTGTCATACTTAATTTGAAACTTGACATCAGAGACTGTTCTTGTAACAGTTAATTTTGGTGTCATCTCCTTTTAGACATGACAGAGCGAGACAGGAGAGAGAGAGAGAAAGAAAGAGAGAGAGAGACAGAGAGAGAGACAGAGAGAGACAGAGAGACAGAGAGACAGAGACAGACAGAGAGAGACAGAGACAGACAGAGAGAGAGAGAGAGGCCTGCACAATTTATCAACTCTAGAAAGAAGCCCCATATTACAAAATTTAGAAATGTGCAGTTTCAGTACCCCATCTTCCTAGATCTTAATGTCTTTGGTAGGTGCACTTAAAACTCTGGCTTTTCACCCTCCTTAGTTCTAAGCTGAATATGAGATCTTTCTAATGAAGCATCACAAGGAATCCATGTGAGTATATATGTTCAAGGCCTCTTAGCTCTATGAGTTTCTTCCCTTCCAAATGAGCCTTCTGAGGAGGATTTCTTCAACCGAGATGATTAGACAACCAGACCCAATTTGAGGCCCCTTACAAAAAGTACCTATTGAGAAGTGAAAAGCATATATATTTAAACATAGTCCCTCAATGTCTTCCTTTTCCATAATTACAGAATGGAATTTGGGACAGCTCCTCAAAGATTCTGCATCCCAAGACCCGGCATTGATGATTTATATCTTAGAATCGCTTGATATTTAGGTGACACTACAGAAACCAGGAACCTTACAGTTTCAAAACAGAAAGTGTTGCCCTGTCACAAAGACATAAAGGTCTTGAAGAAACACTTTTCAAAATAGCATTTTTACATCCACCTAAGCTATAGTTCTACTATGAAGCCTTGTCTAGATAATGACATCTTATCTATACTATTGCTTTCTTTCTTGAACAAGGAGACAGCGCAACAGACAATGTCGCATGTTTCGCCACTCTGTTTCCTGTAACCAATGTATGTACCCAGAAAAACCTCTCTGGGTCACCTTCCCAAATGACTGTCAAGCATTGACCTAGTCCATTTACACAGCACTTAAGTGGTCCCCTTGAACACCTACATAGCCGAATGCTTTTATGAGCTTCTTGTCTACAGTCAGTCGTCAAGGTCAAACAAATGTTAGGATGGTTTAGTACATAACAGTCAAAAGTGAACAACACAACAACTATAAAAGTCCTCTAGACCTAAGACAAGCCTTTGTGGACTGCCAAGGTCAGAGTGGCCTTCATAATCCACATGCTTTTCTAGATCATACCTCAGCCCCTTGTTTTGAAGACTTTATTTTTAGTTTTCATTATTATGGTCAGAATGCCAAGTGTTGGAGTCTCTAAGTAGTTCCCAGTAAATAGCATATATCTTCTCTGTTCCAGGACCTGAAAAACTGGAGAAATAAAATTGATAAGTGAAAAACAGGTATCCAAAATAACTACTGTTTTATGATTGATAGAATCCATCCTGAAAACTGTAACCAAGCAAGGGTGTCTATCATTGTTCCTACAGCAGGATCCCAGAGCCCAAGAAGATGAATGCATATGTTTACAAGAGTGAAGGTTTTCTCTGACACCAAGTAAAACCAAGTGTTTCTTTACAAGTGTATCAATCACCTAAGCTATTGCTTGTCTCCAGAGACAAGATGACTAAGAAAAGGAAGGAAGAGACTCTATTTAGGGAAATTCCATTGTCATGAAAACCAGAGTAGGGAAAAATAAGAATCCCTTTAACACTCAACCCAGCATGGAAAACTATTGCTTGAAAAAAAACTCCATGGACCATAAGATGCCTTTGCTTAGAACACTTCTCAGTGAACTTGGATCTTCAGCAGTCAGCAACTTGTTTGCCAAACATGGATATATTGACATGTCACATTTTAAAAGGTTAATGACAATGTTAAGGCCTGAAAGCTAACCTACAGAGATAGTCAGGGAAAAGTGAGACATACAAACAAGGGAAAAGTAAAAATAAGAAAACAGGCAGTCTTTATAGAAAAGATTACTATTCAAAGGTAAATCTGCAATGACGACATGATTTCGAGGTTCTGACACTTAGTTGCTACTCAGTGTGAGCAACTGTCATCACTTAGAGGCCTTGGGTACAATGTTATCATGTACCAAAAAGGAGAGTAGTGGAAATCCTTGGGAAATAGAACTGAATGCTGTTTCAGTTTGTATGTGTCAATATATGACAAGACAGAAGAAGCAAAAGTGGACAGAAACAAGGAGTATATAAAGTCAACATAAAAGAGAATTGAGGAGATTGAGGAGAAAAAGAAACCAGAGGGAAGAAGAGTGTAAAATGAAGTAGGGTACTTTAGACTTGAGCAAAAGCATAAAAGAAAACTATTAAAAGTACATGCTAAGCAGGTACAACAACTCTGGAAATTAGTCTGGTGGTTCCTCAGAAAATTGGACATAGCATTACCTGAGGACCTGAGGACTCTCCTGGGCATATACTCAGAAGATGCTCCAACATTTAACAAGAACAAATGCTTTACTATGTTCTTAGCAGCCTTATTTATAATAGCCAGAAGCTGGAAAGAACCCAGATGTCCTTCAACAGAGGAATGGATACAGAAAATGTGGTACATTTACACAATCAGCTATTAAAAACAATGAATTTGTGAAATTCTGAGGCAAATGAGTGGAACTAGAAAATATCATCCTGAGTCAGGTAACCCAATCACAAAGAACACACATGGTATACACTCACTGATAATTGCATATTAGCCCCAAAGCTCAAAATACCCAAGATACAAATCACAGACTATCTGAAGCTCATGAACAAGGAAGACCAAAGTGTGGGTGCTTCAGTCCTTCTTAGAAGAAGTAACAAAATACTCATGGGAGCAAATATGGAGACAAAGTATGGGACAGAAACTGAAGTAGGGGCCATCAGGAGACTGTTCCACCTGGGTATTCATCCAATGTGCAGTCACCAAAGGTAGACACTGATGTGGATTCCAGGAAGTGCATGCTGACAGGAGCCTGATATAGCTGTCTCCTGACAGGTCTGCCAGAGTCTGACATATACAGAGGCAGATGCTTACAGCTAACCACTGAACTGATCAAGGGGTTCCCAGTGGAGAAGTTAGAGAGAAGACTGAAGGAGCTGAAAGGGTAGCAGCCCCATGAGAAGAACAACAGGACCAACACACCAAAGCTCCCAGAGTCTAAACCACCATCCTGGGAGCACATAGGGACCCATGGCTCCAGCTAGCTGTACATGTAGAGGAGGATTGCCTTGTTAGGCATAGATGGGAGAGGAGATCCTTGGTCCAGTGAAGGCTGGATACTCCAGTGTGAGGGAATTTGAGGGCGGGGAGGTTGAAGTGGGTGGGTTTTGGGAGGCACATCTTCATAGAAGTAGTAGAAGGAGGGAGAATGGAATAGGGTTTTTCTGAGTGGGAGAGAAAATGGGGAAATGGGATAACATCTGAAATGTAAATAAAATATTCAATTTTAAAAAAGTACTTGCTATTGTGAAGGTTGTAAATAACTCAGAAGTTCTAGTTTGATTTCTATTGCATTGATAAATTGTTCCAACCAAAGGCAATCTGAACACAAAATGATTTGTTTGGCTTACAGATTATAGTCCATCATTGAGAGAAGGCAGGAACTTAAGCAAAGTCCAAGGAAGAATTGTTCACTAGTTTTCTTTCTTGGGCTTACTCAGCTAGTTCTGTTATACTCTACACTTGCTTAGTGATGTCACCCACAATAGGTTGTGTCTTCTTACACCAAACAGCAATTAAGAAAGTGCACCAGGGTTGGAAATTTAGCTCAGTGGTAGAGTGCTTGCCAGGGCCCTGGGTTCGATCCTCAGCTTGGGGACTCTTATGGAAGTGTTTGGGGAAGGATTGTGGGTCTGAAGGAGATAGGATCTCCCCAGGAAGACCAATAAAGTCAACTAACCTTGACCTTTGTGACTCTCAATCATGGATGATACATGGGCTGGGGTTGGGCCTAGCCACCCTACCTCCCCTGCACAGATGTAGCAGATGTATCACTTGGTCTTCTTGAGGATTTGGAACAACTGGAGCAGGGGTATCCTAGAAGCTGTTGCCTGTCTGTGAGATACATTCTTCTTGCTGGACTGCCTTGTCTGGCCTCAGTGGGAGAGGATGAGCCTAGCCCCACATGGACTTGATATGCCAGAATGTGGGGATACCCAGGGGGCCCTCCACCCTCTAACAAGGCAAGGGGGAGGATTTTTGGAGGGGGTGACCAGGAGCAAGGGCAGTGAGAGAGATATAAAGTGAAAAAAATAACAATAAAATAGAAAAAAAACAGTGTCCCATAAGTATGCTTACTGGCCAGTCAAGATGTAGGAAATGCCTTTATGTCTTTGCCTTCCCAGGTGTGTCAAATTGATAATCTATATAAACTATCACACCAGCTGATCACTTCAGAATGTCTTGTTCTAGCCCATGCTAATGTTGGTGATGCCTGTATAGAAATATATATATTAAGAACATTCTTAAGAGAAAGAAAGCAAACATTGTTAAAATTATTGAATGACAACAGGCAACCTGGACTTCCTTGACAAACCAGGACTTGGTCCCACAAAGGCCCAAGTCATGCAATCTTCAGTCCCCATTATCTCTGACAAGCCCTTTCACTATACTACATTGTGCAAGAGGCCATATTCTGTTCAGATACAGTGAAGCCATAAGAGCCAGTCCAAAGATAACTCAGCTCAAACACTTTCCTTTCACTCCAAAATACCTTAAATGCATTATTATAAGCACATAAAATTCTATACAGTATAAAAATAAATAGTTTGATTTTATAAAACTCCCTTTTACCTCAACTTCTTAATATCAAACCATTAGTTTCCTGTTATGGGAATGTTCAACTAAGTTTAAACTAAGTTTAATATATTGGTTTCTTTTAAAATTTTTTAGAAATGTAAAATTGCCTTAGAATCACTTTTTATAATTATTTCTCCATATTTAATATTTGAAGAACAAGTTAATTCATATGGATTCATCCTCTCCTTAGTATATTTTTTGGTTCATACTAGGATCAGAAATAAATGAGATTTTTGAAAATAATAATTTAATATTGGACATTTTAAGTAGACTATTAAAGATAAAATGTCAAATTCTGATTTATCTGTATTACCTGTGTATGTGTACACTAACATGGAAAGATATCTCTGATACACTCGATATTGAATCAAATAGGCAAGAGCTAACTGCACCAAAAGTATAATTTAAACAATACATATAGAATAAAACATGTGTATGTACTCAAAATTATATATGATATATATATATATATGTATATATATATATACATATACATATATATTACATAGAATTTTAGTTTCCGACCTTTATTCTCAGTATTTTAAGAACTCTACCTATATCATAAATGGTGCTAATTTTTTAAATTTAAAACAGGATACTGGTGCTTCTCAAAATTTAGTTTACATAGAAATCAATAGTCTTATTAGATGCAAATTCAAATTTACTAGTGGTAGGAACTGATCCTAGCACTTTTACAAGTGACTTCAGGGAGTAACTTTGAAGGCGAGACCATAGAACACTGGCTGTCTAATGTGACTACCCCTCAGCATCATTTGAAAAGGTTTAACCAACATCATCTCTGTTTTCCTATTCCACAAATTCCAGGTAACTTGTCTGGATGTTGGAAATTTTTAAACTTTTCAGATAGTACTAATGTGTATTTAATTTTGAAAAATACTGCAACACAGTGATAGTCCAAGTCTTGAATTTATTTTATACTATTTTGTTGCAGATGGTTCTTACGACTGTTAGGTTGTTGGTAGTGTATGAGTACAACACTTTGAAGTATAAGTTAGTCTTGAGAATATATATGTTTGCTGTTACAACGGTGATTTCCTCTTTAATTCCCCCAAAGTACAAAAACATAGGCATGTGGGCGTGGTTTGAATGCTGTCCTGTTCTACAATTGGTTCTTGACCTGTCAGTACAGAAACTATAGGTCAATTCCTGGGCAAAAGGAATAGGAAAGACTTCTGGGTCCCTGAAGGAAGACAGATACAAGGGAGGAGAGGAGAGTTCACCAGGCTTCTGATGGAGAAAAGTTGACCAGATATGTGAGGTCTCGGGTAGAGTGGCAGCCTGTGGCCATTCCTATAGGTGGATGGTCTGGGATGTAACTGAGCAACTAAATTTAGGGCGGGCGGGAAGTGCAGAGACAAGAACATTGATAAGGACATACTTTTCCAGGCCAGAGAGAGTAGTGTCCAGCAGTTGTATTAAAAGGCAAGTTGAAAAGGAACAACTGTGTGTGTGTCTTTTATCCATGGAGTCAAGGGAAGCTGGGTGGAAGCTGATAGCACAGGGCATTCCCGAGGCTTAGATGGGGTAGAGAAAGCTACACACAACATAGTCACACTCAGCTTCCTCGTACAAAATGGTTTCTTTGAGTAAAATTTCCATGATACAGCAGGGAAAATTTCACATGTTCACCCAGGAGCTGAGGCCAGGACTACCTGTGAAAGGCCCACATTATCAGAGCTCCAGAGCATCACAAATACAATGAGCTCATTAAGAGTTCTCAACTGATACTTAGATAAAATCAGTTATTCAGATACTTAGAAGGCAAACTGCATTTCTTTTTCTTGCTATGCTTCAGTGTTGAGCTTAACCTTTCTGAGGCCCGTGTATGAAACAAAGAGATAACACAGAGTGTTCCTCATGATCTCTACTAGCTGTAAATTTCTACGTAGCTCTCCTTTCTTTTAGCTTCCTCCTCTATGTATCACTATCGTTAAAAATATCAATATCACAGTCCTGATCAGTTCTTTGTCTACTTTTCAAATGCTTGAGTCATTTGGAAAGAAGAAAACTTCAATTCAGAAAATGTTCTCATCAGAATGGCCTGTGGGCAAGTCTGTAGGACATTGTCTTCACTAATAATTGATGTGGAAGGGTCCAGCCTATTGTGGGTGATGCCACTTCTAGGCAGATAGTATATGATGATATAAAAAAGCATCCTGAGCAAACAATGAGGAACAATCCAGTAAACAGAATTCCTTCAGTTATTACCTCTACATTACTGTTTTGAGTTCCTGGCCTGACTATCTTTAATGATGGACCATCATTTGGAAAAGTAAGCCAAATAAACCTTATTTAGTTAGTTAGTTATTTAGTTAGTTAGTTAGTTAGTTAGTTAATTAGTTATTTTTGGCTGAGTAGCTTCTGGTCATAGTGTTTTATCAATAGCAATAGAAGCACTAACTAAGACAGTCTACATTTCCAATGTTTTCCTGTGGATCAGAAGTTATCAAAACCTAGGAAATATCAACACAGTAAGACCTACTAAAATATTCAGAGCCTTATCCTCAGTCTTGGTGCTATAGTAGTTATGAGGACGAGCTAGGAAATTTAGATTTTTAACAAGTTTCCAGCTAATAGTGGTGATGATAATGTTCTAGTTTACATGAGGAAAAGCATTAGTTAAAGCATTTACACAAGCAAAATTAGAATACTTTGCAGTTAAAAGTAATTAGAATTGTGGGAGGAAGAATGGGACTTAACTCCAGAAACAATAGATATTTGCACAGAAAGTATGTTGACTGATAGATACCATGTGGCTTTATAAACACGTTTCCAGAAAATTCCACCCAACCCACCTCACAGATAAATCTACTTTGAAAATAACTTCCTTGTTTACTATTTTTCTCTTTTTTTTACTTTAATTTTTATTGGTTATTTTATTTATGTTTCAAATGATGTCCCCTTTCCTCGTCTTCCTTCACAAGCTTCCCATCCCATCCCCTCACTTTGACTCTATGAAGATGCCCCTCCATCTACCCATCCACTCCCACCTCACTGTTTTAGACTCCCCCTATGCTGAGGCATCAAGCCTCCATAGGACCAAGGGACTCCTCTTCCATTGATTTCAGATAAGGCAATCCTCTGCTACATATGTAGCTGGAGTCATAGACTCATCTGTGTGTACTCTTTGGTTGATGGTTTAGTTCCCGGGAGTTCTGGGGGGTCTTATTAGTTGATGTTGTTCTTCCTATGGGGTTGTAAACGCCTTCATCTTCTTTGCTATTATGTGTATTCAGTTTGGAAGCAGTAACAGGACACAAAAGGATTGCTACTTACCTTCTAAACAAAAAACAGGCTGCAAGAACCTCCATTTTTCTCACTTTGATGAACTACTCATTGCAAAGCAGACTTGAGTAGTGGAAAGCATGAGCAACTGAATAAATGACTGTATAGGCAAAATCAATCCAACAGCTCTGTATTCTAAGTTTAAAAAAAAAAAAAGCTTTGTCAAATGATACAGTCATGTATTACCTTCAGAAAGCAAAAGATGGCATCCAAAATAAGGCCAACTCCTCTTTGATATGTTTCGTACACACTACTTAGACACATATTATCTGACCCTAAAATCTTCACATTAGGATCCTGGTGCATTCAATTTTTATTTTTAAATTTTGCTTTTTTATAGAAAGGTAAGAGGATAAATTTTTAGCTATTGGAAAACCTGTATTCTTCACAGCATACATCATTGAGAAGATATTTTAAAAACCAATAAGTTCATTGTCCCCAGAAAAATCATTATTTCATTCTAACTTGTAAAATAGATTATATTCACACACACATACACACACACACGCACACAGATATAGTCACCATGCACTCGCATGTATATGTCATTATGAAACTATAGGTACATGTGCATGGACTTACTGTCCTTCTAAGAAAGGAAAGCTCAGTTTGTAAAAGTGAGATATTCTAGGGTCTCACTTCTGTTTTCTCCAACAGAGCATGTTTGTGCATATTTCTGGGCTTCCCAGCAACACCCAAGGGACTGAGTCAGCACCCATCTGACAGTTACAACTGTGTTTGCACAGGAACTCTTTCCATACCATGTATGGGGACTTCCACCCTATTTTAAGATCAGTGTTGTTAACATTGCTCATTAGACCACTGCAATCAGCACTGTCTCTCTCTCTCTCTGGGAAAAAAAAACATGATTTGAAAAAAATATAATGAAATCTTCAAAATAGAAGATAGAAAAAAGTACGTGTGTTTGGAGGAGGGGTGGCTTGAGTCATTTCTTCTTTGTAAAAGAGGATATTAAAGGGTTCACCCTAAAGCTTCATTGATGCCTTGGAGAGTTCGTTCTATACAATTATAGAACTTTTTGTTCTATAATTGTAAATTTGAGTATCCATGCTTCCACTATAGGCATTTTTTCAGCAACTTTATATGAAGAAGAGGGTTTTTTTTTTTAAGTTTTGTTGTCATGGTAACCCTATATTCAGGTTGGAAAGCTTTATTGAGTGTTTTTGAGTATTTCTCCATCACAGCTTTTATTTAATAGATTTTGATGTTTCAAATGTATAAATATATCACTTTGTCTCTAATAGTATTGGTTGGCACAACATAGGCACACACAAATAAATACACAGGCACACAAATACTGTTTAAATGTTTGGTGCCTTCAAGAAAGGGTTTTATTAACTATGGCATTTTGTTCTTTTCCTCTGTCCCTTTTAGAACTTAAGATATTTATCTTATAAAAAATGAAGGAAGTTATACAGATGCAGCATCAGATACAGGAAAAATACATGGCCTCTTATTTGACCTCAAAATGATACCACACTGTATTTCTGGAAAGGCCACAATTTTTCCCATATTGTCTATTGAATTCAAAAGTACAGATGTGAAGATACTGCAAGGCCAAGGTGCACTGAGAACCTGAGGGGACTGGCCAGAGCAATGAGAAAATAACAATTAGAATCAGAGAGATACTCCTCATTGCTAGCTTTCTGTGTCCTTCCTATTGCTCAGCCTATCTGGAGGCAATTTCCGAAGGAAAGTATGAGTTCCATCAAGAGTGATTAGAACTTCAAGATAAAAATTATTCAAGGTTGAATATGCTTGATGCCACTGGATCAGATAACAAGTTTAACACTGGTTCCTTGTAATGCCTTTGATGGATCAAATAGTGCTAGTCAAATATTTTCTAGGAAGCCTAGGGAAGGCCTCACCATAGCACATTTTGGGAAAGGATGCTTTCTAGAATATTCCTAAGAGTTTTCTTCTGTTTTTAAAGGTGAGAGAGACCAGCAAAAGATTCCCAAGTGGATCAGGAAAACTGTGCCTCAGTCATCTCTAGTTCTTCATACTTGTTAGGAAACAAATAGGTCTCTTAAAATAAGATCAGAGGTCATCTGATTAAAATGATAGAGTCCTTGACACCATACCCAATATGTGGTTGAAATCACCTGCACATAGCTGTAAAAGGCATGATGGGAAGGAAAAGGGAAGTCTGGGAAAGACAAGAGAGTGGCATGCACTGAAATTGAACTCCAAGTCTGTTTGTATCCATTGGACGTCTATTCATGACAGAGCAGGTGATAAGTGAGAAGAAAATATGAAGTTCCCCACCTTGTGTCAATGTCCCTATCCAGCTCCCTAAATCCCCCCATACATACACATTGTAAGCTGTGATTTAAGCATTTTTTTCAAGCATAACAACTCCAGCAATGATAAACTAAAGAATAATATCTCCTACATTGAAGGTGAATCTTCCTTTGTCAGTTAAACGTGTCAGAAGCATCCTCATGGGCCATAGTTGTGTCTGCTTGGTGATTGTAAATCCAGTAGTTGACAACAAAGATTATCTGTCAGAACATCATAGAATAAAAGTCAAGATCTATAACAAGATAGAGTCTGTGACATGATACTAGATTCTCAAAAGTACTCAGCAAAGGCTTTCCTTGCGGGGATGTTTATTGTCTATAGTATGTGAATTACATGTACAACTCTTAATTGTTACAACACTAAGACAGTGAGAAACTCAGTATCAAAAAGAAGAAAAATGGCAGTCAAGTTGAAAATTACTGAGTGAAAAAGAATGAGTGGAGAAGAGAATAAGGAAAATTGGAATGCTTCCATGTGGCTTTCTAGAAATTTCTCTTTAGGGATCACACAAAATCCCTCTTTCAATTAACACAGTTTGTAGAAGAGCAGTTCACATTATCTTTTACTATCAGGTTTCTTGAATCACTAATCTAATAATCATCTTGCATTCTGAGATTAATTCAGATTTTTTTCACAAAACAATGTGAGACGTCTGACCCCTGTTCATCCTTTACATGTAGAAGCAATGAAAGCCTTCTGTCTATCAAGTGGCTTCCCATCCATCAACAGTCTTACTGAGGATAGAGAACATTTGGCATTGCAATAGATTTTACAGACGCTAGTCATATATAATTAATTTGAATACTAATTTATCTAAAAAACGAACTAAAATATTCTCTTCAAAAAATAGAAAAAAAAAGGATATTTAACTGAAATGTTGAGTCCTTAGTGTAGCTTTTTGAACACGAAGCCTAACTTATTAATCTATTATTGACTGGTGAGGATCCTACTTTAATTGTGAGGATGATTATGAGAAGGCCCTGGTGTTAGACTCGCTCTGACAGCCTGTGACATTGTGTGGGCTTAAAAGATAGGTATTTATACAGCTAGTGCCAATCTCCCAGTATAAGCCATTTCAACTGCCTGTGCCAATCAGTGCCAGCATCCAAAAGTATAGCAATTAGAAGGAAGAGTTGAAAAGTACTAAGGATATTACATCGAAGTCAACAGCCAAGGGGAAGCCATAGAGATAGCACAAAATGTCGCCTTTACACAGATGGCTATTTTAATGCCGATATGAACTTAGAACCATTGTGTTTGAAAATGGAAAGGAGTTTATTTAACAAAAATCAAGAGAATTTAAATATTTTCTAAGGAATTTAAGGATTCAATATTATATTTCATTACCATAGATGAAAAATCTTAACTCAGAACACACATGTTTAATACGGCGTACTAGTCATTATTTGATATAATAATCCCTGGATGCTTAGAATAGAAAATTGCAATCCATTATCATATGTAGCCATATTAAACAGCTTCATTGTTATCCTCTCTTTGTTTTGTATTTTTACTGATTATTTTATTTTTTACATTTCAAATATTATCCTCCTTCCCAATTTCTCTTCCACAAAACTCCTATCCCTTCCCCCTCCTCCTGCCTCTATGAGGGTGCTCCCCCACTTGCCCACTCACTCCTCCCTCCCCACCCTGGCATTCCCCTACACTGGGGCATCAAGTCTTCACAGGACCTTGATACCAGATAAGGCCATGCTCTGCTATCCTCTTAATGTTACATTTAGTGATGGGAAATGAAACCACGGTGGAGAAGGAATTGTATTTACAGTCAGAAGAAACAAATTTGCATCTTAACTCAATTCATTAGTGCTTTGAAATATTCAAAAAAAAAAACCCCACCTGATCTCATTTCTTTTCCTGTAAGACCTAACACTGAGTCATCATGTGTAAAAATACTTAAAATACTTAATGTCGGGCACATATAAGCTATAAAACTATAAAACAGAAAAATGCTATTCTTAAATTTTTTATTGATTATGTATTGCAATATAATAAATTATTCTAAAATTTAGTACGTATAAAAAATGTTACAATTCTGAAAGTGGTCTAGATGGATGACCCTGGATGAGCATCCCCCACAAAGTCTCAGTGCTCTACTTTAGAAGCTGAGCCTAGAAAATCCACTACTGCACTTCCTTCCATGGCTGCTGGCAGGCATCATGTGATCTGTTTCTCAGTTCACTCACAGGGACATACATGATTGCCTCACTGCAGAAAAACTGGCATTTCAGTATCCAAGAAAAGTTCCTTCTTTTTATCACCTAATGCCAGCTGTGACATCCCATCACTTTGGGGATTCTACTTGTTAAGAATAAGTAATTAAATTAAGACTAAACTCAAAAGTAGAAGTTTACCCAAGGGTGTATACCAGGAGAAAGCACTCACTAGGGACCAACTTAGATGTCTCCTAATATAAACTCTATTTATCAACTAAAGATACAGAGGGATTTCCATTCAATTCAGCAAAGTAGTAGATAAAGATAAAAGAAATATGACTATAAGGTTCTGGCTATGAATTTTACCAGATTTGTGATATATAATTAATTTGTTATTATCTATACATACTTATTGTGTGTTAAGCAATTAAAATTGTAAAAACTCATGCATGATTTCTTTTCTCCAGTCTTTGGAATGCAGCTTATATTTAGAGGTTACTTTCTAAGGCTCATTTATCCATTTCACAGATTACCTTCAAGGAAACTCATCAACCTGATGCCCTGCTTTAAGTTTCTCAGGGCTTCTATTTGTCCTCAGCTAACTAATTCTACCTCAATTTGCATTGTAAACATAAGTTGAAAAGTAAGAGGTTTAAATTCAGAGCCCGTTCCAGCTGTCAGCTTACTCACTGAAGCGTCTTCAGTTATCCATATTGTAATTAGCAACCAGCAAAGTTTGATGTGGCATGTTTCAGGGAGGAGGTAGTTAGCCAGCTTCAGCTTCGTGCTCATTGTCTTCTCAAATAAAATTTCTAAACAAAGAGTTGACTTTAAATGACAATATGTACTGAGAGGTGAAAGAAACAAAAACAATAACAGATTTCAATCTCATTTTACAGATGGAAAAACTGAGAGCCTACGATGAAAATTAAATGGCTATTCCAAAAACAAAAAGTAATACATGGGCAATTAATTATGTTCTTTAGGCTTCAGAAAATATTGAGAGTTGTAGAATTAATAGTTAATGAGTTCAAAGCATTTTATGAAAAAAATACATGTTTTTTATCAGCAAGATGGATTAGTAGGTAAGGGCATTTGCAGGAAATACTGACTACCTAACTTTTGTCCTTGGAAATCACATGGTGAGAAAGAACTGAGTTATCCTCTGACTCCATATGCATGAGCATGAACACACACACACACACACAGACACATACCCCACACACATACACACAAACACATACATATAAACACCACACACAAACACACATATACGCACAAATACAGACACATATGTACAAACACACACATATACACAAACACCCACAACACCACACACATACACATAAACACACACAAACACACCACACACACAAAAAGCCACACACACACACACACACACACACACATACAAAAATGAATAAATAAATACAATTTTTGTATAGTAATCAGGTGTATTAAAAAGTAAGTCATAGTTATTGCAACATTATAACACTCACTCTTAGTAGACATTTTCCAATCTAAATAATATGAATATTTTCATTCTGTCAAACACTTTAAAATTTGTATTTTAATGTTTAATAATGAATCTAAAATATTATAATAGACATGCCTCAATCTGTGTTTGATGTCTTTCTTATTGAAATTCTTATGTGTGTATTACTACTTTCTTGGCACTTAAACCATTCATAAATCTTAACATTTTTAAATACTCATGGTTACATATATTCTATTCTTCTTAACTTTTTTTTTAATCAGAAATAGGAGTTTGAGTCTCCAGACTGAGATTCCTTATCAGTAAATAAATAGAAATTTTGAAAATATATGTTTAAAAAAATTGATAAAGATGATCACAAAAACTCTTATCTCTTAAGAAAGAAGAAAGACTAAAGATATGGAAGTACAAATAAACTTAGTCTCTAAGAAGAGGAGAAAGACTTACTGGAGTGGAAAGTAACAATAAAATGACTCCCAAGGATATTCTGCTGTACATATAGATAAGCGCCTTATTCAGTTATCATCAGAGAAGCTTCCTCCTGCAACAGAAGAGAATGAACACAAATGCACAGTCAGACGCTATGCAGCAAGAGAGACATTGGAACACACAGCTTTAAATGAGGTATCTCCATCAATCCCTTCCTCAGAGCTCAGGGAACTACACAGAAGAAAAGAAGGTGTAGGGGAGAGAGTACAGGAGGTGAATACCAGGAAAACAAAGCCCTTGAAAACAACTGAGCAAAACTCCTTTGCTCTCACAGAAACTGAAGCAACAACCCCAGAGCCTACACAGGTCTGCACCAGATCCCCTGCATACATACACTGTAGCTTTCAGTTTAGTATTTTTATGGGATTCCAAGAGGTAGAATGAGTGAGTCTCTGATTCTTGTGTCTGTTCTTGGGGCTCTTTTATTTTTCTATTGGCTTGGCTTAGACAATGATATAATTTTTTTTGTTTTATCTTGTTTTTACTTTGTTAAAAAAAGAGGGGGGGTGTAGTGTAGAGTTAATGAAATTACAAAAAAAAAAAGAATTTTTCAAAATAGTAAAGGAAAAAATTTCTTTAACAATACACTCTCGTTACTTATTCCAAGCTGGACCTTAAGCTCATGAGCCTATGCTTCAGAAATATCAGAGCTAGAAGTGAAAATTAAGTCATGCACTCCTGGTATCAATTTTAAAAAAATCTAAACTCACAAGAACCAGTTAAATAAGGTTTATTATTATAAACACTGTGATACATCTTAGCCAAAACACTACTGAAAATCAGAAGTGAAAACTTAAAAATAAGTGATGAAAATTGACTGCACATATCAAACAATTGAGGCCACAAGACAACAAAACATCAAAATCACAGAGCAGAAACAGACCAAATATGTACACGCAAAAATTTCTTCTTGAAGAAGGCTACATACAGAATGTTTTCAAATAATAAGCATATAATGCATTTTATCTACTACTCATCATGTATTCATTATCCATCATGTAGCCATCTATTGATGATAGAAATCCACTGGCTATCCAGGCAGTGTCAGGCATTGGCTACCTCTCTTGATGTGAGTCTCAATTTGGACCAACAATTTGTCCTGCCTGCAGTATATGTTGGGATAAAGGTGCTAGAGACCTTGTGGGAGTGACCAGTTAATGACTGCTCCAACTTGAGACTCACACCACTAAAGGTACCCCACACCTGACACTATCTGGATGTCCAGGAACCAGAAGCTGAATAGTCCAGAGATCTAAAACAGAAACAAACAGTACTGGCAAAAATGTCAGTGAAATAATTCCTAAAGATATTCCAATGTTTTCATAGTCTAGAGCCACATCAAAGATTTTATCCAGCAACTGATAGGGGCAGATACAGAGACCCACAGTTATACATTAGGTAGAGCTCAGGGAATCCCTCAAAAGGGAGGGAGAAAAGATTGTAGGGTTGTATGAACCAGAGGGATCAAATATGACCCCAAATCAACTAATTAGGCTTTGTAGGGGCTTATAGAGATTTAGGGAGCCTGCATGAGTCTGGCCTAGGCCCTTTTGCATACTTGCTATGGTTGTGTAGAATGGCATTATTGTGGGACTCCTAACAGTTGACTCACTGAACTTGTGTTTCCTTGAGCTAGATGGCACAAAACTAAGTCCATTAAAGTTTTGTTATAGAAAAGGCAAAGGATCATCTGTCTCTACTTCTTTACCAGAAAATAGTAAGAGCTAATAATAGCAGAGGAAAGAAGTTCACTTTCTTCAGTAGTGTAGTCACTGTTAAGTTGTCTATACTCCACTAACTAACCTCCCAACCACACTTCTACAGGAAACCTTAAGTAAACTCAGTTATGTTGCACATCACAATGCCATAAAAGGAGGAAAACAACTTTCTGGGTAAAGAACAGTTTTGAATGATAGAGAGGAGATAAGACTGTACAATGGGGATAGAAACAGACTAAAATTCATTTACGTTTGTAAGAGCCTGTCAAACAATAAAATTAAACAAACATAGGAGAAAGACCAAATACACATCCTTCCAAAAAGAACAAATGACCACTAGGCATGTGGACAAGGTTTCAATATCACAACTAATTATCAGAAATGTAGCAAGGATTACTGTAAAATGTCATCTCAGGACCCCCAAGACCAAGTTCTAAACACAAATAAGATTTGTTGGCCCTAGAGGACAGAGGGCAGAGACCAACAGACAAATACAAAGATGGAGGGTAATGAAGAAAGGGAGGAAACATGAGAGAAAGAAGACAAACACTTGTCTGGGAATGGGAAACAGGATTACCTCTGGGTAGAGAGGAGACAGATGTAGCACATAAGAAAATAGCGGTTTATAAAGGTAAAGGGGGGAATCCCCGTGTTAGAATGCGTTGATTAATTTTAACTGGGTACATTAATTAGGTGAGCCAAAAGGGGCTTTTGATTGCTGGACTTCAATCCATTGATAGCTGTACTTTGTAAGTTAGCCTAAAGAGGAAGAAGTGATCAAATAAGGGACTATACCTTAGGGGCTAGCTTTGGGAATGCAATCTATCAGTTTTTAGCAAGGCCGAGGGAATAGGAGAGAAGGGCTAGGCATGCCAGAGCCATGTTTGACATGCCAGGGCTAACTAGAGTCCCTTAAGTTATGAGCCATCCAATGAGTGCTGATAACTATACCTAGATACTCTGAAAGAGAGAAAAGAAAAGATCTAAACCATTCCTCCAGCCCATAGATTCTGGAGTTTTAAAGCACACCATAATGAATACAGTTAATGCTTATGTCCTAATGCTTAAAACTTTCTAAGGGAGTATATGTATCTCACATGTTCACACTAAAACTTAACCAAACAAGACCAACAAAATAGTCATGTAACTAAAATGAGCTGATACATAAGTGGGTCAGTTTGGTTTTGACAAATATTTTAACATATAGTTTCCACTATAACCTAAATATATAAAATTAATATCAACTAGTTCTCAGTAAAGCTGTGTAATAGAATCAATTACAGTGACTATAATTTCAGGTCCATGTTACTGAAATTATATATGCAGCATGTGAATCTGTGGTAAACTGTAATTAAACACCATTGTTCCAGTTAATCTCCAGTGGATGTTTTTGCCATGTGAGTAGCTATGCTTAGAGTTTAGAATGAACTTCCCAACATCATATTAAGGCTTGGTCATGAAACTTTCTTCAGGTATATGGTCAGGAATGATTCATATCACTTGTAAATAGGCTTTTATTTTGTATGAAGTTAAGTGATTTTGCTCTTACTTCCTTTCTTGGAACATGAGAACAGTGTAGCCTTTATAAAGGAGAAATGGGTTGATCTGCCACCATGGATTCTAGAATAACTAGACATTAGGAGAACAAACAATGCATATGATCCACAGAACTATAAAGTACAAATTTACATATTTACCTTTAAGACTTAGAAATTATTGGGCTACTTGTTATCGCAACAAAACTAAGAATTAATAGTGTGGACATCCTTCCTTAGGACAAGGCCATTCATATTACCTGCAGAGAAATAGTATTCTCTCTATAAGAAAATAATTCACATTTTGATAACAGGTAACAAATCCTACACAGTAATTTGCATAATTTAAACATAATTTTAGTTTGTTCTTAACAGCAAATAGATTATAGGAGTCTCCAGCCCTTTAGTAAATTTTATAAATTTCTAGACTCTTCTTCAGAAGCCTTTCTACTTACCTGTTTCTCTATGTTCAAGATTTTGTTTTCAAAGTGATGGGAGGTCAAATACTATGATTCTTGTATGCAAAGATTATTTTCCTGATTGAATCTGGTTTTTAAATGGAGAGAAATCCTACAAATGTGTATTTCATTTAAGAAAATGGTATTCTCTAATACTATTAAAAAATCCTTCCATAGGGGCACACACACACACATACACACACATGTATACACACACACACACACACACATACACACACACGTATACACACACACACACACTTGCTGCTGGTGATGATACTACTAAACAGAGGAAATGAAGGATGTATTTATTTAATTCACTCAATTATAATCTATATAGACTGATTTTTTTTAATTCTATCAATGTTCTTTCATGGTGACAGCCATTTTTTACTATGACTTTAAATATCAAAAGTCTAAATAGTTTAAAAATCCACAAAATGATGATAATTAGTGTTGGAGCCTTAAACTTGCTCTCCAAGGCAAAAGACTCCACATTCGGATATTCCCAAATTTAAATTTCATTCTCCAAAATATGCAGTTGACACAAAGAACCTTCTTTCATTTGCCAACCTGTCATAGTTAATGAATAGATACTGGTATTATATTCTAAGTATAACATTCTCATTAAATACCTGCTTCCCCACAGGAATAAATTTGGTTTAAATATTCCATTTAAAGTGTATTTCTTGTCATTTCTTGGCACAGCCATAAAAGGGGCAAGAGCCATGATGCCAGCACAGCTATGTGATGCAGTCCAGCTAAACTGAGCCAGATGCTGTTTTCACCACTGTGATGTCTTCTACCTTGGGTTTCTGATCTCTATGTGTTGCATTTGTGGGGGACTTTTTACACTATGATCCATTTTTGTCTTTTGTCTAGAAAATTGCTTTTTGCTATCAAGGAATTAACTTTATCTGGCTTTATTTGGGAGTCTTTCATGCCATGGAGATTGTAAAAAGCACAAAAAAAGTTGGATAGCGGCACACCTGCCCCTAAGCAAACTCAGAAACAATGGAATTGCCGACTGATCAAATTATAGGCTTCCTCCTATATGTAGTCTACAGGAAATAAAAACTACCCAGAAATAAAAGTTTACCTAGAAAATAAAAACTTGAAGAATAGAATGTCATATGCCATAAATGTTCATGTAGTTTAAAATGATTTGAGATTGTTAATACCTGTTCTCACTGTCTTTGCTCTATCAGTAACTTCAAAACACATAAATACAAACACAAAAATACATGTGACACTTAGCATATTAATAATGTTATAAAATCTTGAGTCATGCTGCTGAGGGCCATGTTGATCTGATTGTTCTTAGCTGCTACCTAAAGCCATGGTGATGTCTGGGCCTAAGCATAGACCTAAGCAGCAGGCTCTGATGACCTTTTCTGGGTCTGCAGTCCTATTGCAGCTCAGTACTATGTTTGTGGTCTTTGTTAACACCAGAAACCATGAGGAAGCCCACAATCTGTACTCCTGCTGTCTGTAAGAGCAAGAAAGCTACTTTTGCAGTAATATCAATAGTTGCAAGTGCATAGTTGAGAAAGAGGTACATGGAAGACTTCTGAGACAACCACTACCTGTCCCCCCACCAAGTATCAGCCTAAACAGGAAGACATCAAAGAGAAATCTTTAAAAGTGTGGTAAGAATGCTGAAGATAAATATTCATAATTGACGGATCCTATTAGGAGTGCGAGAGGAGAACAACTCTACTTAGCATCAGGCTACTGAGAATCGACCAAGCTCTAATGAGTATATAGATAACACAAATTGGACGTATTTGTTTGTTTGTTATTATTTTAGTAGAGGATATCACAAGGCTGTAGAGGCAGACATAAAAAGACTAGAAAATGAGTGTGATCAGTGTATGTAATGTGAAATTCCAAAGAATCAATAAAAATATTATGTGCAGATTAACAACCTAAGACAGAAAAGTGAGCTGCTTTTTATAATGCATATTCCACGATGGGTAAGGAAGGCATTCTTATCAGAATGAACTAAGACAGGCTCAGTCTTGTTTATGAAATAAAAGGAGGGGAGATGAGGAGAGCTTTGGAGGCTGCTTGGCAGAAATCTGACATTGGCCAAGGACAAGGAAATGGGCTACAGGCAAGAATCTGACATTATGCTAGAACAAAGTAATTTCAGGCAGGAATCTAAATCCTAGGTAGAACAAAGAAGTAATATCAGGTAGGAATCTAAATCTCAGGCTAGAACAAAGAAGTAAATTTAGGTGAGAATATAAGTCTTAGGCTAGAACAAAGAAGTAGGCTTCAGACATGTAAGACAGAGAAGTAGGCTCAGATATTTTGGTCATTCTGATAAGCCTTTAGAAACAGGAATCACAGGAGTGATCACAAGGACTTTGTTTATTGCCTTGCTTGTTCTCTAACTATTTGTGTTTATTGTTTTGCTTGTATCTTGACTATTTGCATATATTGTATTACTAGATTCTAAACCTAGAACTGACCTTAATACTTGCATGTAATTAAAATTAAAATGGGATAAAAGCAAAAAGAAGAAGAAGAAGAGGAAGAAGAAGAAGATTCAACCCTCATTTTGTACAAAAATGAGTTTGAATTTTGAGCATCTTGATTGTCTCCTGTATCATAAACCCACACAATGGACTAAAAGGTAAAGCACAAATTTCAATAATAGTATCATATTCTAAGTTTTTATTTCAATGATTATTGGCAATAAATAAATAAATAAATAGCTATGGTCAAAAATATTATGTGGATTTTTTTCTATTAAATGTATTTTGAGAACGACTAATAATATCAGTATGCCTTTGTCCCAAGGACACTCTGCTATCCCTGTATCAGTGCTTCACTCAGCCGTCATCAAAGAAGGCTGACTAACTGACTAGAACAGAGATCCACAATTAGAAAATGTGCAGAAAGTGGGAGATTTTGGAGCACTGTGTCCTGAGGAATATCATCACAGTCTTCTTCTCATGGTTTAGGGAGCTATGTGGAATAAAGTCAGAAATATTTTAAGAGCCAGAGTGAATGGATGACAGCAATGAAACTGTGTCTTCCAGACACATAGGACTAACACATTTATGAACTCTCAGAGACTAAGGCAGTATGTGTAAAACCTATAATAGGTTCAAACACATAGAGTCTTAGTGCTGAAAGGATGAAGTAGACATGAGTGCCCCTGCTAACCAAGAGGTTATCTCTAATTGACAGCTGTTTACAAAGGGAAACTTAGTTTATTCCTGGGGAGAAATATTAGCAACACCTAACTTAGACCCACATGCTCATCTGTTGATGACCAACACAAAATGAATTCAAAGGTAATTTTTTAGACTTTTCATCTCATGCTACTTTGTTTAGATATTTTTTGTCTTACCAGCCTTTTTGCTTGTATATTATATTGTCTGTTTGAGGTTTTTTTATGGACTTTGCTTAAGGGTGTATATGTGTCTGGGTTTTGTGCTTTTTCTTTTTTCATTTTACCTATTCATTATGGTTTTTTTTGATTTGTTTGCCTGTGTGCTCTCTAAAGAGAGAAAAAGAATAGTTATGGAACTGGGTGGGTAGAAGTTGAGGAGAATCTAGGAGTTGAAGAAGGGGAAACTTCCCCTTCTGATCAGAATTGTATTTAAATTATTTTTTTAAAAACAATATATGAAAAAATATTAAAATATAGGATGCACAATTTCTTAATCTCTGTATTAATACTGATAACTCTCATTTTAGAAATCGTTTTTTTTACTCTTCTCAACTTAATATTAGTGAACATGCACCGAATTTTTTGCGTGAATAACATGTCACTTTTAGTGTTCCCAGATCCCTAATTTTGACTTAGACAACTTCATATTTCAATTGTGTCTAAGAACAGAGGGCAGAAGAGATGTTCAATATGTTAAATGGAGACATCTTGCCTTTGGGTTTGGGGTTTTTTTGTTCTTTGGTTTTTGGGGGTTTTTTTTGTTTTTTTTTTTTGCCTTCAATTAATTCTTATGCCTCTGAATTAGATGCACAATTTCCTCCTCTGCTTCATTTAGTGAGATGTGATGCTTTGAGACAAGGCTCTTACACTCCAGATCAATAATCAGTCTGGCTGAATTGATCCGAGCTTCCCACCAAACCCCAGATCCATATTAGCACAAGTCTTTAAGTACATATGAAGCAAGCAAGTCTTCAATAATGTCTAGCTTTCATCTTGTCTTTTATTTTTCAGCCTTCCTTTGAGGCGTGTTTAAGAGATTTTTCAAGAAAATTTTAGACTTATAATAATAAGAACTCCATTTAATATTGTCTCTCCATATTTTAAATGGGAAAAATGTTTGAGCATTGAGATATTTGCTTAGTAGAAGGACTATTTAACAATCATGTATTCAACCAGACTATCTCTGAAGCACCAAATATAAGCACTGGAGCCTCAAGCATCTGGCAAGTGGTTTCTTTTTAAAAATTCATGGCATCATACTCTGGTGCATCTTCTGGCTCAAAAAGAGAAGTCTCTTTCTTTAGATGAATTAATAGGAATATTGGATCTATGGGAGAAAAGAATCCCTGTAAATCTCTTTATGGGGAAATTAGTAGCTTGGACATGATTTTCAATTCTGTAAAAGAAACGTCTTCACTTGATAAAGGAAATGAACTGCTTCCCCAAATTTGTGAAAACCAGTTCAATATGCTGTTTTCATTGCCATGCCAAGTGCTAGAAAGAAAATGATCTTCATTGGCATGAATAATCTATGAACAAATGAACACAGCATGAGCATTAAGTCTGTAACAGCGGAGTTCATGTTTTACAAACATGCATTTTATTTGGAAGAAAAGGGGTTATTTTTCAAATATAAATAAAAGGTATAAAAGAAACCTATTACACTGAAATATGATAAGATTCATTGTAGAATGTTACAGTATTGAGAAATGTCCATGTGCATGTATCTCTTTGCAGTCAACAATCAAGGTATCAATGAGCAGTATGTGTCTGTTCACAGAGTCATTACAGTTTCATTACATAAGTATAGTCACTTTAAAATCTCCTTTCTTTAGACTTGTCACAAATCTGCCCCAAAGTAGGATGGTGCAGTTTGTCATTTGTACTCACTGTTTATGAAACCCATAATAAACCCCATATTCTTTATTGCCAAGAAAATTTTATTTTTTTATGGGTTCCAGAGTAAGTACACCTTTTAAAAAAAAAAAAAAAGAAAGAAAGAAAAGAAAACCAAATACTTCTAAATGTTGAACAAGGACGTACTCAAAGAATTCCAGCTGGTTAAATTTAGATTGCAAAACAAAGCCCAATCTAAGAATATTCTCTGGCTTTAGGCCCACAGCACTTTTATTTGATTATAAATTGGACATATTTTCACTTACTTTAGAATTTTACCTCTCTATGCATTGTTCATTTAAGAGACTCCACAGGTTCTGATTACATGTAGGGATGGGTATCCACTTCTTGACTTCTGATAGCAACTATGCCATTTCCAGTCAGTGAGGTACCAGTGTCTCTGCAATTTATCCTGAGATTTTCTAATTCCTATTAGGAAGGTTAACACTTCTTTTTTAATACATCAATCTCACTGAACCATCATTTGCACATAAAAAATGCACCCATTTTCATTTTAGTCAAATATCATTGTAATCAGACTACAGAGCATCTATATGCCTGAAAAAAAAAAAACATTCTCTACTTGAACTTATCATGAACCATCTTTTACTATTACTATTATTATTATTATTATTATTATTATTATTTTACATTTCAAATGTTGTCCTCATTCTAGTTCTCCCCTCCATGAAATCCCCACCCCAACTACCTCACCTTTGCCTCTAAGAGAGTACTCCCCCACAAAACCTCTGACCCTTCCACTCACTCCAGTCTCACTCATCCACCGACTCCAGTCTCACTCCTTAAGCATCCCCTTCTCTGGGGCATCAAGCCTCCACAGCAGCAAGCACCTTCCATTACACTACTGTCAGACAAGGCATTCCTCTTCTACATATGTAGCTGGAGCCATGGATCCATCCATGTATACTCTTTGGTTGGTGGCTTCAGATCCATGGGAGCCCTGAGGGGTGGAGGTTAGTTATTAGTGTTGATCGTGTTGTTACAATACCCTTAGCTCCTTCAGTCCTTCCCTTAACTCTTCCATTGGGGTCCCAAGGCTCACTACAATTGTTGGCTGTAAATATCTGCATCTGTCTTAATCAAGTGGTGGCAGAGGCTCTCAGAGGACAACCATACAAGACTCCTGTCTGCAAGCGTATCTTGGCATCAGCAACAGTGTTGGGGTTTGCTGTCTGTGTATGGGATGGATCCCATAATGGGGCAGTCTCTGGATGATCTTTCCTTCAGTCTCTGCTCCACTTTTGTCCCTGTATATCCTTTAAACAGAAACAATTCTGGGTTAACAATTTTGAGATGGGTAGGTGGCTCCAACCATCAACTGATGGAAATGTCTAGGTGATCTCTTCAGGTTTTATCTCCCCGCTGTTGGGTATTTCCACTTATGTCACACCCATTGGGTCCTGGGGAGCCTCTCACATCCCTGGTGTCTGGGGATTTCTAGTGGTTTCCATGCACCCCTTTACCTACCCCACACTGCTACATATTTCTATTCATTCTCCTGGCCCTCTGGACTTCTCTCCTGTCTTTTTCCATACCTGATCTTGCAACCTCTCCCAGCTTTTCCCTTCCCCCTATCCTCTCCTACTCAGGTCTCTCCCTCCATCTGCCTCCCATGATTATTTTGTTCCCTCTTCTAAGTGGGATTGAAGCACCCACCCTTTGGCTTTCCTTCTTGTTAAGCTTCACATATTCTGTGAGTTTTGTCATGGGTCCTCATCACAGTGACTGATCTGTTTCTTGGACCCGTTGGGCCAGGCAATAATGCCTTTGTAGTACATGACTTCTTTTGTGTAAGAGAGTATCTGTGAAACCTATCCATGTTGCCTGGTTCATTCAGAGCTCATTCTTCCAACTGACTGATAGCCTTACATTGTTTGCATATGCCACAATTTGCTTACCTATCCACTTGCCAGTAACCTTCTTGGTTGTTTCTAGTTTGGGATTATTGTGAATAAAACAGTTATGATTGCCCACATGCTTGTTTTTGTGTTGAGAAACATTTCAATATCTTTTAAATAAATACATATTTTGTTGAATTTATTTAATTTTATTTCATGTCTTTGTAATATTGTAACTATATATTTTTTAAAATTTTTATTTTTAGGCTTTCATTTCCTAGTATATAAAGTATAATTTACTTGATATGTTGTGTGTTTGTATCTTGTAATCTTGCTAAATTTTCCAGTTAGCTATAGTAGAGTTTTAGTTAATACTTTGTCTATAAATGAGTTTATTGTCCACAAAAGGAGAACATTTATTTCTTCATAATCTGTGTGCCTTGTATTTCTGCTATCATTTTATTTACTATGCTATCCATTTCAACATTCATAGAGATTATCTCAAAGGCAATATCTGTTTTATTCTTAATGATAAAGAGGTAGTCAACATTTTCCCATTAAAATGATATGGTGTATGTGCATCTTCTTTATTTGACTGATATGCTAGTCTTTTAGATCAGGGCTTACTAAATGTTTTACCATTTCTACTAAGATGAATAAATATATTTTAATGTTTTTAATTATACACACACACACATGGGATAAACACATACATATGTACATTATATAAAATATGGAAGTTTTTATATGCAAAATCACAATTGTGGTGTAATATTTTTATATATTATTCAATTAATATTTTTTGTATTATTTTGACAGTGTTTGGCCTTATGTCAAGTCTGGGACTATCATAATTTTCTTGCAAACATGAAAAAATGTTCAAGAGATTTTTATGAAATGGCAACTGTTATTAAATTTCTAGACCAACAGCCATCGACCAATGGATACTTTCATCAAAAAGAATAATAAGACACAAAAATATTAGTTTTCACCTGAAATTCCAACATATGGGAGGGTTACTTAGGAAAATTGCCTTGAGTTCGGGATCTGCTGATCAAAAGGGTTAAACCCTATCTCAAAGATCAAACAATGAATAGATAAATTCCAGTTCATACAAGCTAAAACATTTGGGTTCTGTCATGTACTGATAACATTATTCCTGACTTACTCAAATGTCACTTAGAAAATTATAGAGTTAATAACTATCCACAAACATATACTAATCTTATTTCTCCATTTTGCTTATCTGAGGAAACAACAATCATAATAATCACAATCAATTATAAAGCAAGCATCACCTTGTTTTATAGTAAAACTGAAACTCATGGACATTAAATGATTTACACATTTTCCAACTCCTTGAGTCCAAGCATAAAATTAACATTTTTATCTAAAACTACAGTTTCTTACTCACAATAGTAAAAAAAAAAGTCAACTCATTTTTGCTAAGAAACTAAGAATTCATATTTGGGAATCTATGTGGTATCTTTCTTCAAAGAAGGCTCTGCTGACCCAGAGAGGAATAGTTTACAATATTCAAGGAAATAAATTAAGGTCTTCTTGATTTTCAATCAATTAGTAAATATGTAGAATGAATATGTCTGAAAACTGGTCAATAGAAACTCTATAGACAAAAGAAGAGATAAAGCAAGTCTGGTCAGTGGAGAATATGTTATGTAGCTAGACAGGAAACATCAGTTCAATTGTTCCATTGGACAACAAGGTAGTTAGGTAGGTAGATAGATAGATAGATAGATAGATAGATAGATAGATAGATAATATATTATACATTTTAGAAAAAATAGAAATATTACATATTTTCATCTTAAAGAAATGCTAAATGTATGAAATAAGGTGATTTAAATAGTACATTAATTATATGTATCAAACATCACACTTTATCTTCCAAGAATACAGTCACTGTGTGGCAATTAAGACCTTTTAAAGGTCTGTGTTGTTATGGTGTCTTAAGACTCCTGCCAGGATATCACTAAGAAATACTATTCAAAACCATTTTAACTATATTTTTCAGTTTCTGAGAACTTTCTCTCTTGGAAATAAGCATAACATTTATGAATTTTTGCCGTACAATGTTTTTCCAAGACTTTAAAGGACACTAAATTGTGCTACTGAACTCTGAGAAAGGACCAAAAACAGCTCTTGAAAACAACTATGGATGCATTATTTAAGGTCAGAATTTTGTCATGTTAAAATCGTCAGTCTTAGTATGATTTCACAAATATCAATTCCAGAAAGAAGAATGAATTTTAGTCAGGTTTAAAAGACCAAACCAAGCCTGACTGAAACATTAGAAATACAAGAGGAATGGTGCATTCACCACTCTGAAAGAAGGGCTAACAGAAAGAAAAAATGTGTGTGTACGTGAGAGAGAGAGAGTGAGAGCATGCACAAGAAAGAGAGAGAGGGGAGCTTCTGTGATTAATTAGCAGAGTATGCTTCTGGGCTGATTGAGTCTCCCAAAAGAAGGAAGCCAAAAAATCCTCATTACAGAACATTATTTTGTTACTTACAGAACTCCAGTTCCACTGTCAGTATCTAGCTAGTGCTCAGTGTCTGAAAGATGAAAGGAAAACCAGTCTAGCTCTTCCTTTATTTTGAGCAGTGACACTTCACATTTTATTATGTGTTTTCTTAGGTATTATCCTTTTTGACCTCCATAACTAACACTGAGACAATGAGTACAAGTGTCATTTGACAAAGAAACTGAAATCAATAAGGATGATAAAATCATTCAATTGTTTGTTCTTCTGGTCTGACAACAAAAAGTAAGACTACCATTTATCTATTGGCCATCTGTTAGATGTGGGAGAATTATATTAAGTACTTTAATATACCATTCAATTCTAATTAGAATTTTTGCAATATATGTATTATTGGTCCCATGTTACCAGAGAGAGATATTGCATATTGAACTGATTTAACAATTTGTCCAAAATTACAAGCTGGTAAGTCATACATACAACAAAATTCAAATTCATGCCTATTTTTAGTCAATGACTTCAATTATTTATCTTAAAATTACATAAGCATGCATTTTATAAATATTTATTTGTATGCATTACTTATACAGTCATATAATAAAGTAATAAAGGCATGATTTTTATCTATCTTCAATCTTAAGAGTTTTTATTAAAACTCTAGGATGTTGAAAACAAATAAGCAGATTTAGTATTTTTCACTTTTATAATCTAAAACAATTTGTCATTTGTTATATAAACTTGTGCAAGTAAGTTTATGTTTGCTAACAAATCTAATTTTATAAACCCTGAAAGACATGCTAGGGTTGCAGGATGAACAAGTTACATTATGTCCTTAAAATCTGATGAATAACAAGTACATGCTGGGCATGGAAACACTGGATGTTGCATATCTATAATCCTAGCATTTAAAAGGCAAAGTTAAAAGGACCATGAGATTAAGTCTAGCTTCAGCTACATAATGATCTCAGAAAATAAATTCTTTGTGTATTTATGAACACATTCCTAAATTCACAGATTGAAGCCCTAATCTCCAGTCTGATAGTGTTTGAAAATGGGGCCCTTAAGAAAGGTGATGTGGACATGAAAATGGATCCCTTATGATGATATAGCACTAAGGAATACTGGGGAGCTTATACCCACTCTCTCTTTATCATAGAAGGACCTTATGAGATGATGACTGTCTGTCTAAACTCCAGCAAAAAGACTCTAACCAATACCTAATATGCATGCAACCTTACTTAGACTTCCCAGCTTTCAAAATTGTGTACTAAATAAAAAGTATAGTCACCAAACTTTACATAAAGTCATGAAAACCCTCATACAAGTTATTGCCCAAGGGAAAATTGAAAAGGACAAGTAGAAACTTGTCTACTTAACTTTTTTTCTTAACTGAAAAAAAGGTAAAACGAGCTACTTCAGATAGACACACAGCCCAGAAAAAAATTCTAGAGCATCTTCTGTCCATCTCTAGCTTATCAAACTAGCACCTTATTGAAGTTCATTCAGTCTGGAGAATGAATTTCACTTCTTTTGCTCACTCACCTACATTTTGCTTAAATTAACTTATTTCCCTTCTCTATTTGCTTAGTCTCCAATCTTCATGCTACCAATTCAAGATTGAGGCTACAATCATTCAATAGATTTTAGTGACTATATTGAACAAGAGTTATTTTTAGATAATAGAAAAAACACTACATGAAACACTAGAAATATTTTTAAGTCTCTGAGGATTTCATTCAGATGGCTTAATAATAAAAGGCAAACTTATGGCTGTAATCATTAATGTATCCAATTTAGATTAAATTTAAAAACAAAAATATGTGATTGTGAATTATTTTTTTTCTATTTCTTACCTGTGTATGATAGACTGGCAGACATGAGTATTTGTGGTGCGCCAACATCATTGGGTGTGGTGTGCCAACGTCATCACGCACTATCACACCGCCGCCATTGGAAGATGGCGCCGACATCAGCCGGGACTCACCCCACTTAACTAGTAAACAAGTGTTCAGAGCATGCTCAGAGTCCCTTGAACCAGCCTACATGTGACGAATCCCGAGACGTCATATTCTCCTGAGCTCTGCTAGCCAATCACAGAGGTACACGCCAACACGCCGACCTAATAGGTATTTAAGGACTTATCCCTTTGTTATCGGGGTCTTCCCTTCCATTTCGGCTGCAATAAAGCCTGCTGTAGAAGGATCCTTTGTGTCCGCGTGAGTTCCTGCTGGCGGGAAGATCGCGCGCGGATTACAATTGGTACCCAAACCCGGGACAATCCATCTGTGGGTACCGAGGGAGACCCCCATCTCTGGGAGGATTCAGAACTACAGCTCTGGTACGGATCAGAAAGGTATGCTCTCTTACTCGCTTGAGGTCGGCCTTGCTTTCATATTGGTAGCAGTGGCCCTCCTTCTGGTTCTTCTTGTATTGTAAAATCTCAGGAAAGGCATTTATTCTGTTTGGCAGCTTATTTACTCGTGTTTGAAGGACGAGCAGTGTAGTGCAGAAGTACGTGCAGGCCAGGAGACCTTCCAGGGAGTTCAGCAGAGCATGTCAGAATCTGACCGGGAAACGAGAAGTGCGCGCAAAAAACGGCTTAGAGCCCCCAAGTATTCAGTCCCCTCAGACAAGATTGTTGAGGAGTCAGGGAAGAGCAAGGACGCTCTGGGAGAGAAAGAGATTGCTATTTAAAGAAAGGTGAAAAATAAGGTCTAAACTCTTTATCCATTTAAAGAATTAGAAGCTCTTAAATTAGATTCCTCTAAAGAGGAAAATTTTTATTTCTCCGAAAAGGAGGATTTGAAAGAGGATTTAGAAAAAGTCAAAGAGAGGGGAGCTGAATGCTCCCAGGGAGATAAGGAAAGGAACGAAGGGAATAAAGAGGCAAGAAAGATTTATCCCAGCCTTAAGACCAGCAAGGGGTTAAGTAAATAGTTTTGTGCTATCTTAAAAACTTCTGAGGTTAAGAGATTGCAGACTAGGGTGATTAACACCTGCAGCCTAACTGCAACGTGGCCTTTGTTCTATCTCAGCAGGAATTGCTGGACTCTAACTTACTGCTGGGTCACAGGAAGAAAAGACACTTAGAAAAGTTGCTACAAAGTTTTTTTTCTTTCTTTCTTTCATTAATATGACCCTTGAAGGAACACAGACAGTATGGTTTCCCCACATTCCACAGTTTTAGTTGGCTATCTGTAGAGACAAAGACAATTTCTTCACCACTTACAAACTTGGCATAAGACACTGCTTTCTGAATGTCCTTGAAGAACGGCCCTGACTCATGAGGAGCTCAATCTCACTAGAGAGCTGTGGCGAGGGGGATGTGGCTACAGGGTTAGCAGTGGTACCTCCACCTTGTTGATAGCTACTTGCTTTTCGTTCTGAGTTGATCCTCCGAGGGAATGGTTTGGGGAGCAACTTTGGATATATAATATTTCTGCTGTCAGAAATGAGACTAACACCATGACTAGCCTATCTAATATCACCTATAATAATATGTTTGCCTATCATTCATTTAGCCCAGCACCTGTATGTGTACAGGCACCGTTCTTCTTTTTATTAAACAATAATGTGAGTAATAATGTTCTAGCTTGTAACAATAGTGATATACAATACTATCTAACAAAATGCTGGAACGGGCACAATGATACGGCTCTATTGGTAAAGCTTCCC
>JANHMN010000004.1:52903969-52964391 GCA_030674055.1 Rhabdomys pumilio | reverse complement strand
TGTCCGCGTGAGTTCCTGCTGGCGGGAAGATCGCGCGCGGATTACAAGTATTGGAGAAAAAAAGCAGTTTTTTGAACCATTTAGTCCCCTCATTGAGAGAAACTTAGACCTCAAATACACCTGCCTCACAGCATTACAGTACAGTGATCTTGCCTGTCTTTCAAATTTTCATCAGACTCTCTTTCATCAGAAATAAATAACTGCACACTTTAAAAGACAGTAGTATAAAAGGTAGGATAACTGAGGCAACTTTTGCAAACACAAAATGTGAGGATCTGCCTCAGATCATTTTTCTCTGCTGGGTGAGGAAATACACAGCATGATGAGGCTTGGGATTAAGGCTTGACATTGAGATTTGCAACCTGTCCCAGTGATGAGAATGAACAGTTGCTACATTCTCAGTCCTGAATGGGTAAGGGATTTTAACCACTCTGAGAGCCAGGGGACCAACAAAAGGGTGGAAAGACTGTACAGCTGAGGATGGGGAGGGCCACTGTAAAATACAGTCTCCTGGATGTGACACAGCCATAGTAATTATGAGTATACAGAAATTAGGATCATTTGCATAAGGTATGCATGCACACACATTTGACCACGTATATGCAAGTGCATACACACATCCACACACATTCTTCACACACCTCTGTAGGTCTGTGAAAGTAGGAGAAGGACTAAGAAACCAGTGAGGAAGAAAGAGGACGTCAAGAGTTGGAGAATAAGAGAAAGGAATGGGGGTAGTTTATAGTCAAAAGACATTGTATATAAGTAAAACATTGTGAAAATTTAAAAATAACTAATTAAAAATTTGAAGAGTTGGCCTTGAGGGAAGAAGAAGGCCCCTAGTTACAGTAACTCTACAATATTGAGTGTGGGACATGGTACTGATGAGAATATGTCACTTTGCATTTATAAATAGTGAATGCATGCCACCTCCTGAATCTTTAAGGTTCTTCAACTTCTGTTTTCTATTATGAGGAGAAGCACACACTTAAAGCAAGCCTGCATTGTTTCTCATCTCAGCCAGGGCCCTCACTATCAAAAGGGAATATGAGAGGTCTCTACATAAAACCAAGTGAGGTAGTAGGAAGTCTCTATATAATGAAGTGGCTAGGAGCATAAATGAGCAAACATTGGCGACTGAATGAATCACTTAGATGCAGTGTGGGAATAGTGATGATGATGATGATGATGATGATGATGATGATGATGATGATGACGATGACGACGATGACTACGATGACAACAACGATGACGTGATGATGATTCTACAGATATTGGTAATAAAGTGAAAATAATGCAATAACAAAAGTTCCAAGGCTAGCAGCAGTTATTTGCAGTTATGACTTCTAACTAGGACAGAAAAGAATTCTCATTTTTCCATTTACCAAAATAAAACTTGATTCTATTAATATATTAATGTTCTAGAATTTAGAAAGGTAAGTTATAATTTTAAAACAGAAAAGGAAGTATCTACAACACCTGGAAATAGACATTTCTGACTTCTTTTGATTATCCATGTGCCTCCAATTATCTGTAGGAAAAGATGTCACCTTAAAATTATGAAAATTACTATGCTTGATTATGATATCTATGATTATAACTATAAAATACTAAAATATCTATTATTATAACTATAAAATACTAATGATCTAATAATTTTTCAGCTGAGGCTCTGGTTTCCAGAGAACCTATCTCCTGAGACACAATGGTGTTCTGCACTGGATTTTTTTTTAAACAGGGCAGAGCATTCCCCATTGTTTAAAGGTGAAGTCCTATTCAGAAGGCTTCAGTACCTTGCAAGAGATTTCCTAGATGCCATTTCTTCCTTACTTTGTAAATTTGGTTGAAATTAGAAGAATAAAATTACACTACCATAATATTTGTGATGTGTACCATAAACATAAAGTATATTTTACCCTTTCCATTTTTATCCAGCCAACAACAATAAATTATCCATTAGAAGTAAGACTTCATAATGATCAGAAGGAACCAAAATTGAAAAATGGTCTTCAGTTCAGAACCAGGATTCCTTACTGCCAGGCACATTTCTCCTTCAAATTTTCTTTATCCATATTCCTTTTGACTGCTTTTCATGGGCATATACTATGAAGAATCGTAAGTGATTCTTAAAAGATGAAGAAAACCAAAACAAATCAACCAAATAGTAATTCTTACAACTTTTCTCTTGTTCTTACATAAGCAAACAAACCTCTATGCCACGTCAGAAAACCCAGGCACTTGCTAAACAGACAAAAATTTCCTTACAGAGCCTATTCTTCCCCTGCTTAGTCTCTTTCATCATACTTTCTGTCTTGGCGTCTTAATCCCTCCCTTCTAATCCCTGTAAATCCTTAAGAATCAAGACATGTGTCTATGTGGCCATCTTGCTCTGCTAAATTTGCTTTCTTTTGTTAATCTTTGCTTGAGCCACAGCTATGTGTTTTGCACAGTCCAGCACACCCTGGCTTCTAGCTGTAGTACTCGTCTCAGAGTGTGACGAATCAAGCCTTCACTCAGCTTATGTATCTCTTAAGAATTGTCGCATAGTGACTGTTCAAGAGCTACTTCAGTGATGGAATAACAGCATATTCACGGAGGATTCTGTTTCAATGACAAACCCAAAGGACTTCTGTTTCAAAAGCACACTTTTAGAAAATCAGCTGCTCTCAAATAGAAATAAGCTCATCTTAAAGCATTTCAATTGTCTTCACATATAAAACATCTTGAAAGTCAGAGTCAAGAGCAAAAGCAATCTGACTCAACACTTCTGAAATACTGCGACCTAAACCTGAGGTTAAGTGAAGGAAATGCAGTATACAATTATATTACCTGGCACTATTTTGAATAAAAAGACTAAAATCAAATACCAGGACTGATGCTGCTGTTTGAGTCTCTCGAAGGCAAATTAATGTGGTCACTGCCGTCTCAGCTGTATGGCATGCTCTTTGTATCACTCGGATGTTGGATATTGTTTTCAATTGAATTGTTTTTTGATTTTTGCTTATTCATCATTAATTTCAATAAACGTGAGGCAAAGATGGGAGACCTTGCAGGGTTGAAAGTAGTAAATGAGAACCATGATTCAGATTTTCTGTTTGTGATTCACCGTCTATATAGTTTTGACATTTATTCTGTTTATTACTAAATTGTAGCAGTAAACTGAACCCAGAAAAAGTACAACTGTTAGGTGGCATTACATCATACCAATGCTTTCAATGAAAATGCAACTTCGGCTTAAGTCCCTGATTGTTATTTGATTTTCTGTTATTTTTCCTCTTTAATTATCAGTTTCAGAGAATCTTCTTTTTGAATCTGTCTTCTTTGTGTTCCCCCGAGGCTACATAATTAGAGCTTTCAGTACTTCCTCACCAAACTAGAAACTAAGAAAACCTTGCTCAGTTTCAGTGTAAAAGTTTGAAACTTGGAACTGGGTTGATATGAGTTTTCTTGAGGTAGACAAACCTTTCAGCAAGTTTTGTGAAAATCTGGGATGAATTCAAAGTCATCCTGAGCCAATTAATTTTTTGGCAGAGAACATTGCAGCATATGACGGTTGTGTCTGTGTGAGATGGCTTTATATAAAAATGGGTGACTTTGGATGGATTTGGCTTTTAATATGTTGGCTCCTTTTACCTAGAGGCATAAAATGAGATTCAAGCTCATAGAATCCTATCATTCAGGCTCCTTCCAAACAGATTTGTCGGCTGCCATTTTCTTTCCAAAGCAGAATATTTCTTCATTCAATATTGAATGTTTTTCCCAGTTTGTGTTAGCACTGGCATTTATTTCCATTTTAGGAATGTGTTTCAATTAATGATATTAAACAAAAGAGAATAGCTCCAAACTATAAGTGAGTGCCACAAGGGTAGGCTTTTCTTCTCTATTCTCAGCATCTAACACAGCAGTTCTGAACCTGTGGGACATGACCATTTGGGGATTGCATATCATACATTTACATTACAATTCATAATGGTAGCAAAATTACAATTATGAAGTAGCAGTGCAATTTTTTTTGTTTGTTTGTTGGTCACCACAGCATGAGGAACTGCATTAAAGGGTCACAGTGTTAGGAAGGTTAAGAACCACTACTGATTAGCATAAAGTAGTGCACAAGGAGTAATTTTTGCATGAATAAATAAGGTCTCATAGCTCTAAAGAAATAGTGCAGCAACAAAGTAACTGTGGGGGGTGGGGAGTACTCCCTCTTATCAACTCAACTTCCCCAGAGTCCCCGACACTATACTCGTTTGCACTTCTTCCTTCAAATAATCAATCTGTCAGAAAAAAACCACATGATTATGAAGGGGAGCCTATGCTACCACCAAGGATGCTTTTGCTCAAACATAGTAGCCGTTGTTTGTAAAAGATTACAACAGCTGAGAGAATTCTTAGAACAACTGCATGACTTTACTCATTTGGGAAAAGAATTTCAAGATGTGACAGTGTTTTTATTCTGTCTCATAAGCTGGAAAGGGCTAAAGAAAACCTGATGATATGTGTATATAATTTAGTTCAAGAAGACATGATATTACTCACTACCACACAAGTGATTAGGAGAAAATAGATATGTGATCCTGGTCATGTGACTCGAAGCCAAGTATTATTTTTAGTCCACCATAAGCAGGAATTGCTTTACCTGCATCCTGAAGACGTCAAAGTTTGAGCTTATTTTAACTAATTGCCAAATGGGTGTCTGAAATCCCAGGAAAATGACCAGACCACAAATATGATTTCAGTATAAAATTCATTTGGTTTTACAAAATTTTCATTGCTACTTTGTTTGTTTGGAGGGACAGAAGGAGGGAAAGAGGGAAGAACAGAGGAAAGGAGGCATATACATCTTCCCATCAGAATATGTACTTGACATATATCCATTCAAGCTCTACTAAAAGAAAAACACCTTGCTGATATGTAACTTGATTTTGATCAAAAGTAGAGGCACCAAGACTTCTACCCCACCACCAGCTCAGGTCTCACATACCCCTACTTTGAAATATCAAAAGTATAAAATAATAACTAATGAAAAATCATACAAGTATGGCTCCCATATTTACAGATCAACTGTCATTGGATCAAAACTATTAGGGGGAAATGTACATTTCCGCTTGTATTTCCTAAAGAGTTATGTGTTATTTGCTCCACTGACTAGTGAGCATCTCGTTATAGGCATCTGTATACAGACCACTCACACTATCATCATGCATTTTCATAAAACTAGTAGTTACAGGGTTGTATTTGCCTAGATCCTATATTAGTTGCCATTTTCATTGTTGTGACCTTGTATAGCACAGAAACAACTTAAGGGAAAAAGGGTTTATATTGGCTAACGGTTTAAGAAAATACAGTCCATTTCAGCAGGGAAAGTATGGCAGCAGGAATGTGAGTGGGTCACATGGAAACTGAGAGTGGACAAGAAGGACAGACTGTCAATGTCAAGGTCCATCCACACACAACACATCACTTATTCCAGAGAGGTTCTACTTCCCAAGAGTCTCATAGCATATTCCAAAACAGCTCTACTTGCTGGGGAAACCAAGTGTTCAAATACGTAAAACCACAACAAACTCAGGGGTGTGATATTTATCACTCTATTCTAAAACAATAAATAATTACCAAGTGCACGTTTGTACAAATATTTACTCCATCATAGGGAGTAAGTGGGTACAGCAAGTCAAAAAGACTGTCTACTACATAACTTAAATTCTATTTTTTTTTGCCCAGTTATTTCTTAAAACTTACCTCTAACCAAGTTTTATGTATGCCAAACCAACAATTCACTATTTGTTTGTTTTTTCCTCCTCTGTTCTTCATATTAACATTTCATTTGAAATCACTTTTAAATATTCCTACTTTATTCTCCTACATATAATGTGACATAGTTTTTCATTGTATTTGTTACATACATAAATTACACCAGAGGTTTTCAATCCTTTGACATATATATAGTACTATCTACAAATGTGTTGGGCCACATTTATCCTGGAACACATGTGAGTCCCACAGATTGTGGGATGAACATGCCACAGAGTGCCGATAATCCGTTATAGTTTCTATTTCTCTACTGAAACACTTTATCATCTTATTCACTACACACACACAAACATATACATATACATGTATATATATATATATATATATATATATATATATATATATATATATTTCAGTAACATCTTAAAATACTTATGACTTCTTCCTCATAGTTTTACTTATATTCCAATAAAGTCAACTTATGTCCATTTATTATTGAATATAGATCAGGTTGTTTCTTCAATTTTATGCTAATATATGAAAAATTATGAAATCAAAGTTGTAGGAACTAAATTTTGCTGTGCTACTATGATGAGTGATTTTTTTTTTCTTTCTAGGATTAGATCATTTGACTAAATTCAAACTCCTAACACTGGTTCCTTACAGAGAGGTCATCACACACATAAGTCTTTCAAGTTTCAGGTCTTGGGCTTTTTTCCCTGTGTATTTATGTTGCTACCAGCACTGTCACCCAGTTTTACATGGCATTAAGGATTTCAATGGTGTTAACCTGCAAATTTCAGAGTTGACCTGCTTATGGTATCTTTTCTCTAATCTTATAGCTACTAACTCAGCCCAAGTTATTCTCTAATATCTCAAATCGGCAAGATGGAGGCTATCTGATTTCAGAGTCTCAGGTAAATTTAGACAAGATCTCAAGCAAAAACATCAAAATAGCAATTTTTCTTTTGTCTTTCTTAATTTGTTTTTGCCTACATTTGTCATTATCTTATGCCTGTGACATGTTTGGCAAATATAAATGAAATGAAGAGCCATGTATATATGGTTACATAGATTTCAGACTTTATCATTCCTATATGAATGTGATTATTCCACCCAAAATGTTTTTAACTAAACAGAAACATTTTTAAAAAAATAAGAAATAACTCTTTTTTCCTTAGTAGGATGCAGTGTATCATTCAGTACCATACATGTATTAGTATGGACGAAGCTTCTTCTTAGATTCCAACTCAATCTCTATTGGTCTGATGACATAGACAGGAGTTCTCTTAAGCAACAAGGCCTTGCCATAAGATTGTAAAGATTAAACAATAACATTGCCAATAGTGTGTATTTTGAAGGGTTTCATGAGGTCTGTTTGGTCAATGAACCAATGACATAAAACCCATTTCTGGTGGTTTTTTTTCTTGGTGGCATAAGATGTCCTTCAACTTGGCATCCTCAGGGCAGATATTTCCTGCCATATATCTACATACTAACAAATCCACTAGTATCTGTTTGATTAAATGTTTTATTTTGATATTTATGTGTGTAACTAAAGCATACCTAACAAGTCATTTACAAATAATAGCATGTACATTATTTGAAATGTTTAAGGGTCCCATGAGAAAAGAGAAGACAAATTGAAATCTATTTAAGTCTTGGAAAACCTGAAGAAAGTAGTGAGGATTTTTTTCAGAAAGTAACTAATTAGTTGAAAGGTACATATTTTACAAAAAAAACATTTTCTGAAGTACGTATTCCCATGCAAGAGCATAGTGAGATGGTGTTCTCCTTTATTAAGATTCTGTTGCCTGTCAAAGATAGGCATGTGCTGAAATCAGATGAGGCTTGACCTTCAAAACAGCCTCCTAAGTCTCCACATTCTGTCTATAACATGACACAATAAGCCTGAGGCTGAACAAGCATTTGAAGAAAATTCCAGCCATATCCTCAGGGTACTAATCAATAGATTATCCATCAAGGCCAGATCTATCTAGTCTAAGAATATAATGTCAGTGTTAATCCAAGTCACAATCACTTGTAGCAAAAAAAAAAAAAAAAAATCACACCAGCTCAACCTAACCATTATAATTTTCTTTAGAAGGATTTGATGTCAGTAAGCACAAGCAAAAATTTCCTTGGCCATAAGAACAATCCAACAATATTATTGAGGAAAAAATTTTTTACCAATAACCACCTGGATGTGCTACACAGATAAATAAAAATGTTAGACATTAAACATCATAAAGCAATTTTCTATTCTGGACAGACTATTAAGAACACAAAAATTTTCATCATTATAAAAGGCTTTACTCTATTTATGTGCAGAAAAAGCAGCCGCCCACCTGCTGCTAAATGTGCTTAATTGAGATCCCAATTGCATGGGTTATACTGTGTCAATTCACTTGAACTTTTGGCTAAGTGTCATTCCCCCAACATCATCACAGAATCCTTGCTTATCATAAGAACAGGGTGCTAATCAAGAGGAATTATTTCTAGTTATATTTTATTTCTAACTCTTAAGTTTGCATTTCTATTTTGGATTTCAGTCCAATTGTAATTTATCCTTGTGTATTTGCCTACAGACAATCAGTTAACTGTCTGTTATCTAAGCAAATCTAGATGTTTGCCCCTCCTGTAACGTCATTTGATGGGCAGATATGAGCTGAAACGTTTTAGAACATAGTATTGAAAACTGTAATTATGAGATGCATCCATCAGAATTATATAGGGAGACAAAAGCTGTAGTTTATGAGAACGGTAGTGGAGAAGGGTGGCAAACAACTGCCATTAACAAACAATAGCCTAAAAACTGCACAAGGACAAGGACTAGGGAAGACTCTGAAAGAAAAGTCATCCAGAGAGTACCCCACCTAGGGACCCATCCCATCTGCGGACACCAATCCCAGACACTATTGCTGATGACAAGAAGAGTTTGCTGACAGGAGCCTGGTTTAGCTGTTCCCTGAGAGGCTCTGCCACAGCCTGACCAATATAGATGTCGATGCACACAGCCAAACATCAGACTGAGTGTGAAGACCGCAATGGAGGAGTCCAGGCAAGAACTGAAGGAGCTGAATGGGTTTGCAACCCCAAAGGAAGAACAACAATTATCAACCAACCAGATCCCCCCTCCCAAAGCTCCCAGGGACTACACCACCAACCACAAAGTACACATGTGGGGATCCATGGCTCAAGCTGGATATGTCACCGAAGATTGCCTTATGTGGCATCACTGAGAGAAGAGCCCCTTGGCCCTGTAGAGGCTTGAAGCCCCAGAGTAGGAGAATGCTAGGGCACTGAGGTGGAAGTGGATGGGAAGGTGGGGGAGCAGCCTCATAGATGCAGGGAGTGGGGGAGGGAATGGGGGTTTGTGAAGGGGAAAGTGGGAAGGGGAATAACATTTGAAATGTTAATAAACAAAATAACTGATAAAAATATTTTTAAAAAACTGTAGAATCTCCCAAGAGACCTTTTTCTCAACTAAACAAGTTTAATGGATCATAAATGTTACCTGATTTAAATAGACATATATGTATGTATGTATGTATGTATGTATGTATGTATGAATATTAAGTAAATAGTCCAATGCATTTTCAAAGACGGAAAAATCTCAGAGTATTATAATCAGGAAGCTGGAGGTTAAGAGGAGCCAATGATCTAGTTCTAGCCCAAGTACAAAGACTTACAAACTGAGAGAACTGATCTTGCAGTTCAAGTTTAAAGTCAGGAAGAAGAAAAAAAGACCAGTTATCTCAGTCAAAGACAGTTAAGTAAGAGTTTCCTCTTCCCCTAGGAGGGTAAGAATTTGTTTCTTGATACCTAGAACTAATTGTGGACGGCTTTCCAAGTAAAAGAATCTGTTTTACAAGTCAATCATTTTAATGCTGATTTGTTTAATGTTATTTGTATTTGTTGCTTAAACTTATTGATAACTCTTTTATGTATTTGGGGTACATTGTGTGAAGGAGTGTTTCTGTGTATTCAGTTGTTAATTCTGCACTGGCAGAGAGCTAAATGCAGACCCAATCTTGATGTGGCAATTTCTATGGCCTTCATCAGTCTCATAGTTTACAAATATTTGTTCTTCCTCACTTGCCTAAGGCAATCTGGAATTGGATCTAATTGACTGTAACAAAGAGCTGGCAGACAAGAGCTGTGCAGGAAGTGGAAGGCAGAACAGAATGCCCAAGAAGAGAGAAGAACTCTGGGAGAAGAATCAGAGACCAGAGATTCAGCCAGTGAAAACAGAGGTGAATGGATAGACCAGAGTGGAGCAGAAATGTCCATTATATGCATATACATATGCATATAATATATATATATATATATATATATATATATATATATATATATACACACATGTGTGTATGGGTATATACATATATGAGTATGTGTATTTATGTTTATATGTATAGACACATATATAAATGTATGCATGTAGAAATTTATTGTTGATTATTGTTGGCCAGTCTCAACATCATAAAAAGAGACAGTAGGATATGTTGTATGATATGATATGTATGATATATATCTCTTGAGTAGATGTTTGTAAACAGAGCTGTGGTGTTATATTCAGATCTAGCATACAGACAAAATTGATATTAAGTGACATGAAAAATAGTAAATTAAAATAAGAATATAACATATAAAAATGTATATAGCCTCCAAATTTCTTTATTGATAAGTATCAAAATTACAATAAAACTTTAATAAGTCAAAAATTGTATATAGATTTCAACATAGTCTTAGGATGTTAAACTGTCAAATATTAGGAGATAAAATATTATAAGAGCAGAATTATAGATTCCATTTAATTGACAAGTATGGAATACCCTACCCAACAGTTATAATAAGTCATTAAACACTAGGGGATTTAAGGATATCACATTTCTCTGAATGTCAGCATCTTCATTTTTATCACACAGATGTTAGAATTTCTGACTTAGACAAGTTTAAGAGTCACAAAACTATTGTTAAATATAAAAGAACTCAAAATATATCAAAGCATTACATAGATTTGATTGATTGTAACAATTGAACAGTTTCTATCCATTTTCAAGTTATAACCAGTAAGTATAAACATATGACCAAATACTCATACACTTTTTACAACTGCACTTGACAGATTACATTCTTCAGTGAAGACTATAGCAGTGCAGCTTTGCCCACCCTGCCATATTCTCATGAAGCACAGCTGGCATGCCTTTACAGGACTAGTTCTTTGAGCTAGAACTGATCTTTTTTTTTTAATTCATTTTAAATCTTCAGCACAGCCCCTCTCCCTCCTCTCTTCCTAGTTCCACCCTTATAAATTCATTCCTTCATTGACCCTTCCTCTTCTCTGAAGAGAAAGGAATACCCCTTTGGTATTACCTCATTTTGGAGCATCTAGTCCGAACAGGACTGGGCACATCTTTTGCCACTGAGGCCCAACTGGGTAGTCCAAGTAGGGGAAAGGGGGTCCAATGGCAGAAGAACAGAAATTGAGACACTCCCCACTCCACTTGTTAGATGACCCACTTAAAGACCAAGCTGCACATTTGCTGCAAATGTATAGGGTGTCCTAGGTCCAGCTCCTACATGCTCCCTGGTTGGTGGCCCAGGTTCTGTGAGTCCACATGGTGCCAAGTTAGTTGACTGGTGTCTTTGACCCCTTAACCCCTCCAACTTTCCCACTTCTATCTCCCACTCTGCCACAAGATTCGTGGAACTCTACCCAATGTTTGACTGTGGTTCTCTGCATTCATTTCCATCAGCTGTGCAATGAAGCCTCTAACATGACAATCATGCTAGGTTCCTGTCTGCAAGCATATCAGAGTATTATTAATAGTGTCAGGGGCTGGCTGTCCCACATGGGATGAGTCTCAAGTTGAGGCAGTCATTGGTTGATTGTTCCCTCAGTCTCTACTCCATCTTTATTCCTGAACATTTTATAGGCAGGACCAATTTGGATTGAAGGTTTTGTAGATGGAATGATTTCCTCTCCCTCCTCCAGAAGTCCTGCCTGGCTACAGGAGGTGATCACTTCAGTAGCTGTATGCCCTTCTGGTAGAAATATCAGCAAAGGTCACATCATAGACTTGTAGTAACCTCTCTTGTTCCAAACCTCCATCTAGTCACCAGAGTTGCTCAGACACCATTTTCTATTCTTACTCCTAGCCCTCTCTGCCCCTCCCAATACCTAATCGTCATCTCCGTTCTCTTTTCACCTCCTCTTCTACCTAGTTCCTTCTCTCCATCTACCTCTGATGACTACTTTTTAAAAACTTTGTTTATTTATTTTTTATCTTAAAGAATTTCTCTATGAAAATAAACCTTTAACTGATTGGATTTAAAGTTGAAAGAGGGGTGATAGTATGTTAAAACTCGTGATTACAAACATTCTGGTCTGCAGGAAACATAATTCCTCATTCATTTGCTGCTTTTAACTTTTTTATTTACCTCAAACACTAGCCCTTTTCTGATCTTGCCTCACAGAAACCCTGCCCCTATGACTCTCTCTGACAGGATGCACCCCCAAGTGTTCCCCAGCCATGACATATCAAGGATCTTCCAGGGTAGTTGCATCATCTCTCATTGGGACCAGACAAGGCAGTCCTTTTGGGTAGTAGATACCACAGTCAGCTACAGCTTTAGGGGGGACTTCTGCTCCAGTTGTTAGGGGACCCACATGGAGACTGAGCTTTACAACTAAATCCATGAACACATCAAAGACATCATCTACCATGATCAAGAAACTTCATCCCAGGGATGCAGGAATGGTTCAATACATGAAAATCCATCAACATAATTCACCACATAAACAAACTGAAAAAAATCACATGATCATCTCAGAAGATGCTAAAAACTTTTTGACAAAATCTGACACTTCTGTTAAAAGTTTGGGGAAACAAGGTTCATACCTAAACATAATAAAAGCAATATATATCAAGCTAATAACCAACATCAAATTAAATGGACATAACTTTAAAGCAAATATTCCACTAAAATCCGTGACAAGACAAGGCTGCCTACTCTCCCTACATAAAACAACAAAAGAAGAACAAGGGGATACAAATTGGAAAGGAAGTACTCAAAGTATCTCTATTCATGAATGATGTGATAATATACATAAGCGACCCCCAAAATTCTACCAGAGAACTCCTGCGACTGATAAACAACTTCAACAAAGTGGCTGGATACAATATTAACTCAAAGCAATCAGTAGTCTTTCTTTGTACAAATGCTAAATGGGCCAGGAAAGAACACCCTTTACAATAGCCACAAATAACATAAAAAGCTTGGTGAAACTCTAACCAAGCTGATTTTTGTTACTACATTAATCAATAAAGTGCAGGGAAGTAATTCTGTATTTACTCATAGTTTATAAAAACCAGTATCTCTCTTGGTACTTTTGTCTTTGGAATCTAGACTCCCAGTTGTGAGGAATCGAAGCCACATATTCAACCCATCTAGGCTTATAGTCAAGGCAACCTCCACTGCCAGACATGTAAAGAAATGAATCTTTAGATACTCCGATGCCCAACCTTAAGTATTCTATCACAGGAAAGACACCATGGAGCAAGAGAGATCCCCACAGCATGTCTAAACCCGTACCCACAAGTACTGTTGGATAATAAATATTCATTATTTTTTCAGGTATTTATTTGTGGAATACATATCACAAATCATTAATCCGACTTGGTTTTCACCAAAGCTGCTATCCTCCCCTAGTAGAGAGACATCTTTTTACAGAACACATAAGGTTGAGTCCACAGATTTCAATACAGAATTACACAAGAAATACAACTTGTAACATATGTTTGCAAACTTGAGATTCTGATGTGTGTGGTAATGGGGCAAAGAAGAGAGAGCTAATGAAAAACTTTGACTTGTAAACTAGCAAACTGATAACACATCCTCCAGCCAGCCTCCTGCGCCTACTTTTGTTGAAGCACATGCATGCAATATTTAGTACTGCTAGAGCTCTGCTAGGAAGCCTTTCATCCTTGCAAAAGAGTCTATAGCCAGGAGCTGCCTGCTGGCATTGCACACAGGAACACACCACTTTTCAATGTTAGAATTTACTCTTTGACTGACTGACATACTCCAAACCATCTCCAAAGGCGCCTTTGCCTTGATGACTGACACTACCCAGGAAAATGCAGTTGTAATTGCCTCTTATTTAGAAGCTGGAGGCTGGTGGAGGGTGTATGTTTTGGAGTGCCATGGTGCTTTCACTAGGCAAGCATCACAGACTCTGAGGGAGGAGTACTTCAACTCAGCAGGGGAAAGAAAGAATCAGAGAGAGCAAGACTGCTGTATTTCTGTCCAGCCTCCTGGTGATGTCAGTGCATTTGCCCAGTTATAGGGACTTGTTTAAAATGTGTCAAAACTGATTTCCTAACACACTTGTGTTTGTCTGTTTCTTCTAAGGAATAGCTGACATGCTCTTGTCTCAGCCATATTCCTTCAAAGAATGTCAAAAATGGGGAGTCGGCTCTGCCACATTTTCGCTGTGTGCAAGCTTGACAGCTAACAGGAAATCATGCAGTTCCCATTTCGACGGACATGGAGGAGGGGCATAGGTATCATGTGTCACAGTGCATCAGGATCTGAGATTTTTAAAGGTGGTCCTACAAGAGGATATCTGAGGATTCTAAGAGAACAGACTTGAATAAAGAAAACTCCATCTATACCATTCTGTGCCTCACAGCAAGAAGCACTTCTGAAACCAACCTAGGAAGATGATACAAAATCACAGAAAGTATCCAAGTTATGTAAACCTCTTCTTTTGGTGTTAATCTTCACATAATATTTACATATTCTTTACAGTGAAGAATCTGAGGCCCAGAAACATACATATCTGATCTAAGGTCTCAGAACTCATATTAAGGATGAAGGAAACATTAAAACCCAAACTGCAAGATTCTTTACATATCACTTTCCTTCCTAAGATTTATTATGGTTGTTATTGTTTAAATATGATTATGTTCATCCTCCCTTCATCCCTTCCCAGTTGCCCTCCCTCAAACTCCTCCCATGCCCCCTACTTGTAAGTTAATAGCCTATTTTTCTTTAATTACATTTGTTACATATGTATGTATGTATGTATGTATGTATGTGTATACATGGATATATATAAGTATATATAATATGTATATATATGTATGTATATATGTGTGTATACATACATACATACATACATACATACATAACCTGCCGAGTTCATATTTGAGGATGATTACTCTGCATTGAACAAGCAGCAAGGAAGTTTATTCTTGGCTAAGGCCAGTTCTCCATCTCCAGTCAATACTTGTCTCTTTTTGTCTTGTTTTGTTATGTTTCATGTTTTTATCTTTTGCTTTTGTTTTTGTTTTTGTTTTTGTTTTTTTGGCTAGAGGTGGAACTCTGTAAATTTTTTCTTTTTCATGTTATGTCCACTGATACTTCTATTGTTTCAAATGTGTATGTGCAGCCATTTCTAGGAGACATTTTCACAGCAGAATCCCAGATATTCTGACTCTTACATTCTTTCTGACCTTCTTCTGAAACATTTCCTGAGTCCTGGATGCAGGAGCTATGATGTAGATGTATTCAGTGAGACTTGGAAATCTATGATCCATTGATCGCTGCAGTGCACTCAATTGTAATTTTCTGTAATTCTCTCTTCTTTGATGAAGGGGTAGTAGCTATACTTATCTATGGGAATAAGGATAAGATTTAGAATGTGGTAGGGAATTGTGTTGCTATATCAGTGTTGTGGGAGTGGGGTTTTTGTATGGTCTGTGATGTTTCTGGTGCCAGGAAACTGGCTACATCTTTAGTACTAGGGCAGAAAGAAGAGGGATAAATGATAAAGTTGCTTGATAAAGCTTCAAGGAATTACAATTTTTTTATATTTACCTAAAATTAGATACTCTATATATTTATGGTATATTTCATACTCTATATGTTTATGCATATATGGTATATACATATCTTAAAGGAAGTTCAGCCACTTGGGCCAATAGTGCTCCTCACAAGAGCCAAATACTAAAACTCTAGTACCAGATACACAAAACCTCCTTTCAAAGGGTTTGTTAGGGTAGTCCAAGTGACTCCCAGAACAATATAGATGACTGAGATCGCTCCTGGTTTCTTCTCATGGGTTGAAGCTGGATCCCTATTTCTGAAGACACAACACACTTGGCACACAGTATACAGACGATTTGAGTTACATCAGGCCTGAAAGTCTCTTTCCCCAAGCCCAGCTTCATGGTTCCTGAAAATATTATGTAAGCTGACAAGGGACGTAGTTAATAAAACAGACCTGCCCAGCTGCAGCCCCTATGAACCATGACTGCTGCCAGCATGGCAAGCTATGCATAAAGGTACAAGGAATGGCAACTTGTGTCACTGCAACAAACACTGGTCTTGAGGCCCACTTAATAGGAGGAAACTCAAGCTAGATTTATCATGAACTTCACTCACATGACTCTCCTTCCCATATTAGCTACCCATCTTGGGATTATCAATCACCAAGAAATTCAACTTTTTTTTATTTGACTTTATTGGGTTTTTGTCATATTTTTTATTATCAAATCATAATTTTTTACTTTTTAACACAGGGGTTATGAACACAAAAATGCAGGATGTGGGGAAGGGGTTGACTCAGGAGCATAGTTGTTCAGGGGGAGTACAGATATCTTTCAGAACAGTTTATCAGCTGGGTAAAGGTTCAGGGGACATGTTCAATTTTTCTAAAGATGAAAAAACCAATTCTTTGTTCCATCAAACCCCTCCCTTTTCTAACTGTTTACAAGCTCACTCTGTACAAGTGCTACTGTTACTTATATCTGAGTTCTGATGCCGTAAAAAAAAAATCTGAGATAATGTTTAGAAAGCACTTTTTCTGTGGGCTTGTAATTCTAGAGGCTTCAGGCTATATTCAGTTTAATGTTACCAGTATTGAATGTTACCTGGGGATAAGACAGAATATCAGGGCAGAGAATATGTGCTAAAGCAAGCTGCTTATTTCACAGTAGCCAGGAAGCAATGATAGAAAGGAGGGGGCCGGGCTCTTAATATCCCTTCTAAGGGCACATTTTAACTTTCTTCTGCTAGACCCCATGTTTTAAAGGTTCCACTACTTCCCAATAGCACCACAGGCTGAGGATGAAGTCCTTAACACAGGTCTTTGGATGAGTTCAAAAGTCAAGCTAAAACACTACTCAAAGTGGGTTCACTCTTCCCCAGACCTGCTGAAAAGAATCTGAATTTTAACTACCTTCCCATAGGAAGCATAGCATTTTGGCCTCCATCCATTAGAGGGAAGTCTCTACACAGTAGTGTCATTAATGTTTTGTACCAGATAACTGATTGTAGTGGGTCTTCAATGTGTCTAAAGATAGGAGGCTATAGGTAAGGCTGTGAGAAATTTCCAAGTTGTATACAAGGAAATTTTGTCTAACACGCCCCAAGTCAGGATTTGATTGCCTTTTTATATGAAGGAGAAAGATTAAAGAAAAACTAACTTCTGAATTCATTTTCATCCCAATTTTCCATGAGTAAAAATACGGCCATCCCCTGATGTTTCTGAAGCTCATCCTGAAATCTATCTTGCTGTGTCTATCTCCTATGATCACAAATAGTTTTTCTATGGTTACTATCAGATTCTTAGCATAGACATTACCAAAGACCCCAGTATGTCAGTTTCAAAATTCATAAGAGCTGAGTATTGTGAGGGGAGCCATACAAGAAAGGAATAACATACAGAGAGAGCACTTGTGGGTTGGAATTTTGTGATGTGCTATAGAGAAAACTTATAGAAAGCATTTAATAGCTATAAACTGGTAATCATACCTTGTTGAGCAACATAATTTAACAAATATTTCATTACATTTTGTGTATTGTAATTCTAAGCTAACAAGGAATTTCAGTTAAATTATCTCTAGAGGTGAAAAGAATAGCAGTCTCCAAATGATATTCCTGGTGTTGATTAACACAACACATCAGAACTGCTGTTCTTATGTTACTCTTAACTTATTTTTGGAGCAGAGAGGTCCTAGGAGAGGGATTTATCACAAGCTAACTTAGTTCTAGCCACTGAAGCAGTGTTGATACAAGATGGTGAGGCTGCTGACAAACATTGATTCTCTTTTAAAGAATGGTTGCAGCTATTTCTCCCTCTGCATTTTATCCTCAGAAGCATTCTGTCACAGCTGTCAAAGTTCCCCTACCTTAGCAAGTAACCCATCACAGTGATTTGTAAAAACTGACTTTAAACCCTGGCTCAGAGGGGCTGTATCTCAAAAAAGGTTCTTGGAAGATGTAAGGTTAAACTGATGGATCACTTGAGCTAAAGCATGATGGTGTTCAATATCATTATTAACATCCCAAGGACGGAGAAGGAGCCTGGAAAGGGAGAAGGCAAACTGTGCCAATAGCTGAAGATTAGGTCCACACCTAAAGGAAGTGTGTAGCCTTGGAGAAGATACAAAGCAGCATGCTATGATTTGGATAAAGATCAAGCACCAATCCCTGATTATCCCTATTAATGATACTCTGTTATGCTTACAGACAGGAGGATGTTGCCCTCTGAGAGGCTCTGCCCCGTAGCTGACTCAGACAGATACAGACACCCACAGCCAAACAATGGGTAGAGCTTGGGGACTCTTTTAGAAGGATAGGAGGAACTGTGGCCCCAAAAAGGATAAGAACTCCACAGGAAGACCAACAGAGTCAACTAACTTGGACCCTCGGGGCTCTCAGAGTCTGAACCACCAATCAAAGAACAAACAAGGGCTGGATCCACATCTCTGCTCACAAATGTCACAGATGTGCAGTTTGGTCTTCATGGGGTCCTGCACAATGCAATGGGGGTCTATCCTAAAAGCTGTTGCCTGCATGTGGAATGTGTTCTTTTAACTGGAATGCCTTATCTGGTTTGGAGAGGAAGTGCCTAGCTTGAAGTGCCAGGGCAGTGGGATACCCAGGAAGGTCCCCACCCACTCAGAGAAGAAGGAAAGGAGGAATGGGGAAGGATTGTGGAAGGGGGTGACCCGGAGAGGTACAGTGAGTGGGATGTAACATGAATAAGAAAAATTAAATTAAATAAAAATAAACACAGATTTTGAAGTTAAGAGATGCAGGATAAAATACATGCACTTGCTATGTTTTAAATGTGAAAGAGAACATATAAATCTTATCAGTGAGCAATGGTTTGAGATGTCTCAAAAAAAAAAAGAACAGTCACAAAAAGAAATGCATTAGAAAAAATGCGAGAATTGATATTTTTTAAGTAGTATTTAAAAAAAAAAGTGTCCTCTGACAAATGGTTCATATGTTGAAGGCTTTTTCTATAGCTGGTAGTTCTATGGAGTGGACTATTAAGAGGCTCTGGTTAGAAAGTTTATAGTTAAGGATACACCTCTATAGGTTGTATATTGTCCCAGAACTGAAAGGACGTTCAGAGAGAGAGTGAGTAACTGATGATATGCTTCTAGACAGTGTATATTTTCCTTTCTGCTGTGATAAACAGAATCAGCTTTCTTCATACACAATAAGAAGGAAACAAAAGAAAGAGACACGACTATGCCTCAATAGGAAGCTTGTCTAACAATGACAAATTCTAGTGCTTGTTCTTAGTCCAATTATGAGATAGTAGAGATATTTTACCTGTCCTTGACTAAAACTTTAAAATAATGATATTACAACCCAGTATAGAGGTATTTATTTCATAAGGATATTTTTTCTATGTAAAGAACTGCCCTTTAAATGATGTGACTATATTTTTCTTTTTTTCTTTTTTTGTATTAGAGAAAGCAATATGCTGCCATATTCTGCCTTCTCTGTCGTAAAATAACTCAAAACTTGTGCGCTTTAGATGATAAAGTCTTATTCTGTGTGCTTCATAGTTCTTACAGTTGTTCAGAAAATGAAAAGACTTGATGAGTATGTATCAGCTCCTAAATTTCTTCTTTTGCAGTTTTTCTTTAAATTGACTTTTTTTTTAACTTTCCATGTGTGTGTTTTGATCAAATCCACACCATATCCCACTCACATCCTATTTTTTCTGGATGAAACAAACCAGTACAGAGGTATTTCATAATACCTCCATCTTAACTTAGTGTGTTCTTTCTTGAAGCCCACTGAGTACACCTAAGCACTGCCAGCGCCAGCATGTGAATAGGAACAGAATCATCTGCTGGAATATGGGTAGCCTTTCTGAAGCCACATCCCTGAAGAAAACTGACTCAGTTCCATAGCAGCCACTGTCAAGGGCTCTGCAGCTAGGAGTGAGACTCTATAAGCTAGCAGTCTCAAAGAGTTGAAAGAGTACTTTTGAACAGAACTCTATACAAGTGACATTGTACATGCTACAACATGAATTCTGTTCTTACATTCAAAAGAACTCACATTTCTTCCAGCTGATTCCCACTTTTATCTTTCTAGACTACGTCCTAAACTTCCTTTAAAAAAATGTACAGATCTGGAGACAAGAATTTGTTCAAGGAGCCAACCTGTTGCTTAGGACATTCCCCCAACCCCATTACACATACACACACACACAGTAGTTATTATTTGTGGGTGTTAATGAACTTTCTGTATCAGGAAATCAGCATCCTGGTGGAGAATTGAATGAAGATGTGAACTCATTAAGTAGCAGAGGTTTGAAGAGCAAGTAAGAACACAAGAATAATGAGAAAGCAGTAGGAAGACAAGGAGCCTGGGAGAATAATAGCACACTTAAATCACTGGGTTCTCAGACTTAGTACTTACTTTTTTCAGCTCCAGCACACACACCCCCAGATAGGTACAGGATAAATAGAAAGCTCTTCCACATGCCTATTTTCCATTCTTGGAAGTGGCAGCCTTAATGAAAGTCTATCGTAGTCAGGATACCTGACTCAAAATTCTAACGCCAGATTGTAAAAGTGAATGCATTTGAGCCTTAGAAGCAAGCATTTCTCTCCCATCCTCTGACAGCTTTGTTTCATAAACTGATTTAGTCTTTTATTAGGAAGCAGAGGGGCAGAGGCGTATATATTTATATGATCACAGTGGGCAATGTTTTTGTGTACTCCTAGGCAAGCATCAGATGGAGCCCCAGGAAACCTTGTGAAATGTAGAGAGATGTCTATCTTCGTTTTGAAGATAGGGAAGTAAATCCTAGAAGTTTTATTTAAGATGAAACTATGTGCATAAAAGGAAAGTTAATTAATTAATTAATTAATTAATTAAAAAAACTATAGGAAATGGCATTAGGACTGGCACAATCTCAAGCAATATGGAGAACTGAAAGCTGATTTGCTCCATGGGAGAATAAGGCTATCACATGACTATCATTTTTAGTGTAATATTTTGATTAACTCTTTGAGAATTTTATACAGTGTAGTTTTCAGGTTCATTTGTTCTATTTTATGTGTATGATGGTTTTGTTTGCATGTATATCTGTGTGTACTACATATATGATTCATGTCTTCAGAGGTCAGAAAAGGGTATCAAATTCCCTGGAACGTGAATTATGGGTGTCCGTGAGCTACTACATGGGTTCTCGAAATCAAACCTGGGTCTTCTGCAGGAACTGAAAGTGCTCTTACAGTAGATAAAATAATTCTGTTACAACTGAAAATCATCTCTCACACAGATTCTTAACAGGTGCTGTGAAGAAAATCGTTTCTGGTTTGATCCAGTTGCTGATTTACTGCAGTGTACAGAGTTGAGAATTGAAATAGTCACGTCCTAATAGGTCCTCATTTTCTGGTTGCATGTAATATTCTTCCTCTTGTAGCCATTTCTGAAAATTTCTTTGTTGAATCATCATCTGTCCTATGGCAAATAATATAGATATGCGTTCTCTTTACATACATATCCATTGTTTCTATTATCAATACTCTTAGAATATCTGTTTCTAGAAATCAAGAAATGTTGATAGATTTAAAATAATAACAATGAAAAAATTGTTTATAAAGACCCATAAAGATTTGCTTCTACATAAAAATGACAAGGCCTAAAGTAACCTGTTTTTCCACACTGGTCTCTTTGAATCAGATGTCAAGCACTGAACTCTTGGTTATTCAACAAAAAGCAATGTTTACAAGTTGTACTTTATTCTGTCAAAATCCAGGGGAGTGGTGAATTGACTAAATATAGTCTTCATGCAGAAAGTTAGGGGACAGGCATGAAGGAGTCAGAAGTCTAATCTAACTAATCCCTGTAACCTGTCACAAGCATTTAACTTTTTCTTATAACAGAGAAAGCATTCGATGGTGTACTTGCCTTGTTAGAGTTCTCCCGGTGACTAATTTTATTTTACAAAATAACTCACTTAAGCAAAGAAGATGTCTCCAAGAATAAAACCATCTGGCTACTGCTGATAGTGAGGACAAGAACAACAGCAACAACAAATGATACTGAAAGGGACACTCTAGCCACAATCAGAATGGGTCAGAAAAAAACTGAGTTAAGAAGTTATGGCAGAAGTGTGCATTATATATTTTAGTATGCTTTAGTTTTAGAGCAGTTTTACATTCATTATTAAATCAGCAAGTATGGAGTTCACACGTTTTCCCTGCCCCCACAGACTCACAGATTCCTACACTGTCAACTCCCCACACCATAGTGGTACATGCCCAGTCACTAATCCACCTGCATTGATACACGTTTTGTAAAAAAAAAAAAAAAAAAAAAAAAAAAAAAAAATTAATAGTTTTCAGTAGGGTTCCCCTTGGCATTATATATGCCTTGTGTGTTTGAGATACATATATTCCAAAATGGTGTCATACAGAACAGCTTCTGCCTTAAAAATATTTAGGCCCTATGTATCCCTCCTTCTCCAGCACCCCCTGGCATCCACTGACCTTTGTACTGTCTTTATAGTCTTGACTTTTATAGAATGTCATGTAATTGAAATTATATAGTATGGAAATTTTTCTTCTACTAAACATCTATTTAAGATCCCTCAGCCTTTTCATAGTTTAGCATCCCATTTCTTTATAGCACTAAATACCAATTATCTGTACATTCCACAATGTATCAGTTCACCTAATGAAGGATACTTCGGCTAATTTCAATTTTAATAATTATGAATAAAACATCTAGAGTCATCCATTACTGGATTTTATGTGGACATGTTGTTTAACTCCTTCAGACAATTACCAGAAATGACCACTGCTGAATTGTCATTGTGTACAAGCAATCGCTACAGTTTTGTTAAAAATCTGTCCAACAGTCTCTTCCAAAGTATCTATATACTCTGTGTTTCAGCATGACCTAAATCTGCATCTTGCTCCACATCTTTACCACCAGGTTTTGTTGTCTGTGATCTAGATTATTGCCAGAATAATAATATATGATGGTATTTAAGTTTTCATAATATGGAATTATCTATATTATCTGGTGTGCTATAATATGTAGCATCCTCCATACATCTACTTAGCATGTCTGTGTCTTCACTGAGGTAGCTATTCAGAGCTGTGTACCCTTCTTCAAGTAGGGGCTGTTCATTTTCTTGTTACTGAGTTGTGTGTCTCTTGAACATTTTGCTTGGACTTCCTTATTATATAAGTCTTGTGTAAATATTTTCTAATATTCTAAGCCTTCAAATTTGTCTTCTCATTCTTCCATTATGTTTTACAGAGCAAAAGTTTTCAATTCTTATGTAATTCCAGCTTATTATTTCTCTCACGTGGGTGTCTTTAGTGTTATATATAAAAGGTCACTGTCAAACTCATATTTTCTCCTAATGTTATTTTCTCTAAGAGTTTTCATTTATGTCTATGATCTACTATAAATTTGTCAGTCAGTATAGGGTCTTTGTTTATGTTCAGTTTTACACATGTGAAAATGACTCAGGATTAGTTCAGTGGAAGAGATGCATACAACAATGTATGGGGGCTAGGGAGTGATAAAGCTTCCTGACTTTCTCAGGCACACCGCCTCCCAGCCCTGAAGAGAATTCACCAATCCAGAAGGTTCATTTTTATTCTCAGCCCATGGCCCCTTCTCATATCTCACTGTGTGTAGTCTAACCTGGCCTTCAACTGTGGGTCCTCACCTCTTAGTGCAGAGATTACAGGTGTGCACCATCATGGTTGGCTCTACTTTTTATTTGTGTGCAAGTATACGTGGTGCGTGTGTGTGTGTGTGTGTGTGTGTGTGTGTGTGTGTGATGGTGATATGTCCTGTCTGTCACATGTATGGAGGTCAAAAGACAGTTTTCTGGAATTGGTCTTTCCTTAAATCTTTGTGTATGTTCAGAGACCTAAATTACACTGTCAGCTAGAAGTTTCCAAGTAGGCTACTTGGCTGGCCAGAAAGCCCTAAGTATCGGCCTATCTCTTCCTCAGTGCTGGATTACAAGCATGTGTGTACACATAGCTCTTTTATGTGAGTTCTGGGAACTGAAGTCATGTCCAAGTAATTGTAAGGCAAGTATTTTACCAGCTAAGATATCTTCCCAGCCCCGTTCACTATTTTCAATTGTCCAGCTTTAAGTGAGTGTGGGATTTTTGCCTGGTTTCCAATACACATTTAAAAGCTTATAAATATTGGTTGGGTTCTCCTTTTAACTGTAAAATCAGCAGCAGGATATAAAAAAAGACATTTTTAATTTGAAGCAGTAATGTAAAACATATGATTCTTTGACTGTGGTAAGACTTAAGTGGCAAAAATAAGTACAGAATTAGTTAAAATATTAGTTCAATATTATTTTTAAATGAAGAAAAGAAAACAGAATAAAGAACAGGGATAAAATTACTGTAAACATTGTGCTGTATTATTCTCAATGGCATTGTGTCGTAACTATTTCCTTTTATTCATGTGCATAAATGGTCATAGATGCTAGGTACCCTGCCTTATGCTAAGTACTTAGTTGGGATATAATTCTAATGGCAAAATGTTAATTCAAGATATGATGGATTCTAAAAATAAAGAAGAAAGGAAATAAGATTTATCTAAAGATAAAGTAAGAAAGAAAGTTGCTTTCTGTATCAGTCAGATTATCTGAGTCCAAAAAGAAACAAATGAAGATAAAAGAGAATGTTTTTGTGACACTCACATAGATAAAGGGATGGACTTTGACAGGCAGAAAACAGCCATAGAGTGAAGACCAGTGTGTGCCTGGGGCAAATAATCGAATAGGTCAGCAAGTACACTCAAGATATGAAGAAGCACAAGGAACTGAGTTCAAAGCTCCAACACCTATGTACAGTCGTGTGTGTGCACACTCACCTATAAGGCCAGTAATGTTGACAGAAGAGACAGAAGAATCCTAGCTCCAGCCTAGCTACAAGTTTAATGAGAAATGCTGTATGAAATGAATAAGGTGGAGAGTGAAAAACTGAACAATTGACGTCATCTTCTGACTTACTACCCAAATAACACACAAATAAGTACACTCACACATACAAACACGAAAGGTGTTTTTAAAAAATTAATGGCACAGCATGGATGTTTAAAGATAGACCATTTCATGAGAATTCCTATAAAACAAATTAACACAAAGAACAAGACTAGCTCTCCATCACCAAAGCCTTGGGGTTGGGTTTGAGAGGCAGTGATGGTCTCCAGCTACCTATAGCATTTCTGGGTTGTGCAAGTTCTGTGGTTTTATTTCTGACTGTTACTCAGTGTGGAAATAGAAAACTTTCAAGTAAAACAGACCGGTCTTTAATCTTAATTCATTATGTAACTTATGTGCCTTTAGGAAAATTTGGGGGTATCTCAGACTGTGTTTTCACCCATAAAACATCCTTCTCACTGGGCTTCGCCTGAATTGAAATATTGACTGTCATGTTTGGTTATGCACTCAATAAACTTTGGAGCTATTCACTGCATATTGAGACTACAGAGACTTAATCTTTGCTAAGAATAGACTGTAATAGAGAGAAGATGGAGTTGTGTTCAGAGTGTATTGAGTTGAGAAACTCAAGGATTCTGGGTTATAAGACATGAGAATTATGTAAGCCTCCTCAACCAGTTAATCCAGAAATCCTCACCAGGAAGTAAAATAAGTACTGGGTAGATCCATGTGCTTCTAAAAGAAGAAAGTGAAAGCTCTGTCTGTCTAGGAAACTGGTCCCACCTCTCGTAATCTCACACTTTCTACTTGTTCTAATAATAGCCTCAGAATGCTCATAGCAAATCAGATTTTCATTTAGAAAATCCAAGTTTCTCCCTGAAGCTCTGTTGAACTACACTTTGAGTTGCAAATATGCATTTTTTTTTTACTAACTCTATAACATAACAGTTCACTGACATTTACAGTCCGAACTTTCTCATTTCCTTTGGTTTTCAAGGGAATAATATATAGGAACATGCTGTTTGGTTTAAATTTTTGTCAGGAAGGTGGGATGTACTGAACTCTCTCCCTTTAATTTTTTTTCTACTCAGCTTATTCATAGTTCCTCTAAGCTCAGTGAATAAATTAGCTCCTTCTCACTACATGTGTTAAGGTGTCCCTGGTGCTGAAGTGTGTAGAACGGAACTTTAACTCTTTCAAGCCACTAGAGTATTCTCTGGGGACCTAAGATGTCAAATACAATGAAAAAAGAAGGGGTTGTAAAAATTTCTTACTTTGAATATCAAAGTTTTGTTGTAAATAACTGGACACAACCCTTCCAGAGCTCCCACAAACTAAACAACCAACCAAGGTATATGCATGAATGAATCCATGGCTCCAGCTACATATGTAGCAGAGGATGGCCATATCTGACATCAATGGGAGGGGAGGCCCTTGGTCCTGTGAAGGCTTGATGCCCCAGCATAGGAGGATGCTAGGGCAGTGAGGCTGGAGTGTGTGGGTGGAGGAGCACCCTTTTAGTGAAAAAAAGGGACTGGGGATGGGATTAGGGTTTGCAGATGGGAGATCGGGAATGGGGATAATATTTGAAATATAAATAAATAAAATAACCAATAAGAAAAGAAAAAAATACCAACATTGCATGTTTTGCCCCCATCATAACCTCCTGTTCTTTGTTGCTAATTGAGACAATCTTTAGAACTTTAAGTACATGAATTCTATCTTCTAAAAGCATAGTTAGCAAACTGGGCTGTTTTTTTTTTTAACCAGGGAGCTATTATTTACCATCTGCTTTTTGTTCATGGAATAATGTGGTCTGTAATGGTTTTTGTTGGTTTTGTTAAAATTTGGCTCTAATTTATTTTGTGAGTTTAGTGCCCACTTTTCAGAAGTCTAAATATATTGTACTGGATAACCTGAAAGTGGGATGGACATACAATGAAAGTAGAGGATATATTTATTATTTGACACCATTTCATCATAAAATAGGCAGCCAATGGTCTTCCCTCTAGCTTAGCTCATGTAGACAATGGGCTCTCAATTTTCCTCTAGCCTTAGTCACGGCTTTGTTTTGTTAATAAAGAGCCTATGAATTTTGACCATCCGTCATTCATTCCTTTCCTTTAACCAAACATTTCTATTTTCTTTCTAGGTTATCTAGCCTATAGACTCCAAAGACTTCCGTACAGTTAGAGACATGTATACAACTTCTGTTTCTTCTTTAAATGCACCTTCTCCTACCAAGCACTACTATAGCTTCTAACTTCCCTGTGTTTTGCTGACATCATAACGGATTTAAGAAAAGGCACATTGTATTCCTTTCTGGCACCGTCTAGCATACCTTGAAGGTAGTAGTGAGAATAATTCCTCTTATATAGGTTCTGTTGGCTTTAGGTGAGACGATTCCTCTGAGTGCCCAAAGACTGACAGCTCACCAGACATCAAGGATGTTTCTTCTCTACTTGACTACTTAAGACCATCTTCCAGCTTCTGAGATTCAGGGAAAACATGTGACTTAAGTTGTTTGCCATTGTCTGCAATGTTCTTAGGCAAGGTCTTTCTCAAAATAATACCTGCCCAGCTCAGCGCCCCATTAACCTAAAGAGCCTCATATATATTACAGACTGCACCAGTCTAGGAGGCAGCCTTCTTTACTTTTTCTCTGTTCCTTCACACTAAACGCTAGGAAATACATATCAAGGCAACTCCACAGCTCTCTTCAAGTTGAAAGCTAGAGTTAGAGGTGTCTAGCAACCTGAGATGAAAAGGGTTCTTGTCCCCTTTTCTCCCTGATGAATAGAGGTGATGAATGGAAAGCTCAAAGGCAATTACAGTGGAGAAAATTCCCCAGCCAGCTATTTTGCTTCTCTTTCAAGTTTCAGATCCCTGTCTTTGATGGCTGGTCATTGACAGAACTCCTTTCATAATGTCGTGCAAATTCTGTATAGCTCCATGCCCATTCAGCTTGGGATGTTGGTAACTCATCGACACTGTAATCATTCAGGGCTTTGGTGTCTCAACCAAAAACCAAAACTTCCATGTGAACATTTTATTATAGAAGGTTTTGGCTCAGTCTTCTCTATTTCTCCTTGCTAGGACAAGTTTGTGATTTCCCTGAAACCATTACATCATCCTTAAAGACATATCTCAGAACAGTCTCCATACCCAACAGTTTAAAGGAGAAAATAAATTCTGTAACTCTCTTATTGTATTTGGACATTTCCTAGCAGTCTAATCATATATAGGAGTCTTATAATTTGATTTTTTGTTCATTTGCTTTGCGCAAGCTGACATGGCTTGCCTCAGTCAAATGCTGAGATTACAGGCATGAGTCACTATGCCCAGTTTCAATCATAAGCTTCTTAAAATTTTTTTATCTCATATTTATCTTTGTAGATACTTGCACTTGCCATGGAAAATACTCCATTTGTGTTGTTCTTTAATATTTAAAAACATCTAGTACATGACCCATTCTTACCTATATACTCAAGGGAATGAAAGGCACAAGTCCCCACAGATTTATACAGAATTGTTCATAGCAACATAATTCATAGTAGCTTCAACTTGGAAACAACCCAAGTGCTAATGAACTTTTCTCTGGTTATCTGTACTGCAGAATGCCAGTCCACAATAGAATTAAAGTGCTTGGAGCCAGGGAGATGGCTCAGAACTTAAGAGCAGTCTCTAACTGTGTAGAGGACCTGATTTCAGTTTCTAGCATCCATGTATTGGCTTAAAACTGGTGTATGTCCAGTTCCAGAGGTTCTGACCCCTTCCTCAAACTTCTGCTGGCTAGTACCTGTAAATGGTGCATTTGTATACACTCAGCCACACAGACATACACGTAAAAAATGTTTTTGAAAGTACTGATGATACATGCTAAAATACAGATAACCTCACAAACATGACACAAATTTTAAGGTCTAAACACAAAATGTGACATATGACATGAATTTGTATATAGTAAACGTCCAGAAAAACAAATCTCACAAAAAAATAAATTAGCAATTTGCTGGCTGCGGGTAGGAAGTGAGGTGAAGTGTAAACCGGTATGAAGGATCTTATAAAAAGTGCTCTAGCACTGGCTTATATTATAAATCACAAAAGTTAGAAAACTCATTACATTGTATACTTACAATGAATTGATTTTATTTATTTTATTCATATTTATTCATTTATTAACGTTTTACCTCCGTAAAGTGTTGTTTGTTTGTTCAATGCTTGCCCAGTGGAATTTGTGGGCATTTTTCATTGATGTCATCTCCTTACAGGTGTTAATGCTATTGAGGCCTCAAAAAGTTCAAAATAGAAGTGAACAGGGCCTCTGGGCCTCTGCCTTGCTCACAGAGTCATAAACAAACATATTGCTTCCATATCAAAAGCCAAGATTCTTGAAATTTCATGCGAGGTCAGATCACAGCTAGATTGAGTGCAGCTGCAACGCACCAATGGTTTTCTGGCAGTGAAACGAGCTGATGGTCTCCCCAAGTGTCTAGTTTAATAATAAAAAGTGACTTGGGCACTGAGCATTAAAATTTCCTCATAACATGAAATCCTTGCCATTGTGGGATTTTAAATCCTAAATTGGATCATGGTAGCAAAGTAATTTAGAAATCAATCAGCTTCACGCGAAGAAAATGAAAAACGAGGGATCAATGTTTTCTCTAGATGTTTAAAATAAAATCATACTTTAAAAATGATCTATACTCAAGCTACTGGTAAATATATATTCTATGTTAGAGAATAGATACAACCCATTCATCTTTAGAGATGACATGTGAGAGATTCGTACAATTCTTACAACCTGCTGAGGTTTTTTTTTTTTTGAATAATACAGATAATGTTTATAATTTTTTAACTTGTCCTATTTTAAAATATTAGGATTATTTGCGTTGTGGGTCGGCCATCTCTAGAAATATATCGAACCTGAGAAAACTGTAATTTGGTCCCAAATCAGTTTTCACTAAGCATCATGTATAATCTGAGAATACAAAAGTTGTGCTTTGCACACCAAAATTCCCAGGGTATAAGTCATTTCAAAAAACACATATGATAAAACTATTAATATTGAGATGCACATATGTGAACATATAACTGACTTTCATTGTAACAACCCCCAACACTGTTCACTGAGTTATGATTACATATTCAGCACAAAAGTAAAACATATCACAATCCTCCAATATCCACAGCCATTTCATTTCATGGTCAGTTATGCAGAGGTCACAGTAGCTGGTGGGTTATGTGTTTTGTACCTCCAAAAGTCATGAAAATTTACACCTCAGGCTCAACCAATTTCAGAGATAATTAATGTGTAGTAGGAGTATCTAATAGGAAGTCAATCTTTCTACATAACTATGCCAAGCACAAAGAAACATAGCAGCCAGCCCACCTAGGCATTAGAGCAGTAGTCCAAGAATTAATCATTGAATGCCTACTGTGTGCCAAGAACCATAAGAAGCACAGGGATATTCAGTCACCATCCTCATGAGGCTTCACTATAGTGAGGAAAATAAACCAATAAGTACAAAATTATCAGATCTTACAATGCTATAATAAAAGCAACCATAAGCTGATGTTAAAAAAGAAAAGGTGATTATAGCATTGTGAATTGATTGTACACAGTGCAACGGTGGTGACAGAGGATTATAGCAATTATTGAATGTCTGTGCTGGGAGGGACAGAAGTCGGCCTCCAGGACAAGAAAACAGGTTTTCTAAAAAGCAGTTTCTCATGTTCAATGAACTTAAACCAAAACTTTGCTGGAGAAGATGGTGAAGAAATGAGTCAGATAGAGGTAAACCTTGAAGGGCTTTATATAGAATCTGAAACACATTAAGCTAAAGATTTATAATAACACGGATCATATTTTGAGAAAATTTTTTCTTCTGACTCTAGAATGAAATGGCAGGAAGGATGGTAGAGAGAAAATAATTAAGAGATTTCAGTAAAAACTTTGGAGTTGACTATAATATTTAGACATCAATGAGGATAGATAAAAGTAGACAGGCTATAAAGAGATCATAGAGGAGACAGACAATATAAATGAAAATGGTCATGTACATGACGCAGAAGTGACACTATGCACTGCTAAATCGTGTAAATAGTGAGCCCTACTAACATCGTCCTGGATCCTTCGCAAGTATCGTATGCATGCTCCCACTTTCAACATGGTGGATTTCTGTTTCTAATAGTCCTCATGCTCTCAGAGGCCACATGGTAAATAGGCATAGAAAACTCATAGCCTAGGAAAGCCCCTGCATATGGGAAGGTTTTAACTAAGTGTCACTGAGTATGGGACATTAACTAACACAGGGAACAGGTAATTCTGAGTTTCCTTGGGAAATCAAATAATATCTACACCATAGAGAAAGATTGCCTAGAGATGCCTTTTTCTCCTCCTTGCCTCGCTTTCCTCTGTGCTACACTAGCTCAGCTGTAATCATCTCATTAATAAGCCACACACAAAGAATTCTGTGACATCTGCTTGCATACCTAACACAAGGAGCCAGTTACACATGGAATTGTGGTGTCAACAACTTTACCAATGGGTACTGGAGATGGAGGGTGGGGGAGGTGGGTTATCAATGGTAGTGTTTGAATGATCATACTGTGCAAGGCAAAATTACCTTGCATTGGCTTTCCTTCACTGATCTTATATCTTCAACTCTCTTGTCACTCCTCATTACTATTGCCCACTAATAAACACACTAAAGTATGTCCTGTGTTCTTTCATTGCTATGCCTGTGCAGTGATGATACCTAAGGACACCTCATGCTACACTGTCTCAAAATTTGGGGTAACCTTCCTGAACCTATGTCCTGACTCCATGTCCTAAAATTTAGCTAAAGATCTCAGAAAAACGTGTCACATCTTTGCACTACTCGAGCCTCTAGCACTCCATACTCCCTTCATCTCCTCATGACCTTGCTTTTTGCCTCACTAGGAAATCACTACAGTCTCCTCTGGCCCTACCTCAGGGCCTTGGCTTTTACTCCTCTGCTCCACTCTTTTCTGCAACATCTGCTGCATCATTCCTATGTCTCCTTCATGCATCTGGGGTTATCACCACTGTCCCTAATTAAAATGATTTATTTTAAATCATAGCCCTATCAACTCAGGTATATTGTTTTAATATTTGTTGATTTTCTTTCTTCTGAGTTTCTGAGCTCTGGACATTTAGTTTGATTTTTTTTCATAATTTTGTCTTCAGCACATAGAAGTCTTGGTTCAATGTAGGTTTTAATTTTTGTTGGCTCCATACATGAGTGAAGGTTAAAGATACTTTGCTGCACCTGGGTCTCCAAGCACATGACTGGATCACTGTGCAAGTGGTGTTTCTTATTGTTTAAGTATATTTGATTTGTATTTAATTTCTTTTAGCATGAATATTTTATCTTTTTCTCTCTACTTCATTTTGAAATGTTGCGTTTGGACTCTTCAACTGTAAGTGCATATCTAAATTTATTGAATTAAATAGTCTATAATGAATGATCAATCACTATAACATCGGTTCATAAAGTCAGTAACAGCAAACCCCAAACTTTCTATCAACACTTTTATAAAGAAATGACCACCACATTGAAAAAAATGAAGATAAACTCAGGAAACAATTAGTATATTCTATCTGGTACAAAATGTGAATTTTATAACCATAAAGCAACTATTTATACAGATCTATACAACACACTAAAGCCACTCTCCATGATTGCTTTGGACTCATTTGAAGTCAACCTTGCAAAACTTCTGATCTCACTGAAGCCTATAACTAATACACAAATGGGCAAATATAGAAAGACTCGTAACTTACATGGTAAATACAAGGCTGTCTATTTGGCAGATTGACAGAGAGAAAGAAGAGTTTAAATCATTGCCAAAATAAATGCAATGTATTTTTCACACTTGCTGTATAAAGTACACAATCCAGGTACCATATACTAGCTTTGTGCAGAATAACATCCTTCATTGGTTATTTGAAAAATGTTATGGATATAGGTAAATTAATTCTCATATTGGCCTCAGTTTGTATCAAAATTCCATCAACCTGAAACACAACTTAAATGAACTATTCCATTTAAAAACAGTTTGTTGTGCAATAGATTTGTTTCATTGCTTTTTAAAATGACAAAAATTTAGAGGTAAAGGCGTATGACCAGTGAACCCTCAAACCACTCAGCAGCAGATCATACATACATGTGACACACACATATACATAATTTTATGACTGACCACTTGGTATATTAATCACAGTCTCCAAATGTAAGGCTAAGATGACAGGATGTAGAATCAAAAAAGATAACCCTCTGGGTATACATGTGAGTAATTAACTAGATGGAGTTAATTAAGATGAGAAGACTTATCCTAAATGTGGGTAGCACCATCACATTGGAGCGAAGTTTCAAAAAGAGAGAACTAGCTAGACTTCAGATCATCTCTCTTTCTGCTTCATAAATATAACCAGTTTCCTGGACTTCCTACTGGCATGACTTTTCTGTGTAATGGACTATACTGTCAAGCCATGAGCTGAAATAAAGCCACATTTTTTTTTAGGTTTCTTCTTAGCAGGTATTTTGTAGTAGCGATAAATAAAGTAATTAAGACTCTAGCTCTGCAAGTTTATCAATATGAATATTTTTTTCTTGAGGAATTGAAATCTCACATTACTGTTGTGCTTGAAAACTAAAAATTATCACTAAAAGTAATCATTTTATCTTTAGAATCGAAATAATTTCACATAAAAGCAATTGTCAGATATAAAGTAATCAATAAACATTTTCTGGGATTCAGGAAACTCCCAGTTTGGAATAGCAGCCTACTTCCCCCATTCGCTTGCAAGTTGACAGGTACCTGTTCAATTGTTTAGGTGGGTTCTTTTTTTTGGTCACTAGTCACAAAGGAGTGTTACCTAGGAAGAGAAAATCCCAAATGAGAATATGCTTCCCATGGGTCATTTTCTTGACTATGACTGATGGAGAAGAGTCCAGGGCACTGTGAGCAGGGCTACCCTTAGGCAAGTTGCCAATGAATGGCTGAGAAAGAAAACTGAGAAGTCATGGAGAACAAGCTGATGAGCAATGTATCTATGGCCTCTGTTTCAGTTCCTGTCTTGCCTTGACTTTAAGCTGAATAATTACTTTCCTCCACAAGTTGTTTTTGGTCAATATTTTACCACAGCTATAGAAGAGCAGACTAACACATGTGTCTTCAGACATTCTCTATCCTGACTACTATACCCCACTGAGCCCAGCTCTAATACTCCAAACACAGGCTCCCTTCTTGTCTGTTTCTTAGAATTTACACTGGATAGGGGCTTAACACTCAGACTCACAAACTCATAAAGTGGCAAGAATTCAAGCCCAATTCTTGATGTAAATGTTTGTATTTAATTCATTGAACATCGCATGCTTCCCTCTATGTGCAAAGTACTTTCTCAGAATGCAAAAGCTCAGAATGATAGCAATAAATAAGTCTCCTGCAATACCGCGCAACCAAGAAGGGATCTAATATGCCATTGTATATCCTACTTGTTGCAAGCAAAATTGTTAGGTTGTTAGGAATTGATAGTTTATAATCTATTTTCATTCTATTACTGTTATGAAACATTCTGACCAAAGGCAACTTGCAGAGGAAAGGGGTTTATTTCATCTTCCACTTCAAGATCATAGTCCATCATTGAGATAAGTCAGAGCAAGAACTCAAGGCAGAAACCTTAAGGTATGTAAGCTTGCTATTTTGCCACATTACATCCAATGAAGGATGTCACTCATAGGCAAGTACCTCAGGGACCATGGAAGAGGCTATTTGCAAGCTGACTTGCTCACTTATGCTCAGGCTAAGCTTTCTTCCACATCCCTGGATTACCTTGCCCAAAAATGGTGCCACCCATAGTAATCTGGCTCCTCTTGCATCTATTGATAATAAACAGAGTCTCCCACGAACGCACTCATGAATCAGTCTAACCTAGGAAATTCCTCAATAGAGGCTTCCCTCTCAAATTACTCTAGGCTGTATCAAGTCAATAATTAAAACTAATAAGGACACCAATTAATACCCAAAATATTCAGCATACTTTTTAAGATCAATAAATTATATTGCCCATATAATAGAGAATAATAATAATTTATATCAATAATTTAATTTCAAGTCCTCCCAATAGTACTAGATATAAGGCATACATCCAATAATTAGTGTCTTAAGGAGTAATAAAATGAAAGTCCATTTGGATGTCAAAGTTGGTTTTATGTGTAATTAATTAATTTAGTATATTTTAGGTTCTGTATCAAAAGGTAATAAAAAGGAAGAACTAGGGATGTAAAACAGAGCATGACTTCTCAGAGGAGAAACTGTATTATTAGTCAAGCCTTGCAAGTCCTGGAGAACATCCTTCCAACTTCTTCCTAATTACCCAGAGAGATCCTTCAAACAGGGGCCCAAGAGCATGGCTGTGTTCTCTCTAGAAGGTTGTATGAGATCATACTGAATGAGCTTTGTTCACCCACAAGTTCACGACTCCCCCCTGGAAGCAGCAGGTTGCTTACATAAAAAGGTGAAGGAGAGCCAGGCCAGGATGGTGGGAATCATGTCCATACAACAACTCAGCTCAGCTAAGAGGCGCTTGTCACTGTTCTCAGTGAAAATACTTCAAGACTGAATGAAGCTTTGAATATTGATGAAGTCAAAATTGTGCCTTTATCCTTGATATATTTGATTGAGAACATATAAGTTCCTAGCTTAATAACTGTATTAACTTTAAGCAAGTGATCAAGAGGAGTTAATTTATAAATGGGGTTATGAATTGAAAAAACAGTACTCAGTGAACATTCAACATTGTCTTTATTTTCCTACCGTACTTTTTACATTTGTATAAGACATTCATCACTAAACCTTTGCATTTAATGAATACCATTATATAGATAAAATTAATTTCATACATCAAAGCTGTAATAATGAAGACTATGTTTCAAATATGACTTTGAATTTACCTAGAGTAAACCCATTATTTTATTCTCCAATTACTACATAATTGACTTTTTAACCACGCTGTAATTGATAACCTTATAAAAGACTTTCCATTAACCAATTTTGGAAATAAAGCTACTGCAATACTTGAACAGAGGGTCTGACGTTTTCATTTAAATGCCTTTCCCACTGGCAGAAACCTTTACTTTCTGTGTGCCTTCATTCCGTGATCTGTGACAGAATGAATGGGTTTAACATGAACAGTCTCTTGGCTAACCTTTGCCTGATACCACTAACAGTGATTATCCTACTGAAAAATTATATCAAATGTTTGCATTTGAGAAATCAATTTCCCCCCACAAATTGCAAGCTAGAGTGAAAAGAACTTACGGCTAGGGATTGAAAGGTAAAATAGAATTTGCTGAGAATGCTCTAGGATATTATCAGTTGAAATGGGAAACAGCTTTGCAACATCACTACAGAGAAATCCTAGAGTCTCTCAAGGCATTGGGAACACCAGCAAAGACTGTCATCATGGTTATGACTCTAGTGATCATTGCGAGTCAGAAGTGCTTCCACATTACAATCGAGAGTTGGGCTTATTTAAAATGTTGGAAAGTGTACCTTCCTATATTGATAAATTTCCATCAAGTCCTCAAAACACTATAGGCTTTGTGTAGTTGTAAAGTTTGGACTCACTATTTAAAGATCAGTGGTCTAAAGAAAAGCAGCAATGAGTGTAAATGACCCGTATCTCATGAGGTCTTCATTTGGCTTTTATAGGAACAATTTATTCTGAGTAGCTATATCAGGCAGCAGAGGCTGATGAACTACTGCATAAAGCAAGGCTAGATATATTCTGGCCCTGCTACATCTTGGGTGTCACCAGGAGAGAGACACAAGCCATTTTCTAAATTCTCACTGAAAAGATGATGCCTAGCCTTCCAGTTCTAAGCAAGATCTGAGCATGAAAAGGAAAACAATGTCAGTTCTCATATTAAATTTGAGTTATGATGCTACAGAGAAGCTGATATTTCCAGGAAGAGTTATAACAGCTGCAAAAAAAGGGCCATTTGCTTTCAAATTTGAAAGAGTGAAGACCCACGAGGGTCTCCGTGTAGCCCACCTGCCTGCAACTCAGCTTTTTGCACAAAATACCAGCTTCTTACAATTCTGTGTCACTTCACACAAAAAGTATATTCTTGAAGAGGTTTCCTAGTAAAACATTTGCAGTTAATCAGATAATTACTAAACCGCTTGCCAATAGCCTGCAGTCATTCACTGTTCTGAATAATAAGTGGATTATTAATTTCTTCATCATGGCCCTCAGCCCCTGAACTGGCTCCCTGTGCTGCTGCTTGAGTCCCCGCTGTGTCAGCAGCTCCACTCACAGACTTGGGCTTTCTATCCTTCACATAAACCAAGATGCAAATTATGGCTTGTAGGCCCCACAGGTAAACTCCTTCCAGTATGTAGAATACAGAGATTGTGGATTTTGTTTCTTATTTTTTTCTCTAGGAAGTCTGTTTTCAATTGCTCCCTGGTTATCAGAAACAGACCACAATGGAAGTGAGAGGCTGACGATGTTCATTTCCAGAAAAATCATTGCTATCTGTTTGAGACAAAATTGCCCACTGTTTATAGTATCTCTGTGTTGCAGGAAATTTGATGCTGTATTCTACCCGGGAATCTCTTAATTGACCATGTATTAATTAAAAGCGTTGCAGAAAGGGCTTCAGGGAAAACGAAGTAGGATACAGACCCTCGATTCCTCCCTGTTAAGAGAGAAAAAGATTCCTGTATAAGTACTAAAGTACAAGCAAGATTAGCAGAAATGCAAAGTAGGTGAATGCCATTGGAAGGACAAGCTATGGTCATGATAAAAGGCCACAGCATCCAAGGCCATAAACTAATGAGGATCCCAATGTGGAAGTAGAAGGGAATCATAAAATATTTCATTCCAGGAATCAGTAAAAAAAAAAAAAAAAAAAAAATGGGGATGAGGCAAAATAACAACAAACTAAAATTCTAAGTAAGCTTCAAAGCTGTTTAATATAGCATTCATGAAATTAATCCCTAAACTCTTTTCTCTAAAAGTAATGAGTTGGATTTTTTTGCCTCAATTAAGCAAAAAGAATAATAACTGAGGCCCTAAAAATTTTCACACAATGTGGAGCTATTAAATAGCTTTAAGACCTCAAACAGTCTTTCTCTTTGCTGTGTTTTTATATGAGCTAACCCTTTAAAAACTTATATGTTGAGAATTTGTGGTCCCTAGATAGCAATTCCAATCACAGAAAAGTGACAGGATTGTGGACATGCTGGTGGATTCATAATCTAGTAGAATTATTGAGAGGTAATAAAGATAAGTAATGGAAACATTTAACGATTGTTGAGACTATGTCCTAGGAAGACATCTCTGGACCTAGGACTCCATCAAGAGCCTGCTGCAGCTGTGTTTCTATTATGCTCCTTGACATTAAATGATGGGATCCACTAACACTTCTGCACCAAAAGTGTTCCTCTTGCTTCCTTGACCACCACCCAACTCAGCTGACATCTAGCCATTTGCTCTCCTGGCCTCCGCACTATTTTTCTTCCTTTCTCCTATACTTCTTTTTCTGTTTCTGTTTTGTCTTGTTTTCCTTTGGTTTTATGTTGTGTCTCTGTGTGTATGTGTGTGTGTGTGTGTGTGTGTGTGTGTGTGTGTGTGTGTGTGCCACCTGTGTGAGAGTGACATGGGAACCAGACTCAGCTGACAAGTTTGAAACTCGAGTTACAGAAACTTGTGAGACACTCAGCATAGGTGCTATCACATTTAAGTCGCATACTCTGAGCCATCTCTCCAGCATCAGATTTTCTGGGTGTTTGAGATAAGGTCTCATAAAGTCCATATTGATGGCAAATTCAGCAAGTAGCTGGGGATGACCTTGAACTGTTGGTGCTCCTCTATGTGCCTTCTTAGTACTGGGAATAATTATAAGCTTTTATCATCATGTCCAACTTTAGTGCCTTTTCTAAATGTTAATCTGACCATAATCTCTCTTTAGAAAACCCTTGAGTATACGTTTGCCCCATACTTAATCTAATCCAAATGGCCTGGCCAATGTCCAGGCCTGGAGATCACTCCTTTGTCCAACATCTTTATACACTACACTGTCACCTGCTTCTGTCATACTATCGCTTTATCCAGGCAGCTAGTTTAGCTAACATGGCTGAACATCACAGTTCTTGATGCTTTCTCAGACACTTGACTGCCTTTCGCAAATGGAAAACAAACCATCGTGGTAAATGTTAGAGGCAGTAGTACTTCACAGAGGGCATTTGAACACAGAAAATGGAGTAATTTCTTTTTCTTTTTTCCTATGTTTATAAAAAGCTTCATGTAGTGTTTCTTTTGGATCCTTCAATAGTTTTAATAGTGAGTTAAGGTTTGAGCAGGTGACAGATAAAATGTGATTTAGGATTAATGGCTTTGTTAGTAGCACTGCTATGTGACTTTTCCTGGAGGAAAATAAACAAATATCTATTTGTTCTAGATAGGATGTTGAAGTCTAGCCTAGTAAACCACTGATTTTATTGAACTTCTTATAAGAATATAGGCAAAAGGCTACTTAGAAAGGCATGAGTGACACAAAAGGAGCTGCATCAGGAAAAAGCCCACCCACCGGGCAGGATGAGTCATGAAAGCTGCATCCCTGAAACTCTGCTCAATTTTCATGCATCTGACCTACTGAGAGACTCTTCTCTCTTGAGCTAGTTACTGCTTACATAATTAAAGAAGATCCTTGAGAATATCTAAGTTTTAGAAGCTTCTTTCTTGAGCCTGGTGAATTTCCTTTATTTTTTAAACCTTAGCAACCCTGTCTCCTCCATCCAAAAGGAAATGTTACAGTTCAGAGAAATAGCAATGCAACACTTTTAATGATGGAGTAGTTATGGCAATGAATACATGAACCACAAAGCCAGAAATATTTCACATATGTCCTATCACAAAAAAAAAAAAGAGTACCAATGCCTTTAGGGTCCTGAGGACAAGAAAGGTCGACATATTCCTAGCACTTAACCATAATGAATGCTCATCAAATGTTAGTTGAATGCCTGAGTTTTTTTTTTTAATGGAATTTTACTGCATAGTTTCCAGGAAAACAAGCAAGGAGGAAGTGGAGCAATGAAAAACAAAAAACTGATATAGAATTTATACTGAAAAACTCCAAGTTTATATTAGCTGAGTTAGTTCTTTTCTTCATCTTAGAAGCTCATCTATCTGCAATGATTCCTTCTACCCCAAGCTCTGTATAACTGAGGTTTGGGTCAATGTTAAAACTGCATCTTAAGGAAGGCCTCATTGCAATGATTGCTGGATAAATCCACAAAGATGGAAAAATTACTGCATGCATTTTTATAGCCGACAATACCAGCCAACATTGAGTAAGAAACGTCAAAAGCATTCTAGGACCAAGGATTACAGAAGAAACCACCCACGTCATGGGCAATACTTTGCCAACATGCCTGATCATTTATCTCAATGTCCTTAATGCAATAGCTCACCCTATATGGCTGAGAGCTTGAATTCATCAAAAGGAAATTGGTTCTAGAATGTAGGCTTCAATACATCAAAGTTCACCAGGCAGACCAGAAAGAGATGGAAAGTAGATCTAATATTGCATTTGGCCGTCAGAACCTCACTCCATCTGCTGTCATTTATTCAAAGGCCTTCAGAGCAGCCTTCATTCCTCTGATGAATTTTTCAGGGCCACCCTCCATATTGGGACTTGTAAAATAAGAAATGATTACATTTGACTGGTCCTCAAATGAGAAGCATCCAAGGGAAGAAAGACATAGAAAGGACTTTCAACCTGACCCACATCATTTAGACATCAAAACAGATTAAGCCAGAGGCAAAAGTTAGGTATTCCAGGGTTGAAAAATGAAATGCAACAGTTGAATAATCTACTTAGAATGCAGAGAAACCAGCAGCAGAAGACAATTTTTGTAATTCTGCCAAAGATGAATGTGAGTGGAAGTAGGTGGAGAGATACGGTTAACAGGACTCTGAAAAAGGGCCCATGAATATTTCAACATTCACCACAGAGGAGGTGTGGATTAAAGGAACCTTTGAAAATGGAATAGGTTGGCAGCAAAGAATGCATGAGAAGAACTAAAAGTTGATGAGCCTCGTCTGAAGTCTATGGTAGGGAGTAATGAGAGATGAAAGTGGTGAGACTGGGGCAGATAATTAATTGCCAGCATGCCTTGAAGCATGTGCTAAGCAGCCCAGACTTTATAATAGAAATGTCTTATTGTCAAAGCAACATTGCTGTGCAAATCATTCCCACATGTATCACTCCTTCTTTCCATGGATAGAAAACATTCTTTTCCCTTCACCTCTCATGTTTCACCTCATCTTCAACACACCCAACCTTCAAATAAAGACTTCTAGAAAAGTCTTTATTGAGTCCTAAACACTGTTAGATCCCCATTTTCTTATGACTTTTCACCTAGACACTGTCAGTTGGTGAGTAGAACCTAGTGTATTCTTTATATCATTAATAGTGTCTTGTATGCAAGACAAAGCAATTGCCAATAAGAAATCATCATTGATTGAATAATGATCACAATCTATGTGTTTTAATTGATATTTGAATTGTACATACTTGTCATGTGCAGTATTATAATTCAATACATGCTTATAATTTATAATAATAAAATCACAGTACTTAGCTTTCCCATCATCTCAGTTTTAAATTTTTAGTAGAATGTAAGAATTTAATATATGTATGAAATGCATTGTGATATTTCAAAAGATTGCCTAATGCATTCTGATAATGTCAGAATAATTTCCATTTTACTTTCTTATCATGATATTATATTGAAAGTCCCATGAGTAATAAAGAATAATCTAGGTATACTGGCACATTTCTTTATGGCAGCACTCAGGACATTAAGGCAGGGGTCATGAGTTTCAGGCTTTGCCTTGTCTCAAAAAATAGATAGATGATAAACAGACAGACAGATAGGCAAGCAGATGAACTGGATGAATGGTTAAAAAGACAAAGTACAATCATGTTGCCTACAAAAAAAAATCATTTCATGAACAAAGATATGCACACACTAAAAGGATGGAAACAAGCATTCTATAGCAATGAGAAGCAAAGTAAAGCAAATATAGCTGTTCTCATATCAGACAAAATAATCTTAAAGACAACAGACTTTACTTTTCAGTTTCACACACACACACACACACACACGCACACGCACACGCACACGCACACGCACACACGCACGCTCGAACACATGCATGCATGCACTGTTGTGGAGTATTCACCAGAGAAGACTGCTTGAAAATGCGTTTAAGCCCATAGAAAGTCTTTATTAGCTGGCAACTATACTGGGTGCTCATCATCCCATTGTAGCCTCAAGCCTTTCTCAGGGCAAAATGTAAGCACAAAACCTATAGCATAGGTTGACATTCTTCATTTAACAAAAACAGTTAGCCAGAAGAATAACTATAAAAGCCAAAATATGAGGTTAGTACATTTAGAGACTTCCTCAAGAATTATGAACTTTGACGTATTAGGCCTTTGTTTTAGTTTTGGCTTATGGTACTGTCTACATGCTGAGTCTTACAGCCTGAATGGTACTGCCATCATGACGTCAGTTGTGCTGAGGTCTCTGTGGCCTACTAAGGTTTGAAGCCCTGTTATAGCATACATGCATGCACATATGCACTGTCACTACTAAATATGTTTTATTCTCCAGATTGTATGGGGAATAATAGAAATAAAAGGATAAATAAAATAGTCATTTTTGGACAAGTAAACACATTTGACTTTTAGCTTAGTGTTATCTTGTATCTAATGTATAACCCACCCCCTCCAAAAGTTTATATATTAAACTCCAAATCCTCAAAGGAATAAAAAGTAATGAGTTCACAAGGACAAGTCCTTGGATAAGTGACATTAGTCACCTGACCAAAGAAAGCCCATTTGCCCATTTAAGTCTCTAATCAAAAAACAGCTGTGAACCAGAAAGCGAGCTACTAGCAGACTGGTATCGGCCTGGGTCAGATTCTTCCTCCCTAGACTCCAGTAATGGAAGAAATAAATATTTGTTGTTTATCAGACACCAATTAGTGGTCTTTTGTTACAGCAATCACCAAGACAATAGCTGAGTCACTTTTGGATTTAAGACCCACTCCATGAGAAGGAACCATACCTAACACTGCTAATGGCCAAAAACCTGAGACTAGATAGGTCATTGCCTTAGTAGAAAACCTACTATAATCATTCAGCTAAAGGAATATAGCAATAAAATGCTTCCTAATAATATATTACATATTGCTATACTCATAGATCATACCCTTGCTAAACCTTCATCAAAGAAGCATCTTCTTACAGTACATGGGGATTAACACAGACATCCTCTATTGGAAAATGTGAAGAGAGTAAAAGACTCTGGAACACTCAGTCCTAAGTGGGATGTCTTCATCAAATACCTACCTGCAAGGCATGGGAGTCTATGAAAAAGAGGAGCTTCAGAAAAAGCTCTAAGAGCCAGAGAAGATGATGGATGACTCCAAGAAAACAGTGCCTTCCAGACACAACAAGACTGATGCACATATAAACTCACAGAAGCTATGCCAGCATAAATAGAACCAACTCAGTTACAAACTTAACAGGATCCCATCATTGAGATAAGGAAGTAGACACCATGTTCCATCTTTTATCAAGCAGATATTTGCAATTGAAGCTACCTGATAATGGGAAAATTGGGTTTTTCCCACTGGAATGTAACTACTATCAACCATACACCAGGGCAGGTCTCATGCCCAGGAGTAGCTGGGCAACATAAAATGAACTATTAACTCCATTGGCATTTTTGTGGATTTGTTGTTTTATTTTGTTTTGTATTTATTTGATTGTTTGTTTCAGTCTTATTCATTTTTTTTTTTTTTGCTTGTTTGGTTTGATTATTATTTTAGTGATTTGTGGGAGGATAGAGAGAATAAAAAGGTGGATAGGGAAGTAAGAGAGGATCTGGAAGGAACTGGGTGATGGAAAAAGATGATCAAAATATATTGTACAAAAAATGAATAAAAATATGGACTAGAGAGATGGTCTGGTGGATTTAGAGCACTGGCTGCTCTTCCGGAGAACCTGGGAACAATTCCCAGCCCACACATGCAGCTCACACTGTAGCTTCAATGCCAAGGAGGGATATGGACCTTCACAGACATACATGCAAAAAAACACCAATGCACATAAGATATTTTTAATTAATAAAATATAATAAAGTAATAATACCTCTCACACCTCAAGTGCCTCCTTAACTCCATTATCAGACTTCTCAAAATTGACTAAGAATCTCACCATTATTTGCTTTGACTGCATTCTAGGGCTAGTTTAACAATTCTAGGAAAAAGTGGGTCAGAAGAGATAGAGACCAGCCTTGCTGAGTGCTTAGTGACTTGGTTTAGCCATGACTGCTAGGATATAGCCATACATTTTTATGAAAATTTTAATAACTTTCAAAGCTTTGACTTTCTCACTTTTTTATATGTAAAACTAGACATCTATAGTATATACTCAACAAGTTTGGGAATATTTGTAGCAAAATTAAGTATATAAGCCATTAAAAGAAATGGTAAATACTCTTCCTACTTTTTGTAAAGCATATGTCATTGTAGTATCTTCAGAAAAATTGTCTGAGAAATATTGTAAAAGATTTATTCACATGACTCATAAGGAAGCTACAAAAGCAATTCTAATAATAAAAAAAGAATGATTTTAAGTGAGGGACAGAAAGCTGGCTCAACAGATAAAATCAACGTCCACTAAGCTTGATGGTCTGAGTTAAATCTCTGGATCCCACATGGTAGACAGACAGAACCTATCACAGAAATGTGTGCCTTCACTCGTCACTTGTGCCATGGTATATGCATGCCCACACATATATGTGTATATACAACAAATAAATGTAATCAATTTTTAAAGAGTATAATGTTAGATAAACATAAAGCAATATGATTCCTGTGACTCTTCATCCTTAGTACTATTTACCATTCCTCTTTTAGTCTTGTCCTCCCTTCCCCACCTCGTGAAAGCCCATACGTGTACATGTGTATACATACATGCATAGTTTAAAGAAGTTATTCCAATCAGGGTTATGATGCTCTCCCACCAAGTCCCAAGAGCCATAGACTATCTAACAAATACCTCAGTAACAAACACTAAGCATAAAAAAATTTTTTCCACAGGCTGTTGGAGAGTCCAGGAGAACCCTAACCAAGTGCTATTGCCATTGCACTTGGTTACCGAATACTCACAGATAAGAGTAGCTCTTACTTTCTTGTTAATAAGGCTTCTTTTTGCAGAAGATAGAGGCAGCTACCAAGATCTACAGCTTGTCAAGATACAGAGAATACATGGCTTTACTGTCCTCAACACTAACTGATACATCATCATCACAACCTCTCAACCTAAGTAAGACTCAAAAAATTCTGAAAGAGGAAGGCAGAAAGACTGTAAAACCCAGAGGCTCAGAATCCCTCCTGATAGAATGTATCCCCTAGACAAAATATGAAAAAGGCACCCAGAAAATCTCAGGGAAAAGGTTGACTGAACAAAACAAGCATAATGACAACTGTTGACCTGCCAAGAAAGACAGGGAAAGTTCCATGTGGTCCTACCCCTAGATAAATAACTACAGGAAGTCAAGGACTGCTGAAAAGGGGAGAATCAGTCATCTTCAGGTAACTCCCTCATACATTGTCCATTCCCAAGTGGTCAGGCCAGATATACACGTATGCATGTGACAGGCACATACAAGCAAATCTCAATGGACTTAGAATGTTAAATATACATGGTTGTATACACATTCCTATATATATGTATGTAGCAATAAAAATTAAGATAAAGGTCATAAATTTGGGAGGCAGAGGCAGCAGATGAGGGGATTTGTATAGCTGTATGAAATTATCCAAAAATAAAACTATTTTAAAAGAACATATTATAATAATTAAAATGAATATGTACATGTCCTAGTTAGCTTTTCTCTTGTTATGATAAAAAAAAACATTACCAAAAGCAACTTGGGAAAAAGAAGGGTTTATCTGACTTACAGATTACAGACCATCATTGAGAAAACTAAGCCAGGGGCTCAAGACAGGAGTTTGAAGGCTTGCTTCCAGGCTCATGTTCAGGTATTGTTCTTATACAGACCAGGCCCACTTACCTAGAAATGGCATCCCTCACGGTGTTCTGGGTCATCCTACCTCTATTAGTAACCAAGACAATGTCTACGAGCTGATCTGATGAAGACAATTGCTCCTCAATTAAGATTCCCTCTTCCTGGGTATGTCAAGTTGACACTCAATATATCTTGCTTGTTTTACCCAATTTTATTGTTCTGCTAATGTCAAATGTCTGTTATCTATAGATATTTGTGAACTTAGCACTGACTTGTAAGGTTTTATTTTTTTTCATCAGTAATTTGCCTGCAAGCAAGTGGTGACTTTTTAAAGTTAGACAATGCAATTCTTTCTTGTCAAGAAATTGTAAGACCACACTGACAAGTTCTAGGAATTTGAAGTCCCTCTCTGCTTATAATGAATTAAGACTTTCAAGGCCTAAGATCAACTATTCCTTCTTAACTTACTCAGCTTCCTGCTGTCAACCAAAAATGGGCCAGAGTTAATGATCACTTTTTTAAAGCCTCAAATATTCAACAGCTAGCTTAATAGTAACTTAAGACATCAGTGCAAGAGGATAAATTACACTCTGCTGGCTGCAGGAATATCTATTATTCTCAGCGAACACAGTCAAGGAAAATTGTGAGACGTATCGGGCACCAAACGAAATAAAAGAATGGAGCTCCAAGATAATACCTGTCAGCTGGGGAGAGGGCAGAGGGTGTCTTTCACACGTCTTGTGGCAGTGTACAGAAACAGAAAGGTACCAAGGGTAGAGAGCACAGTGAGATTAAATATGATCCTGAACAGCAATATCCCCAGAGATCCCGGGCTTTTGATTCTTCCAGACCTAAAAATTGTCAGGATTCTGAGTAAATCACAAAAGCAATTGTCATGGAGAACATTTGCAGCTGCTCGAACATCTATTTTAAGGTGAGGGAAGCTGGCAGGCAAAGCAGGGAATCCGAGAAATAAAGAATGAAGAATATAAAACACTGTTGAAAAGTAGGAGCAGGGCTGTTTGAAGCAATTCTGCCTCTGTGTTTACATTTATAGGGAAGGCTGTTTGTGTGATTGCAGTAATACGTGTTTTTACAATTTTAATGTATGATAGTATTGCCAATGAATCCACCAGGAAAAAAAAAAAAGAATAAAAGTCAGACTAGTTTCCAGTCATAGTCCAGATTTACCTCCCTCATAACTTTTCAACTGCCTGAGTTGAAATGTTTGTAGAAGAAACTTCTGAATGACTACTGACTGCTAAGGCAAACATAAATAAAATAGTAATTTAAACACGATGATGGTGCTAGCAATTGTAGGAGATGTACACAGATCTAGTGTGGAGTTTTCTTTCTATAACTGTTCAGTGTCTATTCTCCTAAACCTAAGAGACTGGAACGAGTCTCCTTACTGATGCCATGGACGTCATTTGTAATCATAAACAGTTGGTGGAGCAGAAGCTGGTAATTTCACTATAACATTAATTCACATATCCAGATGGGATTATGCACTGTGGGATTACTTTAGAAGCTAACTTATCTCTAAATATTACAAGCAAGATGTTTAGCTGTCTCTTGATGTTTACTAACCTTTCATGGCTTTCATTTCTAACATAAATTCCTATTAAAATTGGTGGATCAACTTGAGCTTATTTTAGGTTGGATCTAGAAATGCCTTTTTAAGGAAATCATTCTTCAAGGACATTCATGTTATAGTTGGCTATATGGCAAGGGTAATATGATTCATAAAAACACAGCATGATCAAACTAACACACTAACAGAATCAAAGCAACTCCAAAATCTTACATAGTTCAGTAGTGATATGTATTAACTACTTTTTATCTACTTAAAAGGTGTTTGCTTAATACTCAGTAAATTGTCTAGACATTAGAGAAATAAATATCATTAGATGATGAACTCTGGCTTCTCTATTGCAATCATTCAGAATTTGTCAGATGGTATAATGGGGTCTTTGTGTTCAATTTTAGCAAGTTTAAGGGCTGTTTCTAACAGTTTCCTGATTGGATAAATGTTAATGTATGTGTATGTGAATGAAAGAATTTATGCGCTCAATAAAATAAATACAGCCATCACCACAAACAGTTTCCTTGTGTTCTCCTGCAAGCCTTCCTTCTTTTTCCTTATATGCTTCTTTTCTAGGAAACACGGATTGCTTTTCCGCTGTGATGGGTTCTTCTGCATGTTCTAAAACTTTATATAATTAAATAGTATACCATTTATTCTTAGTTGTGTGATTTCTGTTACTTGTTGAAATATTTTGGGATTTGTCCAAATTATGCATTTCAACTTTTCTTTTTTTTTTCTATTGATGAGCAATATGCCATTAGTGTAAATGTACCACAATATGTTTCTGTTAGTTTTTTTATTTACTTTAAGTGGATGCTTATTGTAGGTTGCCTTCAGTTTTACAAACAAACCTGCTATAAAGAAGCTTGATTTTTCCAAAAGAAATATCAGGTGGCTATGTTTTGAAAGTCAAATGCTCCAAAAAGAGAAGCAGAAAGATTTTGCTTTTAGGTTTTCTCTTTGTGGTTGGCAGAGAGAGGGTGAAGACACAAAGCTTTAATAACTTTATCTACATCTCCCCTGGGGAGCTACCTACAGTGGAATTACTGAAACACTCCACAAGCATGGGAATCAACCTTCAGTTACATGACATTTGTCTTCAACTGCAAGGCCCTGATCAGCTTTACTTAGATGTCATCAAAAACTAGAGACTACACCTCACACATTGCTGAAAGCCCAGATTTTCCAGCTGTATCTGGATCACAGGCTCACTCAGTAGATATTGGTAGGAAAGGAAGAACTGGAAAGAGAGGAGATATAAGAAAAGGGGGAGAAAAGCAGACAGGCTGTATAAGCAATAGGCAAATGAATGATATTTCACATATGTTAAATAAATATTTTTATCTAAGATATTCACTTGGGATGGAAGCACTGACAAAATCTGGCAGTTGCTAAGGATACTTGCATAATGCTAAGGATTTCTCTGTCCTGGAAATAGGAGATAAACCCACTCTTCCTTCACACTTCCACTCACCTTTCTTTCCTGACCTTCTAGTTAATACCAAGAGACTCTTACAAGACAGCTGTATGCAAACTGCCACGCCCCTTATATCCCCAGTCATAGCACAGTGCCTCAGACACTCAAGCACAGTCCAGTCTAAGTCACTCACTATAGATGACCAAGGACCCAGTCTCCAAAGCTTACAAATGTAGGCACTGACATTCCCCAATCCCCGAGTGAAAAGGACCTGGAACCGCAGGCCTTCTCTGGGCTACTTGTGACATTTCCTCTTTGTAGAAAGCTTTCCTATTCATCTTCACTAGAAATACCATGTTCATTTAAATCTTCCTGACATCCTGCTTTGACTGTCAAGAGCTCTCTTTCTCTTAAAGCTAGACTACTTACTTTTCTCTTCCTCTATGACCTTTATTCAGTCAAGCCTCATAATAAAACTAGTCATATATTCATAATTAGTCACTAATTTATGCTTTTATTAAACTATGCAATTCTTAATAGAATCATTCTCATTCATCTTTATTATTCTCAATCGTCTTCCTCCAGTGGCCTTCAAGATGGCTTGTAACGAGTAGGGGCTTAATAAATGTTGATTTTATGATAGATTAATAAATACAAACTTTCTAAGTGTTTACATTATTTGAATAGTGAGAGAGAAGGTACTTTAACATCATTCTGGCTTCTCCCACCCTCATGTGAAGGCTACATCCACATTGCAAATAGTAGAAAAAGCTGTGGGCAAATCCAATTAAAGCAGAAATACAGTTTGATGCAGCAAATTCTTTTAGCAATCCTTTGAATGTAACTCACATAAGTTTTTACCCAATTCCATAGAGGGATCCTAAACAAAAAATACAAGCCAAGTTAGTTTTGCTATGAAGGAATGCAAGGTGGGGAAATTCTCGTGTATACGAAGACGAATGATGGAGATCTCTGGTCAAGAGAAAGAAAATAGACTCTTGAATTTAAAATGTTGCAGGATATCTAAGATACTATTAAATGAAAAAAATGAAAAACTAATTTTATAAATGTATGACAGGCAAGGTTATAGCTCTGTCCAAGGTCAACCTGACATAAGCAAAGCTACAAGCTCAGCTTATAATATTGTACACACATTGCAGACCAAAATAAGCCTGTTTCTTTTTACTTTGAATTAGAGATATCTATTTCCATTTTTAAGAATGATGAAATTGTTTGTAGTAGGCAAATGTTCTCTAATGAGGAATATAATACCAAATAATTTATATAGCAATTGTGGTTTTAAATCACAAATGTAAAAAGAGCAAGTAGGGGAAATAAATTACCTCAAACCAGTAAACCTCCAGAATTGAGCTAATGGCTAGACATTGTCTTTTCATTAGGAACATATGTTATTCTTGAACATGGTCTTGAAATTCGGAATCTGATCTCTCCTGGCCAAGAGCCAATACATAAGAGCAAAGAACCAAGCATAAAATCTAATTTGTAAACAGTTCCTGATTGGGAGAAATAGAGACGTGAAGTACTTTAAATACATTTCCAGTCTTCCCATATCTTATCAGATCATGGTCTGTGACTCATGCCTAAAGAGCTATGTTGGAAATATTTAAAAAACAGTGTAAATCTTTGTGGTTGGTGTTGAGCATTTAGGTTGTTATTGAGCCAACAGTTAGGAACCTCAAGATAAGCAGTAATAAAATTAGTCTTGCCAAAACCCCAGCTAGTTTAACATAGCTAGTCACAGATTGGATTGAGGTGAATCATTTTTTTCCTTTCTATACCCTCCCCCATCTCATAAAATGAAGCATGCATATATCTAATGGGAATGTTTAGCATCATTTAAAGTCTTTAGAGATTTTATACGGTGTCCAAAAGGCAATAAAAAATTACTGAGCATGAAGATTCCTCAAGATTCTTCATCCAAGTGGCTAAAATTAGCAAAGAAAGACATTACTGAGTGCCTTGTCAGAGGAGAAGGGATTCTAACAAGCTCAGAGAGTCTTTGGAAACAAGTACACATCAGTAATGAGGTTTTGAAAAATGAGTGCCACCAGGAAGGACCATCCTAGCTGTCAGACTAGTGACACCAATAAACATGGCAGTCCAAAAACCATTGTCATGGTTTTCTCTCCAAAGAAAAAACAATACCCCCTAACCTCTCCACCCACTGGGCACCCCAATCTGCCCTTTTAAACAACTCACTGGACATTATCCCACTCCAGACAAAAGCCTCCCTTTAACTCCAGCCCTTTGTTCAGCTGAGGTTGAGTGCCTGCTCAATTAAAAGGTATTGGTAATTCCCCACTGGTTCAAACTCCTCCTGAGACCAATCTGCAACTGTCCCTGCTGCTGCCCCAGCAGCTTTCCTCTACATAGCCTGATTGATACCTACCACAGGCTGGTTAACATCTGGAAAGCCCTACCAGAGGCTTCATGGTATTTTGAGACTGAGAGTCCCTTTTACAGATCTCCATCCACAGCCTATGGTACTGTGTACTAAGTTACTGTGTACTAGGTGCCTATTTACCTTTCCCATCATTCTCTACCTTTACTTTTCACATAGACTTCCCCAACTCGCCTTTACTTGACCTCTCCCAGCATTTTACCACAAACAATTGTTTTCTACTAGGTCCTGACCACTTCTCACCTAACCCTATTTCTACAACCTCAACTTTCTAATGCCCCATCTACCCTCATCTTTCTTCAGGCTTGGGCTTGCCTTCCATAGCTTCATGCAGTAGAGTAGCCTAATGGAGAAAATAAGGAGTGTTGGTTGTTGCCTTTGTTCTTTTAACAAGAGTCTTTCTACCCCATTCAAAGAGTAGTTTGAGTGGGTAAGCATGGAGAGTCCGGAGAGTCCGGGGGAACTGGCTTCATTGTGGTCTCCACAGAGCTTCTTATGGCCTGACTGCTCATTCTGCTTCAGCTAGTGATGATTTCTAACAGTCCTAGAACAAGTTACTTTACACCACTGAAAATGCTAACCAACCACAACTAATTCAATAAACTATTTCAGAAAGAAGTGAATGTCATTCTAGACAGCAGCATTTGTTTGTTTGTTTTTTCCTGAAACTCAATTTTCAATGTTACAATTCTCCCTGAAGTCAAGCCGTTGTCATTGTCTTCATTCAGCAGTGTTCCCAGCCATGATATTCAGCAGGTCCAGTACAATGCTATAGGTATATATAGGTATGGTCTTTAGTCTATAGGTATTTTCATTCTTCATATTAGAATTCTTTTGCAGGGATTTTTTTGTTAGATAGCTTTACTATTTTCCTCTTAGGAAGAGGTTAGAAACACCATTGAAAAGTCATGGCTTCTAATATCCATTTGTAGATTCTTCTGTGTGTGTGTGTGTGTGTGTGTGTGTGTGTGTGTGTGTGTGTGTGTTACACATGTCAGGAATAAGAGAACACAATAGGTCTAAAATGAAAGGTTAATAGAAAATATATAACTGAAGATAAGAGACACAGTAATGAAAACCTAACATAGACATAGTATCGCTGGAGTCTTACAGAGTGAGAACACAGTAATAGAGTGCTATCAGGAGTAGCCCAGTAGTCCCAAGTGTTCTAAAGATTAAGAAAATATAACTCAGAGATTTAATAAAGTCTACTAGATATTAGTGTTCTCTAGCCAAAACATAGTCAAATTGCTGAATTAAAGAATAAGGTATTTATGATAAACAGAAAGAATGATAAAAAGACTTAGTATCTTTGAAAGAACAATGATAAACCTGAAAGCTAAGTCTTCAAAAGAAACAGTGCAAATCCAAAGGAGAATTAATATTTTGACTATATATATTTAACTCAAATATGTATTAAGCAAAGTTACCTTTCCAAATCCACGTTAAAACAAATATGTTGTCAAAGAAATAAAAATAATGAATACATCAGTAGTAGACCTAAAATGCAAAAAATATTAAAAAATAGTTTCTCAGACATAAGGAAAATGACCCCAGTAAGGTGGAGAGAAATGGAAGAAACCACACCACATTGACATTTGGCCTCTCTGCATGTGTACACATGTCCTTAGGCACTTTCATGCAAAGGTATATACACATATGCAAACATAAAAATATATTTTAAATGGAACAAGGAAATAAAAAACAATTAAGATAATAGAAAATTAAAATAAATACAGAAGCCGGGCGGTGGTGGCGCACGCCTTTAATCCCAGCACTTGGGAGGCAGAGGCAGGCGGATTTCTGAGTTCGAGGCCAGCCTGGTCTACAGAGTGAGTTTCAGGACAGCCCGGGCCACACAGAGAAACCCTGTCTCAGAAAAAAACTAAAAAAAATAATAATAACTACAGAAACACAATATACAACATGCACCCTAGTAGAATTTGTATAATTTAAAATGTGGGCAAATTTTTAAAATTAGACCCTTTAGTTACTTTTTACATCAGATCTGGATGCAAGTTTTTGTGGCCATAATGGAGGAAGAGTACTCTGAAGCTGGCCTCACAGCAGTATAGTTTGGTATAGAACATAGAGCCAAGTTCAAACCTTGTAAATCCATGAATATTGGGGGAGAATTCATAACTACAATTTAAATAAATAATCATAATTCCTACCCACACTGTAAATATCAGTGTGGGTATATACTTTATATACCCTCAGGTAAATAAAGTCTTCTCTCCTCATGAAGAAACCTCGCTTAGGAAACTTTAAAACATTTCTCTCAATATGTGATAAAAGAAACAAACAAAAGTCCATAAAACAATTGGAGTTGTTTTGATAAAAAAAAAAAAAAACTTGAAATTCTACAGGCATATCATATTAGTATTATATTATCATATTATGTTATGGTTTTTGCACAAATGCCTTTCTATTATTAGCTGTACTTGGGGAAATCTCACAAAAGGAATTTATCTTATTGTATTAGTTCAGAAAAAGAACTGATAGGATGGTATGTATTAAATGGAGTAACATATACATACCGAACAGGTTGTACTTAGGTGTTTAAGAGTACATATATAACAATCAATAAACAAAGAGAATTTGAAAAAGAGCAAGAAGCTTTATCCAAGAGAGTTTAGAGGAAGGGAAAGGAAGGGAAGGGAAGGGAAAGAAAGGAAAGGAAAGGAAAGGAAAGGAAAGGAAAGGAAAGGAAAGGAAAGGAAAGGAAAGGAAAGGAAAAAATGATGTGATTCTATTATGATCTCAAAAACTAAAAACAATTTTAAAAGGGGTGATTTACTAGAGTGGCTTACAGATCTGGTCCAGCTACTCTGATAATGGCTGTCTCTCAATGGAAAGACAAAGTATCTGGTAGTTAAATCCACAAATTGGAAGGGCTCAGCAGTTCTAATCTGGTACTGGAATTTGCGAAATTCATAGAGAGCTGCTGATCTTCAGTGTACATTGGATTCCCAAAGTAGCCAGTTCTAATACCATCAAAGGATGAATGTGTCAGTAAAAGTAAAGGCAAGCAAGCAAAAGAAAAATCTTTCTTCTTCCATGTTCTTTTATGTGGGCTCCCACCAGAAGATATGGCCTAGGTTTTTGGTAGATCTTTCCACTTAAGTGATCCAAGCAAGAAAATATCTCATAGACCTAGCCAGATGCAAGTGTTTTTACTTACTTCCAGATGTAGTCAAGTTGACAACCAAGACTAACCATCATACTCATCTTCTTCCTCATAACAGCCATAAAAATGTTTAACAGAGCTAATATTAGTTGTGGTTAGCTTTGTTAGCTTGATAGAACCTAGAACATCTGTGAAAACAGTCAAAATGAGGGATTGCTGAGTTAACCTGTGAGCATGTCTGTGGAGACACAAGGTTGTTAATTGGTTAACTGCTATGCAAAGATAGAATCCACTGTGAGTGGTACCATTCCTAGGCAGAATTTCCTGACCTATATAAGAATCCAGAAGAGAATAATCAAGTGAGTGTGTGTGTGTGTATTAATTGTCTCTTCTTTTAACTATGAATGTGTTCTGACTGGTTATTTGAAGTTTCTGTCTCGACTTCTCCAAAATGATATAATATAATCTGGAAATAAAAATGTAACTTTTATTCTCCTGTGGTAATTGCTGTCTTTGTCTGCCTACCTAGGCCTAGTCCTAGAAGCTTGTAGCCTCTGTACAATCTAATCCAAACCTAGAATATTTTCACCCTCTGAGACTTACTGCTGAGTACACTTACTTTTTCTAGTTCTTTCTGAACTCTATTAGCTGGTTTGACTCAGCTATTCTGGTTCAAACTCCTCTTCAAGTTGACTGATTCAAACTGGCTTCTCTCTCAGCTTCTGACTGAATTGTTCTACTTGGCCTCAAACTAACTCTAGCAATCTGTTCTAATCTTCTGTCTCCTTCTCATTCTCTGGCTCATTCTGTCTTCACTTGTGTCTAGCTTGTTCTGTCTTCAACCTGTCTGTAAAACTCTCCTAGAAAAGCCTCCTCCTCCTCCTCCTCTTCCTCCTCCTCCTCCTCCTCCTCTTCCTCCTCCTCCTCTCTCTGTGCTGCTCTCTCTTAAGTCACTTCTCTTTCTTCTTTGTTCTCATAAGAGTTGGACATATCCTATTCTATCAAATCTTTCTGTGATTTGTATGCCTTTCAATTAGACATCACTTTCCAACATGGGTTCTTCCTTCTAAAAACTAACTTCACCTTCATTGTTTGGGATTAAAGATGTGTGCTAAGGGTGAGTCTATATTCCATCCAGAATAGCCATGTTGCTGGATTATAATCCATCTACATAGAAATTTAAGATAAAATATTCCCTTTTGGCTCTTAAGTTGATTTATGTCAAGGTTTTTTTACTTGTTTATATGCTTGTGGTTTGGTTTTGTTTTGTTTTGTTTTGTTTTGTTTTGTTTTGTTTTGTTTTGTTTTGTCACAGCAACAGAAATGAAACTAGAATGTTGGCTGTGGCTGTTCTGATCAAGCATCACCAAAAAGTGCATTTTTCCCAATATGATCAGATATTCCAAAGCCATTCTTGACCAGTGCTGAGTATATCAAGATCCCTGGACCTCTCTCTGTGTCCTAGGGGGAGAAAGGAACTTTTGTGTTCTTAGAGGATTAATCACAGTATGTACTGACGTTAAGTGTACTGTAGAGATATCCCCTCACATTTTGTACTAAATCTTATGAAGTTATACTTTCTATGCTCTGTAGTTATATTGTTTTGCTTTCTGTCCCTAAGGACAAGATTCTAGACTCATCTCAGTTACTATTAAATATGGATGTACTTGCTGGAAAGCATCCAACTCATGTTTGGAAAAATGGGAAGCCATTCACACTTCTATCTATTATAGATATTAAAATCATACCAGCATGCCTACAGAAATGAACAAACTAAAAAATTAGTGGATACTAATGATTGGAAGTACTCACCCACTATAGGAAGAAGTAGAAGAGGAATACACTAACATCCTCTCTCTTTTGTTTCATAATTCACTAAATATTAAGTCTCTGTCTAGTTCTGCCTCTATTGTTATAGCTTGATCTAGAAATCAAATTTAAGGGAAGAAGCCTGTTTATCAAATAGTCCCTTGCTCTCATTATGTGCCTTAGGCTGTTATAGCCGTGTGCCAACCACAGTGCCACACCATGCATTGATTTAGCTGGCAGCATGAAATTCAAGCTTTCCATCACCGATATTGAATTCTTCGCAGTGATTTTTGTTTAGTATTCTTATTTGTCACTTCACATCTTTCAGCTTTACTAATAAAATGCTAAAGAAAACCAGGAATACTGCAAATGAGCTCCATTAGTTTTAGCACTTTATTAATAGCATTTAACTTGTACTATTAAACTATTAACATATAATAAAAAGCTAGACTATTGCATTAGCAGGGTAAATGTATTCCAGTGAATAATAATAAACCATTAGCAATTTACTAGAAGCTCAATTTAGCTTAAATTATATTGATAACAATATGCCTTGTTTGCTCACATGAAATTTAAAAAAAAACACTCTCAAGAATTCATATAAAATACCTTATGTCATTTGTGTGTGCTAAAACACGTAGATAGAATGGGGAGTAGAGTAATTGTCTAAATTAACATTTGAGACAGTTCTCAGAACAGCCATCATTGTATCAGCCTTACAAAATATACACCCATCTCTTCTTATATTCAATATTCTTATATTGAATATATTCAATATGCTACTTTTGATGTAGCTTCTGAAGTTAGGTAGTATATATAGTTTTGCCTGCATATATGTATGTGCACCAAAAGTGTTCCTGGTGTGCCACGAAGCCAAAGGGGATTGTTAGATCCTCAGGAACTAGAGTTATAGATAGGTGTGAACCACATGTGGGTTCTGGTAACCAAACTCGTATTCTGTGAAGGGCCAATGAGTGCTCCTAATTTCTGAGCCATCTCTCTAGCACCTCTTTTCTTGAATTTGTGTGTATCCATTTGTACTTGGTTTTACAGTGACTTAGTAAGATATATCATGTTGGCCCTCTTGGAACTCTGTGGTGATTTATGGGCCTAATGGTCCTTCATAAAGTTAACAATATGATTGACTCTTCCATTACAACAGTCTTAGCATGGGAAGAAACTTTAATCAACCAACCCTCTTACTCTGAAGAAATCCTCTCTATAGAATTTTATAAGAATTATAAGAAATGCTAATGTCTGCCTAAAATCTCACCTTGCTATTTTATATCCATGAACATCCATAGATTTATGAGACAAGTGCTGAGACCCAGGGCTTCAACTTCTGCTTGATGTTCTAGCAGGTAAGAGGCAGAGACAGGCCAGAAGGTCATTCAGGCATTCCTGCAGCAGATGCCCTGTGCTCAGGCATTACTTTTGATGTAGTATCTGAGGTTAGGTAGTCTGTGCTGAAGCAATTCAGAAGAAAAGACACTCATTTTCTCCCTAAGCCACTCATGGAATTTTTGGACATTTTCCATTCAGCACTGATATTTATATCTCCCAGTCTTGAAAAGAATCCCTTGGAGTAGCACAAAATAAATCAAATGCCTCTACCATGACATATCTTCAAGTATGTAAAAAGATCAACTTCTTCCCCAGAAACCTCTTTTTTCTCAACTTAACACTTCTCGGTTCTTTCAAGTTGCCTTCTCATGACACACCATTTTAAACCTTGTCACAAACACCAAAGAACAACATCCTAGGAGTGAACTGGCCATTAGACATTATGGTGAGATGCATCTTTTCTCATCTTTGTCTGGTAAACCAGAGATACTTAGCATTTTAGATGCTATTTTAATTTCTGATGTAATCACCAGTGACCTGTCAAATGAATACAATATAAGAAAAAGAATAAGAGTGTGATGGATTTTTGTTGTTGCTGTAAGTTAACTGTTTTTACAGTAGAAAAAATTTAAAATCCTTATAAAATCTCTCTAACACTATCATTTTTAGGTGCTTCTCACCTTTGAAATTAGTTTCATTAACAATGCCACAAATGAATGGAAAACCCGGAATTTTCAGTTTTTAAAAGGTTTATTTAATTTATGTGTATGAATATTTTGCCTGAATGTATGTCTGTGTATTACTTATGTGACTGGTGCCTGTGGAGACAAGATGCTATTGGATTCCCTGGAACCAGAGTTACAGATGTTGTGAGCTGCCATGTGGATGCTAAAAACCAAACCTTGGTCCTCTGAAAGAGCAACAAATACTCTTAATAGCCAAGGAATTTCGCTAGTCCCCAAAATGTTTCTTTCTAATGGCAGCTTTTATATTTCTATTTAAATGCCTTCATTTTGTTCAAAGTGAATTTTCAATTTGGTAGTTAGATTTGAAGAGAGTTAAAATGGAGAAATGTTACAGAAAGACAGAAAGATTTTCTCTCAGCTTAACTTTTGCCTTAATTATTTAGTGTGTGTGCATTTATTTTCTTATATTTGTCTGAACAAAACCACATTTTGTGATTAGTTTTCAAATCAATCAATCAATCAATCAATCAATCAATCAATATCTCACCTAGGGTTTCCCCTTTCCTATTGTCTTAGAAGTTTTCAACACTTTCTGCAAAGCTAAAATTCAAAGACTAAAGCAAACTGATTGGGGTTTATACTTGAGGGACACAAGGCTCTCTGAAGGTCTGCAGTAATCACAATTCTGTCCATAATAGTCGCGAGTTATGTACCTGAAACAGCAGAACAGAGATGTGTCTGTGCCTAAGTCAGGCAAAATAAATTATGTAATCCATGTTCATTTTATTTGAAAAGTCCCATTCTCTAGAAGCTGGGAGAGCTGACAAGCTACTGATACCATCATCTGGTATGGGCAGTGAGAGTAGAAGTCCACACAGGAAGGACTGATGTGGAGTGAATATAAAACAAGACTAGAGAGGAGAGATAAAGATCATCCTGTAGGAAAGATACACTTTTCATTTTGTCTTGTAATAAGCAAACCCAGCATTTTGTCTGGACACGAGAATTCACGTAATGGTAAATTCATTCTTCATCAGCTTTCCACAGAGAATTCCACATTTCTGTGCCTCAGGCAGTATTGGTATCAGCAGACTGCAGAAGCTGTGAGCATAACTTATGGAACCACCATATGGTACAACAATAGGAACGTTTCCCATGTTCCCTAGAACTCCAGTTTTCAAGGGCTTGCACATGACTGGTATCTTAGGTGGTCCTGTGCTTGTTTTTATCAGTCAGAGGCTATTGGGTGTTATAAATTGTTAGAGAACACCTTTTTTCAAATAAGACAATAAGGCGCAAGTCGCATTGGTTGTCTACCAGGGACAGGGTTGATCTTCTCAAATTCTTGAACAATTTTGAGTCACTCCTTTTCCATATCTTAGTCTGGAACATCTCAAAGGGAAAGAATTGTCCTGTTCTCATTGTTTCCATCTCTATTGAGCATCTCTCTCTCTCTCTCTCTCTCTCTCTCTCTCTCTCTCTCTCTCTCTCTCCCCTCTCCCTCTCCTCCCTCTCCCTCTCCTCCCTGTCCCTGTCCCTGTCCCTGTCCCTTTCCCTCTCCCTCTCCCTCTCCCTCTCCCTCTCCCTCTCCCTCTCCTGTCCCTCTCCCTCTCCCTCTCCCTGTCCCTGTCAATGTCCCTGTCCCTGTCCCTGTCCCTGTCCCTGTCCCTTTCCCTCTCCCTCTCCCTCTCCCTCTCCCTCTCTCTCTCCTGTCCCTCTCCCTCTCCCTCTCCCTGTCCCTGTCAATGTCCCTGTCCCTGTCAATGTCCCTGTCCCTGTCCCTGTCCCTGTCCCTGTCCCTGTCCCTGTCCCTCTCCCTCTCCCTCTCCCTCTCCCTCTCCCTCTCCCTCTCCCT
>JANHMN010000004.1:52843012-52903869 GCA_030674055.1 Rhabdomys pumilio | reverse complement strand
CCCTCTCCCTCTCCCTCTCCCTCTCCCTCTCTCTCTCCCTCTCCCTCCCTCTCCCTCTCTTCCATCTCCCTCTCCCTCTCCCCCTACCCCTACCCCTCTCCCCCTATACCTCCTTCTCCCTCTCCCTCTCCCCTCTCCCCCTCTTTCTTTTTTTTTTATTGGATATTTTATTTACATTTCAGATGCCAATCCCTTTCCCCATTTCCCTTCCCCAGAAAACCCCTATCCCGTGCCCCCCCCCTTTTCCATTTGGCTTTTATACAATTTTTTAAATGTTAATCAAGGGCTTTGTAAATATGGTAATGCTCAATCAGAAGTGTAACCTAATACCCAATCTAGCTATGTAAACTATCTTTGACTAGTGGAGACATGTGAACTTCTGCCTCCATGCCCCCTCTCTCTCTTTCTCTCTCTTTTTCTCTCTCATTACCGAGAGCTTCTCATCTGCTTCATCTTCTCCTCTCCTTACTCCATCTTTTCCTCTCGGTGCTCCTTTCCCCTTAGCTCCTCCTACATATTACCCTTCCTGTTAAAATAAAACTTTTCTCTCAAACTACAACTAGAGCATAATTATTCCTATTTGTACCAGTGAGGTACAAGATAGTCTTAATACCCAGTCCCTCCTCTTTTTGACTAACCAGAACCTCTGTCGTCTCTCTTGACTAGAACACTTAGTTTTGAACCTGGCTTTTTCTTGGATTTAGAATGAATGCCAGCTAAAAACCCTCTACTCAGATCTTTTCTCTCAAGGTAAGTAGCCTGGATTGGCTATGAGTCTATAGGTCTTAAATGCCGTCAGAAATCCAGAATGACTAAATTAACTGAATTTATGGGAAGCAATAAGCATAGCTTCTAAAACTTAGCCAATTTATAGAGACCGCTGAACACCTGGACAACCTTTATACTACCGAACGTTGGAGCATCAAATCTTCAGCCTTCTGGCCCAAACTCATCTGACAGACTTTAGTGCTGCAGAATTATTAAGGGCTGGTTACTCTGTCTAGGCAGATATAATCAGTCGACTGTTCTGCAAGTGTGTCCTTTTCTGTAGATGTAGAGAGGCAATTCTTGCCTGGTGGCTGTCTCACCACAACAGGAGTAACTCCAAAGATACTCAATTTCTTCTTAGAATCCTAGACAGGAATCTGTCAGAAGCAGACAGGTCTCTAATCAAAATGAACATTAATATATAAATATTTGTGACGTCAGTTCTATGGATTTCTGACGTTTTGAAATCCAACTATCCATGTAAGGTAACCTGGACTGTTGTCTGTTAACTCCTCTCAGCTATTTCTTAATAAAATATAGAAAACACCCTAACAATAAACTCAAAGTCATGAATTTGCTATAGTCCCTTAACTCACAGGCTAGTCATCCCAAGTCAGTTAAAAAAGTTAAAGAAGGACTGGGCCTAAGTCTTGTATTTCTAAATGTGTTATACAGGCACAATGCCCATGAGAGTATCTATATTCATTTCACTTTCGTATTGATGAGAAGCTTATACCAACGAAAACCTTAAATTTGAAATCCAAGTGAATTTTCTACCATTTTAGAAATTATAACTTCATCTTGATACTAAATTATACAGATTTCTACCAATAGGTTATGGTTATGCCATAAATCCTAGCTAATCCTCCCTGTTCCAACAAAATCACTGCTGTTCCCCAGAGAGACAGCCCCATATTAACCACCTTAGTCCCCAAGCCCAGGGAATAGGGGCGCTGACTCTTCTTTAACTTCTTCAAGCTGATTACGGGCGTTGAGACATCAGAAGAGGAAAGACATCAGAAAGAGGGTCTCCCCCTCTTTCTCCCTCTCCCTCTCCCTCTCCGTCTCCCCCTCCCCTTCCCCTTTTCCCCCTCTCCCTCCCCCTCCCCCTTCCCCTCTTCCTCTCCCTTCCAGTGTTCAAACCCCTTCACTAATCTTTTCAGTGGTTCTGAATGCATATCTTCAGTTTGGAGACATATAATTAACTGAATTTTATTCTTGTAGAAATACAGGTAACTTACAATCCTGATGTTTGTGGTTACTCAAAAAGATCATGTTGTGTTGTTGTCGTTGTTATTGGGGTGCTTTTTGATTGATTCTTTGTTTTGTTGGTGTTTTTTTGTTTGTTTGTTTGTTTTTGAGCTGAAGATTGAATCCAGGGCCTTGTTTGTTAGGCAAGTATTATACCACTGAACACTCAACTAAATCCCCAACCCAAATATTCTCATTATAAAGAACAAAAAACATATTCGATGTTAGTTTCTTCACAGTAAATAGTTAATGGATTACATCTGACCCATTTCACTTCCAGAGATGAACTACTGAAAGAATGAATTACCTTCATTTAACTCAGCTGTACTCCCAACCTGGGAGAGAATTTTAGTTTAGTTTTTGGGTTGGTGGTTTTCATTTCCATGAGCAGACATCAGAAACATGGTCATAAGATATCCAGCTACAAAAAAAAAAAAAAAAATCCCACTACACTATTGGGAGGAATCTGTGGTTTAGCAGTACCATCCTGCTTAAAGATAACTAAGTACTGACTTATGCTAATAAAATACATCATTATGTAGTCACTGTAGGCCAAACCCTTTGTGTGAATTACTTCTTTCTATCTTACATGCAGCCTTCAGAGGCAGATATTATTATGCCTGTTTTACAAAACAAGACCTTGAGCTACTTGTCAAAGATCACATAGATAAAAAAAGAACAATCTCTGGAGTCCTATGCAGCCATCTATATCATGTGTCTACAGTCAGCACTCTAACATTTTCCACTACTCTAGGCTACTGTTCTACCTTTTAATACAAAAGACAAATTCTAGTCTTCAGTTACTACTTTATCCACAGGTTAAGTTTTTAATATAAATTTTAAGTGCTCTATCAAAACCATGAAACTGGGGTACTGTTAATTGACTATTGACCCCTTGATCTGTGTATAATATTTAAATTAGGTTAACTATATCTACATTCCCTGGTTATCATTACTTAATGGTGAGAACACTCAGAATCCTTCTAGTTTTCTGAGACTTGCAGTTTATCATTGCTGTCAACAGTCACTCTGCCAGTGTAATATCATACTGAACATCTTTCTTCTACCAACCCATAATGTAGTACTCACTGACAACCTCTCCCTCTCCTTTGCTCCCTCTCTTCCTCCTGCCTACTCTCTTCCCCTTCTACTCTTCCTACCCTAAGGAAAACACAATTCTACTCTAAATTTTTGTGAGAACCACTACGTGGGATTTTACATATGAGTGAGATTTTAAGATTCTTCTCTTTTCTTTCTACCTGGCTACTTTCACTTGAGGTATTTCATTTCCTTCCATAATCTATCACATTTCCTATGTCTCTATTGACTTGTATACCGCTCACACCTTAAGTTTTAGAATACTTCTTTATTAACTTAATAACCTGATATTTCCTAACTGAGGTTCAGTCTTATTGATTTGTCAAGATACTGAGCATATACAACATTCTCAACACTGGGCTAAGACACTGTATAACATTTCTCAATGTAAAACGTATTTTGATTTTACAACAAAGATCCTAACTGTATGTTCAATGTCGTGTGAACCATATAAACAAAGCTGTTCTTAATAATAGACCTATCTGATTCTTATTTATTAAAAGTCAATTCACAAGCATAAATGTATTAATAGGTTTGAAGTTATTTGACACAAGTAAGATGGATCACAGGTATTCTGTAAGGATGCTGTTCTTTAAACAGCTTAAAGTGCACTAAAATGTTCACAAGAGGAATGAACAAAAATAATTAATTTAATTCTGTAATAGGTTTGTAGGTTTGTGAACAGCTTCAATCCAGTCCCTTCAACAGTCAAGCAAATCTGCCCAAAGCACATGGATATAGGAAACTTTGCCCAGCAAACGCTTTCAGACATAATTGTGTGACCCACACCATCCAAGTCTCACTAGTCATGGCTGGTTCCACTATACTTTGGGGACTTTCTTGTTGAAACAAATATTCCCTGATCACCAGAACTTCTGTTCTTCAGCCTGAAACTCATGAGGATGTTGGCAGCCTGAGAATCATTCTGAGCCTCACATGACTGCCTATCATTCTCGAGGCTCTTTTGATGTCGCTGCAAGAGGGAGAGGACTGAAAGCAAGCCCAGACACAGCATGTCTTGCACTCTGTAGGCAACAGAGTAGCTCTGGTGTCCTATTGTTCCTGGAGAAGTTCCCAAGAAATAGACACACAAGAAGGAAGAAGGAAGGGGTGACAGTTACCATTAATCAACGTTCTGCTTTCTGCTTTAAAAAACATAGCAGAGAAACATGCTATATCTCTACATGGGCCACAGAGTAAAATAAATATTTTAACATCCCTTTATTCTAGGTGGCAAGGATGGTGTCCCTTCCCAGATTAGAGTTGGTCTTACCTGATACTGTTTGCTTTACTCTTGTTTTTATCCCTGGTGGGTTCCAGTAAGATGAAAAAAAGGGGGGTGGTCTTTCTTGAGCATTAAACACAATATCCAACCAACAAGTTTTCAAGGGAATTGTAGGTAATTTATATTTCTAACAATGGAATGGAAAGACAAGCAGTGACATCTTGTTGCATCCGTGGATGTTTTATTCATTGTATTTTCACCTATTTGATGCCTTTGTTGAAGAATAACAAGACTCTTACAACCACCTATAAGAATAGTTAATAAGCGGTAGACACATTCCTAAATGCTTAATATTCACTGCCTCTTGTTGATTCTCTTAGCCAAGTCATGAGGTAAGTTGTATCATGAACCTCTCATTTCTAGTAACAACAAATTTAAGGATGGAAAAAAGATTGTTCCTCTTAAATATAAAGTTTTCCTCAATTCTCTGAAAATTTCATATTTATATACAATGTGGTTTGATAACATTCAGCCCTCTAACTTCTCTCAGACCTCCCCTGACCTCACTGAGTCCAAGTTTTGCTGCCAATATACAAGAAGATTGAACCATCCACTAAGATGTGGGTATGTACCAGGCATCATGCTCTTTAAAATGGTTACTCTCTCTTTCTCAGCAGCTCTCAGCCATCAATTGTTCTTCAGCTAGGAAGGGGGAGCTCCCAAGATCTCCAGTCCCTGCCCTCGCCCCCGAGGTATGTGTCTAAGTTAGGGTTTTACTGCTGTGAAAAAGACACCATGACCAAGGCAGCTCATTTTTTATTGGTTTTTATTTATTTACATTTCAAATATTGTCCTCCTTTACCGTTTCTCTTTTGCAAACCCCTCATTCCATCCCCCTCTCCTTTGAGGGTGCTCCTCCACCAACCCACTCCCACCCTATCCTGGGGCATCAAGCCTCCACAGGGTCAAGGGCCTCCTTTCCCACTGATGCCAGGTAGGTCCTCTGCTATATTTGTAGCTGGATCCATGGATCTATACATGTATATTCTATTGTTAGTGATTTAGTCCCTGGGAGCTCTGGGTGATCCAGTTAGCTGATATTGTTGTTCTTCCTATGGGGTTGCAATCCTCTTACGTTCCTTCAGTCCTTCCTCTAGAGACAGGAGAGAAGTACGGAGGGTCATGAAATTGAATTTAAATATGTAGTAGTAGGGGAAGGGGAACTGGAGGTAGCCACTAGAAAGCCCCATATGCCAGGGAAGCAAGCAAGAGGTTCCCATGACCCAAATGTGGTGACATTAGCCGAAATACCCAACAAAGGGGAGATAGACCCTGTGGAGACCACCTCTAGTAGATAGTCATGGCCGCTAGTTGAGGGATTAGGACACTCACCCATCGCAAAATTTTTAAACTAGAATTATTCCTGACTAAATGTAATGCAGGAACAAAAATGGAACAGAGACTAAAGGAAAGGCCACCCAGAGACCACCCTACCTAGAGATCCATCTCATTATCAAACACCAAACTCTGACATTATTGCTAATGCCAAGAACTGCTTGCTGACAGGAGTCCGATATAATTGTCCCCTGAGAGGCTGTGCCAGCACCTGACTAATACAGATGCAGATACTCACAGCCAACCATTGGACTGAGCCCGAGAACCCCAAGGCAACCCTTATAAGGATAACATTTAATTGGGACTGGCTTACAGATTCGGAAGTTCAGTCCATTATCATCAAGGCAGAATCCAGGCAGGCATACATGATGCAGAAAGAACTGAGAGCTCTACATCTTCATCTGAAGGCCACTAGAAGAAGACTGGCCACCAGGCAGCTAAGATGAGAGTCTTAAGCCTATGCCCACAGTGACACACCTACTCCAACAAGGTCACACCTCCAAATAATGCCACTCCCTAGGCCAAGCATATTCAAACCACTACATTAGTAGTATTGGCTAGCTTGATCCTGCACAAGTCTTGTACTGGAAACCACAAGTTCTGTGAGTCCAAACCACAGAGATCTTTAAGATCATGTTTTTTTAAAAAAAAAAAACGGACTAAAATTTTTACTAGACTTCCTCAATGGCCGAGCTATATAACTTCAAGAAAAATGCCTGCAATTTCCCATTTAATGGAATAAATGCTTAGGTACTTCAATACAAATTGGATAGGCTTTCCTTCCAATGATAACTTATTTTTTTTCTTGTAGATAGCGCAAAAAGAAAATACATAGAGTATTTAAAAACTCTCTCTAAACCAACATTTTCATAAATATTTTTGGTTTGGCAATTTCTCAAATCTAACTTACTCTAATAATATATTTTAGTTTGTTTATTGTCTACAAAGAAGATAAATAGTTAGAAAAACATTTTGGCTCCCTACTGCAAAACATGTATGACCTCTTCTTCAGACAAGAAACCTGGGTTAGGGCTTTGAATACTGATTTGGAAACAAGTTTTTAAAGAATTCAGTCAGAGCAGCAGGTTTTTAGCTTCTATGACATGAGATGATCAATGACCACATTAGCCACTAATCTAAGGCATAAAACATGCATGAGGCATTAGCATGGAAATCTAACACGTTCCCCACCCCAGGTGGTACTAGACTTCGAATCTGTTGTCCCATCTAATAGGAATAAACTTAAATAGCTTATTTAGAGGTTCATTTGCAAAGTTAATAATTAGAGTGATTTACTCAATAGGCAGGGGAGGAGGAAGAGAGACAGATGGGTGGCGATTAAAATGTGAAAAACAGTAAAAGTCACCTCACAAAAGCAAACTTAACTTCTGGTAGGATGTTTATGTCTATAGTTATAGTCTTTTGAGAGGGAATCAGGTTAAGGGGAGAAAATGAGAGAGGGAGGAAGGAGAGAGAGAGAGAGAGAGAGAGAGAGAGAGAGAGAGAGAGAGAAATGGGCCTTTAAAAATTCAGTATTAATTAGAGGCCAAAAAGTCAACACTGTTTTAGGCAGTAGATTCAATTTCCCAAGCAGACATTTTTACCCCCTTAACACTGGAATGAGAGCTCCTGCTTCACATGAGTTTAACTGAGGAAACCAAAGAATCAGCCAATGCCTGGACATGGAGGGTATCTAATTATTAGTGATATTGCTCCTTAGTGGATTCACCAGAAAGTGCTAAGATACAAACATTCATTCTTCCTCCATAGTCAACATGGCAGCCATTGAACTGGTCACAAATTTTACTGGTGTCCCATTTGCTCTTACAGTGGGAAAGCAATTGAATGAGTTGTACAATTTAGTACAAGGTGCTGTACCAAACAAATGATGGCCTGCTAATTAGCAATTAACAATATGTAGTCTGTCAATCTTCTCTCTAACGACTCATGTCTCTCTGTCCTATTCATAACACCTAGCTCCAAGTTTATCCTTCAATTTGAAATACTTAAGCCATCAGTCCAAAGGGCAAGCCCTTTGAACAATATTTTCAATTTTAAGGTGGCTAATAAATTTTTTAAGAAAATAACTTGTACCTCCTAATAATGACAAATTTATCTTCATAATGACATGAAAGACTAGCTTCAAATGTTCAGTTCTGAAACTGATTGACTGCTAGGGCGTGGCATCATGAAAAGAAGAAACAGCTCTTCTTTTAGTCACCAAGTGACCTTTACACTATAAAAGGTCGTGAATATTTGTGTGTGTTTCAGTTAAATTAATGATCACATGTGTGGATCACGTACATCGCAATACTGTACCCAACCATTCCCCTAAACAGCCACCACAAGACTCCCTATCAAATTAATTGACATGTCTAATAGATGGTTTCTCTCAAGAACAAACACCTAAGAAAGAGGCCTGTGTCAGCACTGGAAACAGGCCCAGGACTCCAGACTGGAATTCTAGAGTCTTAAGAACAAACACAAAGTATCTTCAGAACCAAAAATTAAAGGATAGAAAATGCTAATTAAACTTTAGTTTCCTTCCTAGGGATATGAAGATTGTGTGTGTGTGTGTGTGTGTGTGTGTGTGTGTGTGTGTGTGTGTGTTGCTGAAGAAAATTGTTTGATAGAAACATTGTTTTAGGTATTTCCATGTCCATCTTTATTAAATAAGATAAGACCTTTCTCATCTCAAGATATGAACCAGGACAAATGTGGCAAAGCTGAAGCATTTTCTGGGATGAGAAAGTCATCTAATAAGAGAAATTAAAGTCAGAGTACTCGCTTTTAGAGCGTTCTGAACAGAAAGCATAAGGCATAAGCTTCTTGACCCACGGTGATTCATCAGCTCTAGTTTCTGCCCCAACAGGAAAGTAGTGGGAGTGAAAGGGCTTCACTAAGCACCGCCTCCACAGAAAGCACCTCTTGACTGAGGGACACAGAGAAGTACTTTTAATTACTGCCACATTTTTCCATGAGCTGACTCTTGCCTAGTCTCCTTTTTCTGGCCACTCATTACCTCCTACATTTTCTTCTGCTTAAAATATTTCTCTTCTACCTACCTAACTGCATCTCATCTCTAAGACAGCCAAGTGAAACACTACCTGAGAAAGTCAGGGCTTCCTATTTTAAGCTCCCAAAATGCCTCATGCCTTCCATAAATACTGCTGAGACAATATAATTTATCATCCAAATCAACACACTGTTGAACATAAAAGACAACACTAATAATAACCCTGCTGGGTGGCAGGCATCATGTAGTACTATCTCAAGCAAACTGGGACAGGCTGTCTTCATAGTTACATTCTCTACTATATAAATCAGACTTTCACTAACCTGTCTATCTTCCATACTACAATTTGAACATCATTGAGACAGAAACTACACTTACCCATCTCTCTAGACTTAGAAATTTGCTTATATTTTATGTGAAATAGCTTCTTCTAAAAGTTACCTTCTCATTCATTGTCCTTTAAAAAAAATGGGCTCTATAACAAAGGATAATCGACTATAACTCCAACAATTTATTATCTGTGGCCCTGACAATCCATGTGTCTTAACGATGGTAACTTCAAAAAACAACCAGAAAGTCTAATGTCAGTGAGTTGATATCATAAAGCATCTACAATGCACATGTGTTTAAGTGTTTTCATTAGAGAGATTATTAAAGACAATAGATAAATCAATCGAATAAGCTCCAACTGCCTTTTGATCTTCGGAGCTCCCTCAAGTGATTGTGTCCTGTTGAATGTTCACAATATCCTCAGTTAACCTTTGCTAATGACTCAGCTTGTACTGGCCTCTGTTAGATTCTTTACATATTTAGTCTTGCTGCATATTAACCAAAAATTTATCAGAGAAATTTTATATTCACTCACTTCTGGAAACCTTCATTTTGGGAGCCTCTGTTTCTTTATTGATAAACATAGGAGGGTTAGCCAGTTTTTCTGTGGCTCTAGAATGTGTTGAGAGCTTGGCCATTATCCGAGACCACAAACAGAAGTGCTGAGACACTTAATAGGTGGGAATACGCAGAAGAGGTGGGAGTTAAATCACTAGAACTTAGAAAGCACAGCTTCTTTTCCTCTTCCTCTTCCTCTTCCTCTTCCTCTTCCTCTCTCTCCTCCTCCTCATCATCATCATCACCATCAACATCATCATCCTGCTCTTCCTCTTCCTCCTTTTTTCTCTTTCTCTTCCCCACTTTCTTATACTGTTTCCCTACCTTCCTTCCTTCCTTCTTCCTGTACACCAAGAGATGAGCAGCCTTGTTATACCATGAGTTTTTACCATTAAATTCTGCCTTGCTACAGGGCCAAAGCATCAGAACCAAATTATTATGAACTGAAATTGTAAATTGAAAAAAATAAATTATAAAATTAAAAAAAAAAAACTTTCCACCTCTGAGTTGCTTGGCTTGGGTATTTTGTCATAGCAATGGAAAGCTGACTAACACGTGAATGACTTTGTGCTAAAAAACCAAAATCCCAAACTTTACATTTTTACAGCCATTCTATTTTATCTCTCTATAAGAAAATACAGTCTTTAAATTCTCGCTCCCTGGGAGTTTCTTAAGATTCCTCTGAGAAATAAAAGTTTCTCTGAAGTCTTCCTATTACACAGTGTTCCTAATGTGCGAGGAAATGGAGAGTGGAAGGCAACAGCAGAGAAATCTGTGCTCTGGGGGAGTTCTCACTCGCTGCTGTTTAAAGAGTCTGAACGACTCACGAACCAACATTATTAAGGCAGCACTTGAGTTTACTAAAGCATCATTTGAGGTACTCCGAGGACATCCAAACTCACGCATTCTCCCTCCTACCTCCATGGAGTTCAAATTCTAGAGGAAAGCAGGGACTAAGCATTAAACAGCATGATAAGATTTAAATAGCAGAAATATGAGAGATACTCCATGAATAACATGACTATTGCCCACATAACTAGTGTAATTTGTACCTGCTGTAGGAGGTCAGGAAAGACACGAGCTCTAAAGAGCAAAGATAGGGAAGGTAGGTAGGTTGAGTCTTTAACAACAACCACTATCTGTCACATACTGTGCTGTGCCTGCTACCTTACAGGTTAGAAAACACAGAGTGTTATACCCATCAAGCCCAGTGTCAAGAGAATATAGATACTGGAATGAGATTTTGGCCAGCATAAAAGCCACCACAAAGAAATGTCCAGGAATTTGGGATCCAAATGGGGGCATCCAACAACCTTTTCTGTTGACGTAACCCCACACAAGCACATACAGAGAGATTTCCCAGACTGAGTTTGTATAAAAAAATTATACAATAGTCCATTGTAGTACTCTCCTCACTGCTGTGACAAAGTGTCTGGCTAGAACAATTTAAGTGACAGAAGGATTCTTGTGGCTCATGGTTTCAGAGAGCACAGCCTCGTATGCCACAGAAACCGTAGTAAGGTTCATGGCTATGGAGACATGTAGCAGACCAGGAGGTACAGAGCATAGACCAGATGAGACACTGTTGTAGATTGTTATCTACTCTCCTCAGCAAGGCTCCAAGTCCTAAATGTCCCCATAACTTTCCGCAATAGGACCACCAGTGAGGAAATCAAGTGTTCAAAACACTCAAACCTATGGGAGGACATTGAAGACTCAAACCTTAAAACTCATACAAAGAAAAGAAGAGAGAGAAGACACCAAAAGGGGCATCTTGCAAGGAGAAAGAATAAGATAAGAGTTAAATAAATACAAATGAAACCAAAAATCAATAAACATTTCAGAAGAGTGGCAAGGAGTGGTCATATTGAAAACAGAAAGAGGAAAAAAAAACTCTAAAAAGGAAATATTTAGATATCAGGCTGAAAAGAGAAATGATTCTTTAAGTTGATGTCTTGCAATAGAATCCCTGGAAATGAACAAAATAAATATAGCTCCATGAATGTACTGGGCAAAGGAATAGTGTGTGTGACACACACACACACACACACACACACACACACACATAGAGCCAAGATAATAATCAAAATATTTGCTATGTAAAATTATGTATACCCAGATGCACATATGCACATGAGCAAAACACCATGTGCCAGAGTACAATCTAACCCTAATTCATATTAAACAGTGATTTCAGAATTAAAATTGTTTTTATGTCTGTTTGCCTCTATTATATCCTCCTTTCCAGGCTCTGCCAGAGGTAGGACAGGGCACTGAGAATATGAAGGGTATATAGCAAAGATAAAATGACTCTTCTTAGACCTAAACTAAGCTCATAAAATGCACTTGTCAGAAGAGAGCTCTAGAAAACACTTATGTGTCTAGTTTCATTTAAGTGTACATGGTTGCTCACTAAGGAAAGAGCATGTTTTGTAAGAAGACATAACTTTTGATAGGAAACATCTGAAACAAATTGGTGCTCTATTAACACATGCACACTTGTATAAAGATGTATGAAAGGCAACTGAGCCTTCCCTGTCTTCACCAGTGGGTCTATAAAATTACTTATCAGGAGACAGTAGCACAATGATTGTATACACGGCCTCTGAGGTTCACCTGCCTAGCATTTTGTCCTAGCTCTTCAGCCTACTGAGTTCCATCTAATCTCTATGACAAACACCTTCATCTCCCCAAGTCTCGGTTATCTCTTCTATAAAGTTAAAAGGGGGAAAAAAAAGCTCACTATGTGGTGGCTACCCTGCTAACTTGGGAAGTGCTTATCTTCTGAGCTGATGTATCTTAAGAGCTTACCAGTGGTCTCAGAACTCTTACACATGCACCAGAACCAGTGCCAAGATACAGAAGAAGACATTTGGAGGCATGTAAGTGATTACTTAGGCTGACTTGTCTTTTTGATCCCAGTCAATTTAACTTGCTGCATCTATATAAGTAAATCTTTAAAAAGAAAATATCCAAACCCTTTAGAGTTGCTGAAAATGAAGAGTCCTAATTTCCTTATAGAGTTGGATAAAATGGCCCTGACTTATTAGAACTAATTGATCTCTAACATACAACCATGTAGTGGTTTAGAGTGTCAAACTTTTTTTCTTATATTTGACTCTCACCTAATTCTCTCCCATCCCCCTCTCTTCTCTCTTTTGTATCTTATTTTTAGAAAAAAAATCATTTTAAGAGAGAATGTATGCTAAGTTTCTGAGTAGCTATACTAAATGCCTATATGTACCCATACATGTATATACTTATATGCATACCTTTGTTTGTTTCAAAAATGAATAAAAACAAATCTAAGCACAAAAGCAGTAAATCCAGAGAGCCTGTAGCATTTGAAGTTGAATTTAAAAATGTCAGAAATTTCAGAGGGAAGAGAAAGCCCCCAATGATCAAACTGCAGAAATGTGTAAACGTATCAGAAATTTCTGTCTGAAATCTTTTTCTTTTGCTCATCTGAAGTTTGATTTTTTTCTTTCAATCCCAGGGGGCACAGGTTTGGGACAATATGGTTAAACACACGTTTCCATGCCTGACCTTTTTCTTTCTTACTGGAAAAAGCAAACTACTTTTGTATTGTGGGTGATTAAGATAGAGAGGGATTTGAATCTTCAGGGACATGGAAAATTTTTTTAAAATCACAAAATGAATGATAACTCTTTTAAGCTGAGATTACATTTAAAAATAATTGTGACTTTTGTTCTACAGATAAAGCCAAAGGTCTGGCCCTCCACCCCACCCCCATAGCCAGTCTCACTGTCTTTATTTTTGCTATCAAATAAAACCTTGCAGACCTAAGAGTCTCTTTTCTGGCTTGGGTTTATTAAACCCTGGTATGATTCCTCCAGGGTTGAAGAGCCTCATGCTAAACTGCTTACCAAAGGTTTACAAATAGAAATGGCTCTTGGGGGAATTTTTTTCTGCCCAGTTAGTTCTGTTACTGCTATCTCTGAAGTCCGAGATTATTGAGATAAAACTGATTAGAAACGCCAAGCCTTTCTAACTTCTAACACCAAGTGGGTCAGAAAACAGAAACCAGAGGGCTTGGAGCGCTTTCTGCTTTTATGTTATTAAAAGACTTACTCTGGTAAGTGAAAGCCTTGTTTACCCAATACCAGTGCTCAGAGAACACAGGCTCCATGCAACTTTTCCTTTTACCCCCAGCGTAACTCAAAGCACAAATTCTTCATCAAATTCTGGATTATACTGTGGTAGGTTACTCATTGACTCAACAGCAAAATGCTCCTGGCAATTGCAAAGAGAATTAATGACAAATAAAGACACTAATCTAACAAGGACAATAAATCAAAAATAAAATTTGGGGGAAAAAAAACTCTATGCTGTTTTACAGAGCCTGTTTTCTCAAAATACCAGTTCACTCTTAAGGTTCCTACATAGGAGTGGACTGTAGCCTAAACATTGTGTGTGAAGTTATCCCAGCTCAGGACGCATTTCTTTTTGGAAACAGTCGTTTCTGAAACAAGTACACGAAAGAAAGGTCAGCCTTACAAATCACTGTGTCCATACTTCATCTCCATCCTCCCCGAGTGGTACCACCGTTCAGGCTTTAAACAGTTCTACTAACAGGAATCACGACTTCTGTGGCAGCCCATTTCTTTTGTTGGATCACTCTTTTTGTACATTGGCCAAGGGCTGCTCACACTGAGCCACAATCTGCCTGTACCTACTACCTGGCAGGCCTTTTCACCATGGCCCGGGGAGCCATGCTGCTCCTTTGTCCTCGCAGTAAGCATGCCCACTCCCTTGAATTATCTTCGCTGATGTGGATTATAGCCCCACACCCCCTAAATATGCTCCATTTCATTTTAATGTCATTTGTGTAATGTGATGTACACAGCTGGAGAAGATCGGGCATGTGAGCCTCGCACAGTAGGTAGCTGATTACCCATGGCCTGGACAGTGTGACTTTATTTCGTTTTGCTGGATACTAAGTCATTGGAAGCCACACACAGCTGTCCGTGGAACTTATTTGGGTTAGAAAAGAGTCTCATCGTTTATGATGTGTGGCAATGTGCCTAATGAGGGGAATGATTTTTTTTTTTAACCAGAAAAGGTGAGAACTAAATATATCAGCCACTTCTATATCTAGAAATAGAACCAAGCAAGAAACCTCTGAGTGGCATGTATTTTCAGGAAGAATTATTATATAGCACATTACCAAATTGTATGGCTACTTGTCATCCTGGAGAAGACTATCAAAGAATGTCTTTTCTATAACAAGACCAAAGTTCTTCCAGCATCCATCAGGGTTGTCCAATCTCTGAATGGGGAAGGGGATGGAAAGTGAGAAATTTACGTGAAGAGCTTCCTGGAAGGGAAAGAACCAATGCTCCAAAAGACGATAGAGAGCAAGACTCAGGCAGACATTATGAAAATAGTCACCCAGCTTCTGAAATAAATATCTATCAAGTACAATTGAAGGCCACAAGAGGGCTGGCTTCTCCTTAGATACATAGAAGTAAAAAAGACATGGAACATACCATTCATTGGGACCTAACTACCCAATACACATACCCTAGGAACATATACTAAGGAGGGTAGATTTTAGAATCGTCATTTAGTTTATTACAGAAGTTTCTTGCCTTGGCTGATCCTGACAAGGAAAATCGTCTTCAAGAGGCGGGAGCTTTAACAGCTAAAGCGGAGGTCTCAGAAACAACCATATCAACATGAGAAGGAACCTCAGAAACTATTCCTCTTTGCTAGGACTTCTTACAGATCTGCAGCAGAGAACTAAAAGCATACGATGAGGCCGCTCCCACGTACATGGATAAGCCAGCTCTAGTTTCCTAGCTATGAGCCCTTAAAGCCTCCTTAGCTGTCTGATTATCCTCTGTGTGGTGAATTACTTTTAACTCATAAGCTTACTAGGAAATTGTAACTGTGACAGCAAAGGCAAAATTTAGCCTATTTTTGGAGTTTGAAAAAAATATGATTTTTTAAAACTTTGCTCATATTTTTATTAAATATTTTCTTTATTTACATTTCAAATGTTATTCCCTTTCCCAGTTGCCCCCCCCCCCCGCCGGAAACTTCCTATCCCATCTCCCTCTCCCTGTTTCTATGAGGGTGTTCCCCCACCACCCACTCCTGCCTCCCCACCCTGGCATTTCCCTACACTGGGGCATCAAGCTTTCGTAGCATTAAAGGCCTCTCCTCCCATTGATGCCCAATAAGGCCATCCTCTGCCACACATGCAGCTGGAGCCACGGGTCCCTCCATGTGTACCCTTTGGTTGCTGGTTTAGTTCCTGGGTGCTGGGTGGGGGTGTGAAACCCCTTCAGTTCCTTCAATCCTTTCTCTAACTCCTCCACTGAGGACCCCATGCTCAGTCCAATGGTTGGCTCCGAGCATCTGCCCCAGTACTTGTCAGGCTGTGGCAGAGCTTCTTGGGAGAAAAAAAAATCTTATGTTTCTCATTCTTTTTATTGTGAAAAATGGCATACTACATAGAAAAGTATATAAAATATGTAGTTAAATGATTCTAAAGTAAATATCACCATTCAGATTTAATAATTTAATTTTATAATTGTTACTTTTCTTTTTAATCACTTAGAGTTCTGCTTTTGACTTCCTTGCGTTTATTAGGCTTAGTTACTTCAACCTTTTGATAATTCTACATGCTTTAATTTTTATCAGTTTCTTTCTAAGTACCAGGTCAATTTTTTAGGATGTGATGGGCATGGTATTTTTTTTAGAAATAATAAGCCTCTAATTATGTTTTCCACGGGTGGAAAATATTTCTGTTGCTCTACCTAGGTATCTTGAGACACAGGAAATCATCTTTTCCCATGCTAACAGGGGGATGGGCTTGCAATGGCTTCCCATATGACCCAAAGCTTGCTGCCTGACTTCTCAGTCATCCTTACTTTTGAGGTCTGGCCTTTCTGAAGCACAGTACCTGGATACTACTCTTGACAGACAATGCAGTCTTGTTATCTTTGTCCTCAAGGGTGTCAAAATTAGTACTCGGAGCTAAAGAGACTGTTCAGCAGCTAAAAGTGCTCACTACTCCAGGAGTGGAGTCAAGTTCAGTTTTGGGCACCCATTCCAGATAATTCACAACCACATGTAACTTTAGCTTCAGGGCTTCTGTTGCCATCTGCCAGCAAGAGTTCCCACATGAATGTGGTGCACGTAATTTCATGCATGCATGCATATATACATATCAATATAAAATTAAATAAAATATTTTAAATTATTAAAGCAACGTTAAACATTTTAATCAATAATCAGAAAATACCTGAATGTGGGGTGCACCTCTTCATGTATTTGTCTCACTGCGTCTTGGCTGCATAATCCTTCAGTACACTTTTGGCTCTTCTATATATTCAAATTCACTCATATACCAAATAGCCATGCTTCCATCACCAATGGAACACCTATACAATGGGATATACCATTTAGCCTAGATACTTTATGATAATCATACAAACCTTATCCCAGCATTAAGTCATATATGCCTGAACATGCTTAATTTAATATTGCCTAGCTATTTCTGTTATCTTTGTTTAGAATGATGGTTAAATTACCTATTACTCTATCCTTATTAGTGTTTACTTAATTGTTAATAATAAATTAACCCAGAATTAAGTAGAATTGTTGCTGTACACATGCTTCTCCTGATATTTATCCCTTCCAACTTACAATTGTTAAAATGTGCATTTATGTTTTACTGGACTTTGAAGCTCTTCTGTGACAATTCCTAACTATGTCTGATCTATCCATAAACTATGCTCATTTCCAGTATCTTAGTCACATTAGCTTTGCAGAAACCATTAGGAGACAATATAAACCTAAATGTCTCCTGTTTGCACAAGCTAAATGCTTTTGAAATAGAACCTCTAAATTATCCTACAGCATGTAATGGGTCATCTCAGCACAAACAGGACTATAGTTCCAAACATTAATTGTGATTAGCATTAGCAAGTTTCTCCAGAGATTGTGTGATAAGCAATACCTTACCTTTAGAGGGGAAAAAAACCTAGTATTAAGATAGAACAAATGAAAACTTGACCATCCCAGACTGCAGCAGCAAAATTGATATGCATATTTCATTCAGTATCAGCACACGTGACTTAAATTGTGTAGTCATTGCTCTCATTAAATTTACAAACTCCCTCTGGAGTTCATGGCAGCCATCTGGCCAAATATTGGCTTCTTACATTTGAAACTCAATTGCACTGAAGTCACTGAATCTCTCGATCAATTACAAAGGATTTGAGCTCTTAAGGTTTACATTGATTGGCCACCATTTTCCTAATGGAGTCATAGCCTCTGTAATGACCTATTTGACAGCAGAGGTGCTGGCTTTGGGAGGCTATATATCCCAGCTCTTCATTTACCTAAAATGCTATTTGGCAGCCCTCATGAGAGCATCAGCTACAAAATGTGATTAGAGTTAATGTAAGTGTAACAGAATGATGTTCTCATCTCATCTCTTCTTATTGCATATGGTTGCTACATATTATTCAATAACATAGATTGCATTTTCAAAGTTACTTCAGTGTACATTTTTATTTTAGATTTCATCAAGTGCCAAAATTTATGCACTAGCACACATGCCTCCAAATCTACAGGCATACTCCAAAAGGGCAGCTCATTTTGCAAAGCTAATATATCTTCTTCAAAATACACTCTGGCCTTCATAACACAAAGAATATTTAGTCATAGCTTTTAGTGAGCACTGGGGAAAGGTAACTAAGAGCTCCTTCCTTAGTTTATAGAAGTATATGCAGTTGGATTTAAACACACAATTCAGATCTCAGTGTCTATTAGACCACAAATAAGCTTCATGCTACAAGAAAGCCTTTGTAAAAATATTTCTCTTTAATTCTTTTTGCAATCCAGTTACTCTAAGGTTTGTCTCTGTTTATAGCATTGAGATATCAATACAACTTTCCTCAGTACTCATAGTATTATTACAATGATAACTTACTGTAATACTTTTCTTAAGATGAAAATAATAAAAATAAAGCACCCAGCATAGAACAAATGAGAGCTAGGACATTTAGGAAATAGACATTCACATGGGTCAAGATTCACTTTAGTAAATAAGGTACCCACTTCAAAATCCCAGTGGTTTCTAGCAATCATGTCTCAGGAATCCTCAGGGTACTTGTGGTCTGCGGCAAAGGTTGACCTCACCTGGCCAGAGAGCTGCTCCTATCCCCAGTATTCATCTTAGGCTCAGTTCTCCTCCAGGTGACCTTTATCTGTCCCCTCTTTAGACATGTTCTTCTCATTGAGGATAGTAAAAGTGCAGGACTGGTGGAGCAAACTTTATTTGCATCTCATATATCATAACTTTGACTCACTTTACATGCACAAACCCTAAATTAATGTGTCAGGGAAATATATTCCACTCACCCAGAGCAAGACAGAAGGAACAGATGAATGAATGAATACAACCTCCCATATAATTTGGCTCTTGATAACCATAATTAGCTACTGTGGTGGTTCTAACCACACACAGTATTCTGAAATTACCATAGGTCATCACAGAAAAAAATTCCCCAGACACTTTCAAGAAACCAAGAATTCTTAGGGTGTGGGTCCTTAGGTGATAGAAATCCAAGTTCATTTAATTGGCACGGACAACTAAAGTATGGCAGATTGCATCACTCAGCACTTCTACAAGCATTCTTTAAATCAAAAATGCCTGGAGATGTTAATTACACACAACAATATATACAAAAATATCCATGTCACTATGGATATTACTGAAATTTGCTTGCTAGCTATAAACCACTATAAATACATTAATAAAAATAAAATAATTCCTAAATAAAAGGTCCAAAATAAAATAATTTCCTAAAATTCAGTTATGATGTTCATTGACTTAGATGTTATAATATTGTTGTACACTTGCCACCTCTACAGGACAACTTACCTAATAAGCTATGTTATAGTTCTGGTCTGGTCTTCCATATTCAACTTAAATTATTTAAAAAATGCTAATGTTCTTGATAATCATTGTGTGTATGTATGTAAAATGTGTGTGTGAGAGTGAGCACAGCCTTGTACTCCACTGTGCCTGGGAGGACATCCGATGACAACTTTAGTCATTCTCTCTTCCATCTTTATGGCTTCCAAGGATCAAACTCAGATGACCAGGCTTGTAGGACAGACACTTCTCCCTGCTGAGCCAGCCTACAACTTATATTCTTGAATTCAGCATTCACATAGTGTTAAAAAAATGATTTTCAGCTGTTTTTTGGTTTGTGGGGGAGTGGTTATTTGTTTTGTTGTTTGAGTTTGGGAGGGGTAGGTTTTTTTTAAGACAGGGTTTGTGTGTGTGTGTGTGTGTGTGTGTGTGTGTGTGTGTAGCCCTTAGCTATCCTGGATCTCACTGTGTAAACCAGGCTGGCCTCGAATAACAGAGATCCACCTGCCTCTGCCTCCCAAGTGCTGAATTTAAAGGTATTTGCCATCACACCCAGCTATCGGTAGTTTTAATAACTACCTAGAACATAACTTATTAGGAATTCTCTGTAAGACGTTTATGTGGCTGTCCTCATCACGATCTCGCCAGCAAAAACAGACTCAGACAACAGGATTCTTCTACAGCAGGCTTTATTGCAGCCGGAATGGAAGGGAAGACCCCGATAGGAAAGGGATACGTCCTTAAATACCTATTAGATCGGCGTGTTGGCGTGTACCTCTGTGATTGGCTAGCAGAGCTCAGGAGAATATGACGTCTCGGGATGCGTCACATGTAGGCTGGTTCAAGGGACTCTGAGCATGCTTTGAGCACTTGTTTACTAGTTAAGCGGGGTGAGTCCGGGCTGATGTCGGCGCCATCTTCCAATGGCGGCGGTGTGATAGTGCGTGATGACGTTGGCACACCACACGCAATGACGTTGGCGCACCACACGTTTAATAAATTGTATCAATTCAATTATTTTCAATGAATAGAAATCAAAGTTTCCGAGTTTTTCCCTTCCCGAGTTTTTTCTTTTAAGAGAATCTAAACTAGCTTAACAATGAGCAACCTAGAAGAGCTCACTCTTTCTATGCTACCTACAAACAAGAACCCAAAGCACAAGGATTTGGAGGAGCATATAAGAATTTTGATCATCACCTTATGGTCAAAAGCATTATTACAGACAAGAGACACTATGGTATAATGTCTTAATTAATTTCTTTAATCACAGAATATTGTATTTGCAGCTTCACAATTCATAAGAACCTCAACATTGACCCAGATCAGTTACCCAACCATTCAGCATTCACTTTAAGTATCCATACTGATGACAAACTCATTGCATATGAATGAGTATATTTCTATTTAGAAGGTCTATAGTACATAGAAAACATATTTAAAATATTTATCTTTCTATTTTAGGTAGTTCTTTTATAAAAAAATAAAGTAGAAATAAGCTCTTCTGATAAAAGACACTAAGACATTAAGTGCTCACTATTGTCTTGTAAGGGGTTTAATTCTGGTTTCCTCAGCTCTAGGTAAATCTCCTAGTTCTCCTCTGATATCAACTCTTTGCCTTTCACAATCTTGGTCACTACTTGATAAATTTACTCCCATTTGTTAAAAGCCCACACGGAATGCACTTCTAAACTCTTGCCCAAGTAATATTAGATTGTCAACATTAATTTGAAGGACATTCATTCTCTGATATCATAAGAGGATTGACTCAAGACACCCAACAATACTGAAACATGTAGATACTCAAGACCATATATGTAGTGTTGTGGATATACTGCTATATATTTTAAATCATCTCAGGATTACTTACCTTATCTACTACAATGCAAATGTTCATAAATAATTGGTATAATGTATTGTGTAGGTCTGTAGATATTCAATACATATACAGACATCACAGATCTAACTAGACAAATGAGATAGAAGACCAAAAATGTTCAAGCAGTGAGATCTGGAGAGAGACTCTGTGTGAATAGCAGGATACAGGAAGGTATTCCTACATATCACATCATTCCTACAGTTGTGTCTAGGGCATAGAAAATTCAAGTTTACTCTCTAGAATAATTTTTCAAAAATTCTTGAACCATAGTTGAATATGTGACAGCAGAAAAAAAAAAACAACCTTATAAAAGAGGTAGCACATTAGGAAAGTTGTAACTAATATACAATATTAATTGGCTACTTAAAAAACATAATGATTTCAATAGATACAAAAAATTTCAAAACTTTTACTATTTTTATAAATAGATAGAAAAGGCTAGAGATGTGTCAGTCAGGAAAGCGCTTGCACATAAACAAAACTCCAGCCCACAGATTAAAAAAGCAAACAAACAAACAAACAAACAAAACCACAGACACAGTCATGCATCCCTGTGATCCCAGCACTCGGGAGGCAGAGACAGCAGGGTCTCTTGTGCTTGCTGTCCAGCCTGTCTAACCAAATAGACAAACTGTATGGTCAGTGAGAGAAATCTTTCAAAAAGTACCTTGGAAATCAGTGGAGGAACACAACCAACACTGACTTGTGATCTGTGACCTCTACCAGAACATGAATGAGCAACTACACACATACACGCACACACACACGCACACACACACGCACACACACACACACACACACACACATTAATAATAGTAATACAGAAAAAGAAAATAAAATTATTTTTTATTTGTTAAAGAAAAACAAAGTCAATTCAAGAGCAAAACATCATTTAATTTTAAATTTATTTTCAGCAAATAATTTTAAAACAAGTATAGTATAAGGATGTCAACATTACTGTTTTATTTTTTGGAATGTCTTTAAAAATACAATCATAAAAGAAAGCTAATATTTCCAAGTATTAGAGAATTTCAAAAGCACTAGTTGTGACATCATTATACTTTATCTAAAATTTATCATAAAAGTGCATTGGCTGGCTTTCCTTTCTTGTGGGAAAGAAGTATTTTTAAGATAGAGTTCGTCTTACTCCCTCGCAAACACTGCATCAATCTTTGATCCTCCTGCCTCAGCCTCCCAAGTGCTGAGATTCCTGGAATGTACCACCACAGTTATATAAAAATTTTGATATAAAAATGAAATAAATACCTAAATTTAGCATAGTTTTATTAAAAATTATATGTATTCTATACATTATAAAAGCCAAAATAGAACAAAGCCCTAAAATATTGTAAGAAGTGGCCATGATAATTCAAAAATACTGAGCAAGTCAGTGATTGCTGATAGTCTTCCCACTTACACCTTCCCTTTAACGTCTTATACATCATGGTCCCAGCTCCACAGATAACACCGAGGTAACCAGGAGATTAACCATCACCTGCTTCTAGCCTTTTGGGTGGATGACAGGTTATGCAACCCTTTCTTTGGAGGAACCATCTTGTGTGGTTAACTAGAGGAACCTGCTGGGTTCCTCTAGTACTTCTCTGTGAGCATAAGGACCTCTATGTCTTCTAAAATAAACTGCAAATAGCTGGAGACAGGGACAACTTCCTGATATAAGATCAAATACTGGACTTCTGAATATAGTAACCTGTCCTCTGTGGAGACAATGGACTTTATCTACAAGTCTGTCACCATAGGTGCTGGCTCCTATTAAACATGAGGTTTTCAAGCATGAGAGTCCTGGCCCTTACCCAGTGTGGTTGTCATTTCTTTGTGAGTGAGGTGACCACTGGTCACTGTAAAGATTGCTGCAAAGACTCTAAACAAGAACAGTGTCTACAAGTGTCCACCAGCCCTAATTCTGTCCTGCATCGTATAAACACACTGGTGCTAATGGTTACTTGTAAAAATCTGATGTAGGTTAGGACTAGAAAGGCCTCTCTGGCAAATATTATAATAAGTAAAACGTGGTTACATGTATTCTTGGAACTGAGATAAAATCTTTTCCATAAGTTGTTTTAAGTGCCAATTATTATTTTGTTTGTAATTATTACATGATTTAAAATAGAGACAGGACAGAGAACAAAAGAAAGCTCTGTGGGAAGGACAGCAAGGGCAAGGATAAGGAATTGTATGGGGAAGATGCTGTGCAGAGTTCACAGGATCAGGTTACTAACAAATCAATCTATCCCCCTTCTATATCATTGAGGAAATCACACATGGGACGATGCAGTTAGATCCTCACGTCATGGCCGCACTCCAGGAAAGCTTTATCCCAGCACAAGCAGCTGATCACAGAGTGGTGTGGGAGGCTTTTCTGAAACTCTCTTAGACGACTGTTCTGGTTCTTCATCCAGTTTTACACAGAAGGGCAGCAGCACATGGGTTCAATTTTTCTTGTGAGAAAGCAGGACTGAGATTCAGAGGGTGGCTGACCTGAAGAATCAGTGTGTGATACTCTTTGCCATGTGAATAATTAATGCCTATTAATCATGACGATAACATTTTCCTCTTGTTATATATAGTTCTCTCAGCCTTTCACCTGCCACTGGAGGAGGTAGCACTTAACCTGGGCCTTTTCAAAAGGACATGTTTTCAATCGTTTAATTTGTAAAGGAACAGGCACATCCAAGATGAATTTGTACAAGCAGAAATGGGCTAATGTGACCAGTGTGGAGAGTGGGGAGACTGGTGAGAGGTGAGTATAGACTTGACACAAAAGAATGTGGTCAGGCAGAGCGATTTTGCCAAAGACTTTTAACTAAGAAATAACATTACCAGACCAAGGCTTCATCTTCTACTCTTAAAACAGTGATGAGGGCCTGTAGAAGGCTCAGTGACTAGAGATGCCTGCTTCTAAGCCTGATTACCTGCATTCCGTCCCTGGCACCCACATGGTGGCAAGAGAACCAACTCCTATTAAATTGTCCTCTGACCTCCACACATGCAGCATGATACATGGAGCTATGGTGCATGTATGTATGCAGATACACATACATACAATGTATATACATACACACTCAACAAGTAAATGAGAAGAGGAGTTTGAAGGATGAGAAAACAGAACCAGAAGAAGACTAATGCATCCTGTCTTCTGACCGCTATGGAAGTCACTGTCCTACTCACACTGAGCGCACCGTATATTTATAATAGTTTGCTGAGATCATCAATCAAGTTTCTCTAATTCTTCCCTTGAACCTAGTGATGATATGGGAGATGTCTAATAAAATTACTGGAATTCTAAACTTATCCTCACCACCTACAAGCTGTGTAAAGTGGGGTCAGCATATTTGAACTCTCATAGGTTTTGTAAGCACCTTGAAATGTGTTCACTCTTGGGGTTGTGAAGCCTTAACGAGATGACAGTAGAAGATGTGTAACAGAGTACCTCAGCCTAGAATTTGATGAGCGTTACCTAATGTTAAATGAAAGATACATACCAATTATAAGTTCATTCAAATCACTTTGGCCAGAATTTATAGCACATTACTACATCTTTACATCTTTGACTAATACTGTCTCTTCCAGATTTGTATCTTAATGAATATAAGCGTTATGTAGCTCCCAAGGTGCTACCAATTAATCAACAAGAACACTGTCTGTAATTAAGATGTAAGTTCATCCAGAATCTTGGCCACAAAAAAAAAAAAAAAAAAAAACACATGAAATTGCTTGACAAGTACTTTGTTATTAAGAACATAGGGGAAAAAAAGATTGGCAAGACGGCTCAGTAGGTAAAGCCACTTGCCACCAAACCTGACATGCTGAGCATTCTGAGTTTGATCCCTGGAGCCCTCATGATAGAAGATAAGAACCAAACTTCAGGTTGTTCTATGACCTATAAAGACACACACACACACACACACACACACAAAAACACACACACAATGTAAGTGTGCCCTCACAGACAAACACACACACACACACATTCATGCACGCAACCCACCACAGAGTCACACATGCATACTAAACAAACAAATGTAATTTAAGAAAAAATTTAAGCATAGAGTAAATTTGTATTTAGACACCAGAAAATTAAAATCAACTCATGGGATGTGCGATGTTCAAGTGAATCCTCAGTCGTATCTAGAGTTAACACTTTACATATAAGTCTCCCACAACGTCTTTAATTTTCTCTTTGAAAGTCTTATTAGAGTTCAGTTAAAAATCTAACACTTCATATTTCTACTGCCCAAATTCCCCAGAGCAGAAGTGCATTAATATTCTATACAGTGCACTTACTCAAAAATAAGTAGTAATTGTTTCTATACTAAAGACAGAGGCCAACAGGGGAAAACTTGAAGGGATTAAAGTTAGCTCATTATAATACTGTTATACTGAAGGAGTAAACTCCAGCATGCCTGGAATTTACTTACAATGGATTTTGTTTTGTTTTCTTTGTTTGCTGAAATCAGGGATTTACCTGCAAACTACTAGTATCTGGTCAAGACATGAAAGGTGATTTTCAGTATGGGATACTTATACTGGCTTACCTTTTCTGATATCTAAATACAAATTTTCTCTATGTTTAAAATTTTTCTTAAATTACATTTGTTTGTTTAGTATGCATGTGTGACTCTGTGACAAGGTGCATGCATGAATATTTGTGTGTGTGTGTTTGTGTGTGTGTGTGTGTGTGTGTGTGTGTGTGTGTGTATGTAATTCAGAGTAATGTTGATGCTTTAAGCCATCAGAAAAAATGACACTGGCTTTTATGTTTTATGTGTCCTATGGGAAGGTGCAGTTATGGTATAAATGTGACTGCCACAGGCATTTGGTCCCCAGGTAGTATACTATTTAGGAGGTCAGGCCTAGCTGGGGAATTTGGGTCATTAGGATAAAAGCCTCTTGAGTTATCTCACAACACTGCTTTGATCTTAGTCTCCGTGTTTCCTAACCCACTGAGATGTGAGGAAGTGTCTTCCAACCATGAGAACCAGTGCTTCCTGGCACTGGTGGACTGAATCCTCTTAAAATAAAGTCTTCCTTAAGTTGCTATTTGTTTTTTGAGCTATTTCTTTACAATGAGAAGAGAACTAAACCAGGTAAGTATCTACATGCTCACAGGACATTGGTGGTTTACATGAGACTTCATTGTACTTTCTATGTCTATGTTTTTCGAAATGCATGTTCCCAATTAGAAAAAAAAAAAAAAAAAAACAAGAACACCCGAGATGTCCAAGAAACTTTGACAATGGGAGCCTACTACTGATTTCTCCAGACCCTTTTCATACTAGAGCTGAAATAAATAGCTTTATTGCCTATTATAACGGTGGTATAACTTCTTTCCACTAAGTGACTTTTTTGGCAATAAATTGTGAACTCTGGAATTTTGTCACTTTGGATATAATGAGTATATCAACTGAAAGCAAACAGTCTAGCCTTAAAGCAAAAGAGGCGAAATTAAATATCCCATGTTGTTTTAACTATATATTTTACATATTTAATAAATCCTTGAAGTAATCTAATTTCTATTATGTTCAACTGCGGAGTAACCACTGGCAAGGTCCACCGACTGTAATAAGGATAAAGTAAAATAAAGCATGAGAAACTGGCTATTGATTCAACCTTCATCTTGGTTGTAGCCCATGGCATTGGTGAATTTGGAAGTAAGTATTCCCATCCACACAGAGACCATTATATTCAAAATGATCTGTCAATACTCAGAGAAACCTTTTTAGAAAATGTGGCTCATAGAAACAAGAGGAAGATTGTCCTCCAGTGAAAGTGTATGGCATACACAGAATTGCATTCAAGTTTTGGAATAGTTCACATCTTTATACCAAACTACTTACAATTCTGAGAATTTTTGATACAAAAGAAAAGATTGTACATTTCTTTATATTTTACTTTGCTCGATTATAAATTGAAAAATTCAGTTAAGAATTTCAATTTCAGTATTGGGAATTATGAGGACTATTTTATTTTCTTCATGCTATTTATCACTTAAATTCTCCTATTGCCTCATTGGCTTACAGTGTTTTTCCACACTTATGGAATTTCTACTGGCAACAAGTTTTTCTACCATGACCACCAGCATGTCCTTAGTGCCTAGAATAAACTATTGTATACACTATATGGTTTAAAAGGCTTTAAAATCATTTGCTGTTAACAATGCTGTAAATACTATTTTGCACATATTGATTAATCAACAAATACCTCACCCATATGAAATACCTACAATCTTAGACTTCACTTTGTAAGTAAGAAAATTAAGGCACAGCGTTTAAGTACTGTACAAGGCCATATAGACATTTCAGCTCATGTAATCTGGCTCCAGAATTCTGGGACTTGGGTAATTATTTAAAACAAAGGCTAATTAATCAGGTGATCTTACAATACTTTTCTTAATCATTAAATTATATGCTTTAATGAAAATTGTATTGGCCACCCATTTTATTTAAGCTGTTTGCTTTAAACTGCTAGAATTCATGGCCAAAATCCCCTGAATGCAAAATCTGTTTCAAAAGAGAGCTGCCCCAGAATGCCTTGCTGCCTCAGATATTGCTACAAAGGCGGTGGCCATGTCACTTCTTAGAGGAACCCACTGTTTCACAAAAAAAAAACAGGAGTAGGAAGCCCAGGGCAGGTGCCCATTCAGGAGCTTTCCATAAGAATGTAAGAATTTACTGGGGGAAAAATAATTAAAATAAGGCGTTTTCTTCCCTACATCTCAGAATTATTCTGAGAAACTACACAGAAGAAAATGAACTCTCTCTTCTACATTGAAAAGAACATTTTTCCACAACGATTTCCCCTCCCCCACCCTGTAGCTCCCATAAAAGAAAGTGCAGAGGCCTTGAGATGTAAGGTGCCAATTCCACTAGAGAACGGAACACCCCATGAAGTCCTGGATCTATTTTCTCACGCTACTGAACAGCCTTATCTTGCAATGAAAGGATGGCAGGACTGTGTAATGGAATTTTTTTTCCTTCAGTTTTTTTCTTTTATTAAAAATAGGTTGTTTCTTTTCACATATTTTGTTTATTGTAGTTTTCCCTTCATGTATTCCACCCAGTTCTCCCAGTCCCTCCCCATCTCCGCTCCTACTCAGATCCACCACCTACCCTTCTGTCTCTGATTAGAAAACAAACAAGATTCTAATGGAAAATAATAAAACAAAGCTAGCACATAAAAATTGGGGAAAAAAAACAAACACATAGAAGGAAAAGAGTCCAAGAAACAGTGCATGATACAGAGAGACTCACTCAATCACACACTCAGGAATTCCATGAAGAAAAACACTAAACTGGAAGCCATAGTATGTACGCAAAGAAACTATAATGTAGCCAGGCGGTGGTGGTGCACGCCTTTAATCCCAGCACTTGGGAGGCAGAGGCAGGTGGATTTCTGAGTTCGAGGCCAGCCTGGTCTACCGAGTGAGTTCCAGGACAGCCAGTGCTACACAGAGAAACCCTGTCTCGAAAAAAGAGCCAAAAAAAAAAAACCTATAATGTAAAAGAGAGGAATGAAGGAATAGATAGATGGATAGATAGGTAGGTAGATGATAGATAGATAGATAGATAGATAGATAGATAGATAGATAGATAGATAGATAGATAATAAAAGGTAGGTAGGGAGATAGATAGATAGATAGATAGATGATAGATAGATAGATAGATAGATAGATAGATAGATAGATAGATAGATAGATAGATAGATGTTTTAATACCTGACATGACCTTATGGCACAAATAACTGTCAATGTTGCCATTTGGTTCCTTTTCTGTTGTCCATCCTGTGCTGGGCATGCTACCTACCCTTAAGAGGACTTTGTTTCTCCAGTGAGACTTTCTTGGGAAAAATTAAATTTCACATGTAAGTGCTTATGAATTCAGGATAGCTTCTGGGTTAGAGATGGAGGCATGTGTCATGCCTTTCAGCTCTAAAACTCCAACTGGTGCAGATCCATGCATGCCCTGTGCATGCTTCCTGAGTCTCTGTGAGTTCACATGTGCATTGAAACTGTGGATTTCCTTCCTGTCCTCTGTCACCTCTGCCTTTAACACTCTTTGCACAGCCTCTTCCATGGGGCTCCCTGAACTCTGAGGGAAAGAAATTGATGGTGTTGATGCCTCCAGCAGTTCTTTTATTTTTCAAGATTGTTTTGCTATCCTAGATTTTTGTTTCCATATGAAGCTGAAAACTGTCTTTTCAATATCTGTGAAGAATTGTGTTGCAATTTTGATAGGATTGCATTGAATCTTTAGATTGCTTTTGGTAGGATGGCCATTTTTACTATATTAATCTTACTGATCCATGAGCATGGGAGATCTTTCTGTCTTCTGATTTCTTCTTCAACATCTTAAAGATTTTTTATCACACATATCCTTTGCTTGTTTGGTTAGAGTTTCATCAGTGCATTTTATTTATATCATTTGAGGCTATTGTGAAAAGTACAGTTGCTTTCTTTGTCAGTCCATTTGTCATTTGTATCTAGGAAAGCTACTGATTTTTATAAATGAATTTTGTAGCCAGCTACTTCTTCCTTTCCAATTTATATCCCATTGATCTAATTCGGTTGTCTTATTGCTGTAACTTAGGCTTCAAGTACTATATTGAACAGGTATGGAAAGAGTAGACAACCTTGTCTTATTGCTGATTTTAGTGGAATTCCTTTGATTTTCTGTCTATTAAATTGGATGATGGCTATAATCCTGGTGTAAACTGCCTTTATTATGTCTCCTATACCCCTATTCTCTCCAGTACTTTTATCATAAAGCAATGTCAGAGTTTTTTCAAAGACCCTTTTAGCATCTAAGGAGATGATCATGTGATTTTTGCCTTTACGGTTTGTTTATATGGTGGATTACATTTATCCATTTATGTATGTTGACATTTCCTGCACATCTGGGATAAAACCTACCTGATCATGGTGGATGATCTTTGTGATGTCCTGTTTGGTTTGCAAATATTTTATTTATATGTTTCTTCATCTCTGTTCAAAAGAATAATTGGTCGGCAGTTCTTTTTATTGACTCTTTATGTGGTTTGGGCATCGGGGTAGCTGTGGCCTCATAAAACAAACAGGGCAATTGTCGTCCTCTTTCTACTTTGTGAAATAATTTGAGGAGTGTTGTCATTAACTCTTCTATTGATGTCTGGGGAAAAAAAAGTCTTGTCCTGGGCTATTTTGGGTTGGAAGCCATTTAATTTCTCCTTCTATTTCATTAGAGATTATAGGTCTGTTTAAATTGCTCATCTGATCTTGACAACTTTGGTAAGCAGTAAGTATCAAGAAAATTATCCATTTCTTTTAGATTTTCTTGTAATTAAAAAAAAAATTTAAAATCCTGATGCTGGGTGTCTGTCTGGATGAAAGACACACAGCCTTTATATTTTTAAATATGCTTTAGTCAGTACAAGAACTGGGTATCTGCCCACCTTCCACGATGTTAGAATCTACCTCCTATCCATAACCCAAGTTATTACTTACTACGTTTCATCTGAGTTGCTCTTGGCTCCAACCAGGCAGCTCGCTGGGCCATGTTCTCTTGACCCCTAGCCCATGGAGGGTCTCCTTTCTCCTCTCCTACATACTCGTCTATCCCATGGTAGCTCTCCCTGTCTCTTCCCTCTCCTCTTTGAGATCTCAAGCCCAGGAAGCCTGAATTTCGCTTTTCTCTCTTCTCCCCAGTTATTAACTGCTGGTATCTTTATTCACCAACCAGAATTAACCTGGGGACAGGGTCCCAGAGGCTATTTGCAGACTCCAGATCTTAGAGGCCAGCTCTTAGCATTGGAATAAACAGCGAAAGACAAAACCTCAACATTTTCCAATTTGATTAAGTATAGCCTTTTAAAATAGGCCCTTATGATTCTCTGAATTTCCTCAGTTTATGCTGTTATATCTACTTTTCATCTATAATTTTGTTATTTTTGGTTCTTCCCTTTGCCTCTTAGTTAAGATAGATAAGAATTTATCAATTTCATTAATTTTCTTAAAGAACCAACTCTTGGTTTCATTGATTCTTTGTACTGTTTTTGTTGTCATTGTTGTTGTTTCTATTTTACTGATTTCAGCCCTAACTTTGATTGTTCCTTGCCCTGTATTTTTTTTTTTTTGGATGTGATTTCTTCTTTTTGTCTAGACTTTTCAGATATGCTATTACATTATCAGAATGGGATCTATCTATCTATCTATCTATCTATCTATCTATCTATCTATCTATCTAAATATCTCATAGGCATTTAGTGCTATGAACTTGCCTCTTATAACTGCCTTCATTGTGTTCCATGTCTAGGTACATTGTGTATTCATTTTCATTCAATTCTAGCAAGTCTGTGATTTATTTCTTGACCTATTTTTCATTTGGTAATGAGTTGTTCAGATTCCATGAGTTTGTAAGCTTTCTGTTGTTTCTGTTGTTGTTGCTATTCAGCTTTAATCTATGATGGTCAGATTGGGTGCAGGATGTTGTTTCTATTTTCTTTTATCTGTTGAGACTTGCTACGTATGTGTTCAGTTTTGAAGAAAATTCCATGACGTACTTAGAAGAAGATATATGTTTTTGTTTTGGTAACATGTTAGTTCCATTTGGTTTATACTGTCAGTTAACTCCAGCGTATCTCTGCTTAGTTTGGGTTTAGATCATGCGTCTATTGACAAGAATGGGCATTGAAGTCTTTCTCTATTTTGTGTGTGAAGTGTGTGAAGCTCAGTATGTGACTTTAGCTGCAGGTGTGTGTGTGTGTGTGTGTGTGTGTGTGTGTGTGTGTGGTTTGCTGATGGTGGTGGTGATGGTAGTGTTTGTTTGATTTCATGAACTTGAATGACCACGTGTTTAGAACATAGATGTTAAAAATTGCTATGTCCTTTTGGTAGGTTTTTCCCTTTTGATGAGTATGTAGTCCCTTCCCTATCTTTTTTGATTAGTTTTGGTTTGAGATACATTTTGTCAGATATTAAATGATTGCACCAGCTTTTATTTTATGTCCATTTTCTTGGAATATCTTTTTCCATTTTAATTACTCAATGATGATATCTATCCTTGATGTTAAAGTGTTATGTTTCTTAGATGCAGCACAAGAATAGACCCTCTTTTTACTCCCACACAGTCAGGGAATTTATTACAGAATTGAGACCATTGATGTTGAGAGATATCAGTGAGCAATCTTTGTTAGCGCCTGTTACTTTGCTGTTGTAGTGTGTGTGTGTGTGTGTGTGTGTGTGTGTGTGTGTGTGTGTCCTCTTTTGATATGCTGGTCTATGGTTATTTATTTTTGTGTTTTATTGGGTGTGGTTAACTTCTTTACATTGAAGCTTTCCTTCTAGAGTCTTCTGTAGGGCCTGATTTATAGATAGATGTTGCTTAAACTTGTCTTGTTTTTGTTTGTCTGTTTCATGGAAGGTCTTATTTTTGCATTTTTAGTCAAAGTTTTGCTGGGTATAGTTCTCTGTACTGGCATCTGTGCTCTCTGAAAATCTGTAGAACATCAGTCCAGACCTTTCTGACTTTTAGAGTCCCTGTTGACAGGTCAGATGTTATTCTGATTGGTCTGTCTTTATATGTAACTTCATCTTTTTCCTTTGCAGTTTTTAATATTTTTTTTGTAGTGGACATTTGGCGTTTTGATTGTTATATACTGAGCATGGTTTACTTTCTGGACCAGTCTATTTGATATTCAGGATGCTTCTTGTGCCTTGATAGGCATTTCCTTCTTTAGATTAGGGAACCTCTCTTTATAACGTTGTTGAAAGTAGTTTCTGTGCCTTTGACCTGGATTTCTGCTCCTTCCTCTTTTTTCATTTTAATTACTCAGTGGTGACGTCTATCCTTGATGTTAAAGTGTTATTACCTATTATTTATTACTTTTTACTTATTACGCTTAGACTTAGTCTTTTTATAGTTCCCCCAACCTCCTAGTTGTTTAATCCCAGGTTTTTGTTGTTGTTGTTGTTGTTTGTTTGTTTGTTTGTTCTTGATTTAACATTTTTTGACAGAGGTGTCCATTTCTTCTTCCATGTCTTCAATGTCTGATATTCTTTCTTCTATCTTTTATATTCTTTTGGTGAGGTTTCCCTCTGAGATTCCTATTCATTTTTTTCTTTTAATTTTTATTTCCGGATCTCCATCAGTTTGGGTTTTCTTTATTGATTCAGTTGCCACTTTCAGATCATGAACTGTTTTATTCATTTTTTTCCACCATTTGTTTGTGTTTTCACAGATCTCTTTGAGGGATTTATTTTCTCTTTAAGGACCTCTGTCATATCCATGAAGGCTATTTTACCTTGTGTTTTAGCTATGTTGTAATCCTCAAGGTCTGCTATGGTAAGGCTGCAGCTGGGCTCTAGTAGAGATATATTGTCCTGGCTGTTACTGATTATGTTTTTATGCTGGTATCTAGGCACCTGTGTTTGGGAAGATTTTAATTCTAGTTACTAGTATCTGGTCTTTGTTGTGTGTTTTGCTCCCTGGTTTCTGTTTCCCTCTTCTTCTTTTGTTCTTAGTTGGGGTGGTGGCTGTGCTTTTCCTAGGATCTTGCTAGGTATGGCCTCTGGCTGTTCCAAGTGAAATGAGTCTCTAGGTGTTTGGGGGCTGACTCTTAGGAATCGTGATAGAAGGAAGAGGTCCTAGGGTGGTTCACAGATGTGAGGAAAGCAGAGTGTTCTACTGAGGATCTACTGAGTGCACTGGGAATGGGGACAGAGAGTGTGGAGAGGCCACAGCAGATAGTCCGCTATGAAGCGTGGATGACCCTAGGAGATGTGATTGGTTGGAAAGAAGGAAGTCTGAAGCTCTGAAGCTTACCTAACTGCATTGCTGGCCCACATGCTTCCCTGCCAGGCTTGCCTGGCTGGTTCCCTTGGAATGCCTGCTGGAGCTGGGCCTGAATAAAGCTGTGCAAGAGGAGACTTGGAGGGGAAGATTTGTGTGTTCCACTAGAGGTTAGGGTAATGGGGAGGGAGAGTGCCACCCACTGGATGTGAGGGTATTGGAGAAGAAGGGTGTAGCCCACTAGAGGTGAGAATAGCATGGATGGAGGCTGCAGCTTCCTGGGGGTGAGGTTAATAGGGAAATGAGCCTGCAGCAGGTGCTTGCTCTGCTATAGAGCAGAAATGGGTTTAGAGGAAAGGAGGAGTTGAACATCTGCAGTTACCCTGGCTGCAGTGCCCAATTCAGTTTTAAATGTAAAATATAACTTTAAAAAATACTAGTCATCCTACAGAGTAGATCATTCCAGATAAATAATTGATTTTACTTTTTCCTTCTCAAACTCTCATATGAAAAGAAAATTTTAGATGGAGTTGAGGGAAAGATGAAGCACATCTGTAACATAAATAAGAGTCTTTGGGAGTAAAGTGTGTTCCACCCACACTTCAGTGCCTCTCGTTCTCTGATTTTTATGGAAAAAGAATAAAACCATTTGTCATTAATGTCTTGAGAAAAAAAAGTAAGTAGACTATAAACGAATATAGTTCTGTATTTATATTTTGAGCTTCCAAAACAAAAATGGAAAATAAAATATTCAAAATTAAATTAAAGACTTACCTAGTCCTCTATATAAAATATATAGATTGCACAAAAGTGAAATAGGAATTGAATGATGGGCTGGGCTGAAGCCACAGACCTGCTGGGCCCCAAGTGTGCAGGTGGACAAAGTTACTGAACACTTAACTAGTGCAGAGTAACAGGAAACAGCAGCACACTTTTCATATGGGGAAAAGAAATAGGAGGCTATATGGAGGGTTAAAGCAGGCTTCCTCCTAAAGAAAAAGCTGAGTAAAGTGCTTTTACAATATAAGGTGGTTGAAAATTCCCCAAGCTACAAACAACAAAACAAATAAACACATATAAAACACTAACCTTGGCTTCTGGTCCAGAACTGTATCTTCCTTAAGATCCAAAGGAAAACAAAATACAGGCAATCACTGTGAAATTGGAACTGGAAATCCAAGGTTGGGGGCATGGGTATAAAAGCCTACCCACAGTGAGATGATGTATTTGGATTTAAGAACAGGAAAAAAAAATAGAAAAAATAAAAAGACCATTCAGAGCATTATAGAGCAGCATTGAACTAAACAAGAAGGAAGATAAATTCAGCCTAAATAAAGTGGGAATGACGTCGAAGTCTTAGAATAACTTTAGCGTAATTGCATTTAGAATCTTTGAATACATAAAGGGATAAAACCAATGCATAAAGCACATAAAAGTGATGAAGTGAAAAAGCAGGGATCCTGATGGTGAACTGAAGAAGCAAGAATGAGAACAATGAAAAAACTGCATCATTTGGAAGCTCACTAATTAGTTCAGCCATTTAATAACCTAGGAACAAAAATGTGTTTTATATAATTACAGTGCACTTTAAGGTAAGCTGTGAAAAATGTAAAGTGTGCAATAAAAGACCTAAACTTAGTAGAAGGACAAAATGGCATACTTTACCCAGAAAAATGTTGTACCAGAAAGACAGATTGCATGAAATTGCTAACTAAATAATCCAAAAAGGCATTGTAAGGGTAAAAGGGAAAAGAAATACAAGCCAGAACAACATTCAAGTGATAAGTTTAAATTCAATCATTTTAATAGCCATATCAAATGTAAATGGGCTAAAGATTCCCCTCAGACAGAGATTATCAGATTTGATAGGCATATAAGACACACTTATATGATACCAGGAAGAAGACCACAGCAATTGTGGTATATAAAAAAAAAGGTCACTCAAAGTAAAGGCGATCAGTATCACAGTACATAGAGAGCCTAATTCAAAGTGTTTTGAAGGGGCAAAGGGGTTTCAATAGCTATTTCTTAGAAGAGGAAGTAAAAAGTACAATAAGATAAAAAATAAAATGAAGAGCATTACTAATCAGGAATACAAGTTAGCATACAAGAAGTGTTACCTTGTATCTGCCAGAATAGCTATTGTCAAGAATAAAAAGACTGAAGAGACTGCAGAGAAAAGAGAAACTATTTTGTCAGTAGGGATAAGGATTAAAGTAGCCATTAGAAAAACAATGTGAAACTTTCTCAAAAAAATAAAAATAGAATTAACATATAATCTAGCAATTCCCATTAATGAACACACACACACACACACACACACACACACACACAAAGAAAATGAAATTATGCCAGAAAGATGAGAGCACAACCATGCTCACAACAGCACTTCTCACAATAGTCAGGAAACAGACAAGTTAAGTCTCCATCCATGACTAGATACACAAAGAAAATGTGGTATTTATGTATATTGGTACGCTTTTTGGCCTTGTAAAAGTATCTGAGTATCTGAGTATCTCGCCACTCAGAAAATAGATAAATCTAAAGACATTAGGTTAAATGAAATGAACCAATGATGAAATATAAATATTCACTTATATGTGAAACACAGACAAGTCTAGCTCACATAAAAGAGATAGAATGATGGTTACCAGGAGCAGGTGAGGACAGAATAAAGCAAATGTTGAGTAAGGGACCTATTGTATATCCAGGTGTCAATAACTATCAACAATGTGTCATATTTTAGAAAATTATGTCAGTAAATTTTAACTAATGTCATCAGAAATGAAAAGGCTAGAAATATATGTGTTAATTAGCTTGATTTTGCTATTCCACATATTTCAAGATGTCACATTGTGCCCCATAAATACATACATTTTCCATTTTTTAATTTAAAATTAAAGTTTTAAATAATTTAATCTAATAAGTTAAGAATATACACAAAAGTAAAATTCACACACAAAAATGGAAACAATATGAATAGTGTGACTTTTAAAGCAATAGTTATAAAAACATCTTTCTTCTTTAACAGGACTCAAAATTAAGCCAAAAAGAGAGAAGGGAATGAAATTCTTCTAATAATAGTGAAAAAAATCCAAGAGGTTAGTAAAATAGTAGGCCACTAAAACCACAGTAAAAGATGTGGAAAACCAAGAAAACATTAGAATCAAGAGAAATGGAAACTTCTTAGGACACCTGTGACAACATTTCCATTTATAGTTACTTAAACCTAATAATGAAGGCTGAAATCCAACATTCGATTTTCTCTGAAAAAAAATATTGTTGATGTGCACTGTATGAAGGTTGACTTTGTTTTATTCAATTGTTAATTCTTTGCCAACATAGAACTGAGTACTGGCCAAATTCTTAGGGTTCATCATCTACCTCAGTCTTTTATAACTATACACCTTCCTCATTCACTGATTGGGTTAATAAAGAGCTGACAGCCAATACTTGGACAGGAAAGGGAAGGCTGAATTTCCTGTCTGAGAGAGGTTCTCTGGGAGAAGAATCAGATACAGGGGATTCACCAGTGGAACACGGAGGTGGGCAGATATGAGCAGATGCAGAAAGGTAAAGAACTAGCCAAGTGTCTGAGCATGGGCTAGAATAGTTGAGTTAATTTAGATTGAGCTAGCTGAGATTCTGTCTAGCTAAGGCCTAAGCTATAATAAAAATTAATAAGTTTGTGTGCCATTATTTAACTATTGGTGGTTCTAGAAAGTCCCACTATAAATTATAACTATTTAAGTCTCTCCAAGTAGAATTATCAATAAATGTGTGTATATTTCAGGGATGAAATGCAATATAGAAATCAATACTGAAATATTAATAGCTAATTTCACTAACATGAGATTGGATGCAAAAAGAATAAACAGATACATTTGTGTAACTATTTAAAAACGAATAGTGTCAGGCATTACTTATAATTATATACATATTAATTAAAAAGTTAAATTATGGAATTAATGTCCAAATTTTTGGGGGAGTAATATCGGGTAGAGGCAAAGAAGGAAAGATAGAATTACTTATAAAGTGAATAAAGCTAATTTGTCCTCAGTGATTTATTTCTTTAAATCTTCAGCAAATATCTTCTGTACAGTGCTTGGCATAGGAGGTAAACACACAATGTTATTATATCTTTTATGTCTTTATGCTGTTCTCTCACAGTAAAGAAAGATTTCAAAACCAGTTTGCTAGCTGAGCCCATTGATAGCCACAGATGCCAAGAATTCTGGAAATAAGTGACCTATGGCTCTGTAATTAAGCAATTTGTATGATGCCTTCTTCATCTCATGGCAATAAGGCCAGTAGCATCACCATTGGCTACTAATAGATCAACATTCTGATCTATTATGCATGTCCTCTTGCTAGTGTCTTTTGCTTCTAATCGAATCAGACCAAGATACCAAAAATAATAATAAACACTTATTTCTAAGAATTTTTACAAGCCTTAACAGATTTTACTCATACTGAATGTATCGCATGCCATGAAATGTGTAATACTTGACATCCTTTGCATTATAATAATGTCCCTCAAAATCTTATGACAATGCAGTAGAAGTAGCATATGCTTCTCCACAGGAAGAACTAATTCTGAAACAGTGTCCATCTCTTACACTCTTTGTGCTCTTACAGCTACAAAATGTATCTGAACCAGTTTCTTCATATGTACAATAGAGGAATGACCTTCACTGCAAATAACTGAGGGGTGAATGACATCATAGCTAACCCGGCACATGACCAGTAACTTAATAAGCATTTCCTTCCCCATTTTACAGAGGATGAAATGAAAGTGTTGAGGGGGATCCAGTGATATGAACCTGGTCACACTCAAATAAGAAAACAAAGTATGTGTAGCAGTCAAATATATGATCTCTAGAATAAGATGACATAGTATCAGTTCTTCCAGCTGGATAGCTTGCATGGGATATCTAATTGCCCTGTGCCTTAGTTTCCTCACAAACAAAATTAAGAGAGTAAGAAATGTCTGGAAATAGTTGTTATTAAATAATGCAAACACTTGGCACAAGGCCTAGCTCATGAAATATACAATGCAATTTAATAACAAGTAGCACATGACTTGTTGTCTCAATATAGTGTGTATAAATAGACTGAATTGTGGCACTACCCATTATGAGGCACTATAGCTACCCTGGTCAGGGTTGAGGTACAAAGATATTCTAGTTTAGGGATGGTTTGATTTTGCTATATTAAAGTTCTAAGAGGAAGAGAAATAAGCCTGTCAACAACATCATTAATTGTTTACCTTCCCATAGAAATGCTGTCTTTCAGCCCATTGGACTTTTTGTTTTCATTTGATTGCAAGAATTTTAACACCCCCCCATTCCTTCAAAGACCACTGCTCACTGAGGAGAGAATTATTCCTTCTCCAAGCTTCTTTGCTTATCGTGATATTGATTCCTGGTTTAATTCTGTGGCCTGATAAGATCAAAGATTTTGTTTCGATTTCTGGGTATTCATTAAGATTCATTTTGTGGTCTCTAATGTAGTCTATTTCAGAGATATTCCAGGGGTTGATATTGTATATGTTTTATCTGTTGAGCAGAACATTCTGCATGAATCTTATAAATCTCTTTGTTCTGTTATATAACTTAATTCTCGGGTTTGAATGATCTACCTAATGTATGTAAGTTACTAAAGTCACTCACCATTATGGAAAATTATTTTTTAAGATTTTTTTATTCCCATTAGTATTTATTTTATGAAATTGGTAGCCCCAATACTTAATTCATATAAATTTATAGTTATTATGTTGATGAATTACTCCCTTTGTTAAAACCTAGGGGCCTTCTTTGTCTGATCTTCTCTGTCTAGTTTGAAGTCTACTCTCTCAGGTATCAGATAACTATGCCATCATGGTTTGAGTTTCTGGTCACTGGAAAGGCTGACTTGTATTCTTCCACTCTCTGATGTCTTTGTAAATGAGATGTGTTTCTTGGACACAACATATATATGAATGTTGTTATTTATACCACTAATATGATGTACATCTCTTTATTGATGAGTTGAGGACATTTATAATTAACAGCAAGTTCATTAAAGCTAAATCTTAAGACTTATCTGAAATAATAAATTCCTATGTCTGCACTAAAATATAGCTGAGTTTTTACCCTTTTTGTTATTCTCTGTTCTTTTCCACCAGTTGTAATAAGGACTAGCTGGCACCAATTTCCCGTTATTCTCCTCCTGAAGGGCATGCACAGCTCACTTAATCACTTCACACTACAGTACACTGCTATTTAGACCCAGTCTGTTTCCTTCCCTTGTAACAGCATGGAATTAAATAAGGAATTTTCATACATTAGGAAACATAAGCATGACAGAATCTAATTCAGATTAGTGTGATTAATAAAGCACAGAAGTTGGATGAAATACATTTCACAATACAAACACTATTCTATCAGACAGTTGATTGGGTGTGAGACATTACCCACAGTTATCTCACTGTGGGACCTCATAAGACAGCCCCAGTATGAAAACTTGTACAATTTCCTTAGGATGAAAGTTCTTTTTTAGTATGAAAAATGAAGGGTGAGCAATGGAGAGCCAACTGTCCTGCTGTTGGAAGTTGTATTGGCTTTCGATGAGCTATGAGCGGTCTGCATGACTCACAGCAAATGTATTTTCTACGTCTTGTTTATTAATGGACAGAAAAGCTAGTCTGAAATGAAATTGATTTTATTCACTTAGGATTTTATACTCCATTGCACCACCACAACCCAGCAAATTCATCATTAAGAGAGATAATTGCTTTAATGAAGATTAAATATAATTCAAAATTCACATTTATCTTTATCTACCTAATGCAGGTCAGAATTAACTAAAAGTTGTTGAAGAAAGACAAAAACAGGTTTCCTTACAAATATCATCACCTCTTTGAGCTGAAAGGAGTCTCATCTGAAAATCATTTTTTCTTCCCATTTCTCCTCTTTTTTCTCATGTCATCTATGTCAGAACCAAATAAAACCTTCTGTTACTTAATAATCCTAGTTTTGTGATGTTTGACAGAAACTTCAGTATAGCAGCAATTAATATAAGGTTTGCTCAGTGAACTATAAAAAGATGCATATGTGATGGACAGGCAAGTGAGAAATGTTAAAATCTAAAAAGTGTCCAGTTGGTTTTAGAAATATCCTCCTTCCTTAACACAAAGAACTTCTTCCCTGAGACCTGTCAAAGATAAGAAGCTGAGACTGATCTTGAACGAGTTGGTTTATTCACGTGTCACGTGCTATTAAAACTGTTTGTCACAAAAGACATATTAACGTTGTAGGGAAGCATTCACCTAAGAGGAAAAAAAACAGCTTTGACTCCTGGAATATCATCTAGCCATCTGTATGATCTTAAAAATGTCTCTCGACTTATGAGACCAAAGCACCTCATTGTTAGGATATGTCTAAGAATGTTTCCTTGGTCCTAGTGACACAGAGCACCTGGCACCAAGTGGGCATTCAGCAAGTGTACTGGAGACTTGCTGTGTTGAGTATTTTCTTTACAGATGTCTAAAATTTATACCAATGGTCCAGCCTTACCACCCTCAAGGGAGGAAACACTTAATTCTTCAAATGTGACCAGTAAGTTTTGCCCTTGGTTCTTGCCATTACTAATTTATAAGGTTGCTAATGTCAACAACAGAGAGGGTACAGAGAGGCACAGACTTTTTAGACATTGTAGCAAATACAGGCAAAGCCCTGAATGTTAGGGCTTTCATCTTCTATGGAGAAAAAAATTACTGAGTTTATATAATATATAACTTATTTGTAATTAAAACTTTATCGTTCAAATTAGGACTCATTCAGCGTAAAAATAACTACAGCAAGACGATAGGTATAAACACAAGTGATCATGCATAAACTGCATGTATGGTGATTTTATGTTTAATCTATACAACAACTAGGAGCTATAAAGCACTCTCTCTATTTTTCAAAGGAAAACTTAAATGTAGAAAGGCTAAGCATGGGTCCAACCATGTACACAGTATCAAAAAACAGACCCAAAGTTGAAAACCTCTGTAAAGTACCAAAGGTTCTCCCTCACACATACTCCTTCCTTGAAATCATGTATTCAATGTTTCAAGTATACCGTGCCAGTATAATTTTGGTATAAATATCAGCTTTGACAAAGTGAGTACCATATGTCAAGCTCTAGGTCATGACTTCCTTGCATTATCAAACAGAGAGGATGAGAAAACTGAAACAAAAGCTAAATAATGCCAGTAAAAGCAATTATATACTAATGAGCATCCGACTCTAAGTGCTCAATGCCGGCTGAATACCAAAGGCCTGAGCTAATGCTTATTCAAGGATACAGAATGACAGTCAATAGGGCCAGAGAGCAATAAGCCTATTTCCTCAGGTGCTGATCTACATTTTCATGCACACAGTGAATTCCTTGAGCTAGGTCAATTCGCTACTGATTTCACTGCCAACATAAATAAATGTGATTTACTTTTATAATACACCATGATCCCTTCCTTCTCTGAAAACTCAGTAGAAGATAAGGATGTTAAAAGAGAATTGGCATTCAGTCCTCTCCACTTTTTCTACACCTGAAATAAATGCCATACCCTCCTCTTCTTCTGGCACACATGTCAGTCACTGTGTTTATTTTCCTTGTACATCAAAAAGAGGTCCAGTACAACTCAACCATGTTAGTAAGCACCATATCAGAGCAAAAGAAAATAGCTTACCCCTACCCTCATGAATTCTAAGCAATTTCAATCACAATCACTAACAAGAGACCATTTTCAGACTCCTCATAAGCTCTAGTTCCTACAAAGACTATGATATGTCAATGATCCTAAGAAAACTCAAGTTTGGGACATAGTTTTTTTAAAAAAAAAATTGTAAAGCTAACTCTGTTCTGTTTCTATGATGTGGTTGTAATTTCCACACAGCACTCAAACACCTTGAGCCCAGACTTATCAACTGTAAAAACATTATTTCTACAACTTCAGTGAGCATAAAAATTGCCTGTAGTCTTACTATGCACTAAAATGTTGTCCTAAGCCCCAGACTTGGAGATTCAGCTTGATGTGGTTTGGGATAAAGCCAGAGAATTTGTATTTCCAGGTATCCAGATGCTGCTGTTGGTGACCATGTAACACACTTTGAACAGCACTGAATGGTACCAATAACACAAACCTCACAGCTCCTACTAAGATCTAAAGAGATGGGATGATCCTGATCAAACCTGTGGAATCACAATGTTTCAAAGGCAGTGTCGAACAGAGGATCAACCAAAGACGGAGAGCATTAGCAGGAATAAAACACAGGGCCATCTAGTCACTTCCAGTATTCAAGGTGCAAGATTTAATTATATACCAATCCTTTTAGTTATAACTCCTTATATTTGGCAGTAAAAACGAGGGCTCTGCTCTTATATTACACACATACCCAAAGGGCTCCTCCTTCACTATTTCTTTTATCAGTAAATAGAGTTTTCAATAAACAGATTTGTCCCCCAGGCCTAGCTGCATCTCCATGGCATCCAACCTCTGTTTAAAGTAATCTTGATTACTATTGTGAAAATAAAACACAAAATTTCCTATTAAAACTCTACCGGAGAAACAAAGTAATATATACTCTGGAAAGAGCAGGAATCTCCCTTTATAGCAATTTGATCCTATGATCAGCCTGAGTCCTTCAGCTCGTCCTTGTCTAACTCAGCTCTGTGATCAGGGAACTGCTTCCCTCCCTTCTCCCTCCACCCTCCCTCCCCTCTTTTCATTCCAGCTTCCTCTCTTTGCGACATTATTTAATCTCTCAGTCGCAGCTTCTTGGGATTAGCTACAGCATCTATTAATAGTTTTACTTCTGTTTACAGTTCCAAGGGGAGAAAAATGGCTCATTCCTTTTTTCTACAATCTTGAAGATATGTCTTATTGCAGCAGGAGCAAGATGCACAAGCCCCGTGAATAACCTATTTCCACAATCCGTTCCACTGTAAAGATGCTAATGTGCTTCCATGCCGAATGGATCCATTTAATAGGCAGAACAAGTTGGATATAAACTCTTTAATTGCTTTCAGCACACCAATTATCTTCCTGTGTCACCTATTGTATAATGCAAAAATGTTAACAAAAGCACTTACTGAAGACATTATTGGGAATTAAAAAACAAAGAACCATCAGTTGTCGCTAAATATGCCTTTCATGTTCCCAAATGAAATGCATTTGTGCACTCGAGAAGCAGGATGGAAGTGTGCAGGCCTGCCATTGTCAGACGCAAACATCTTCATTAGATTTTGATCCAGCTGCTGCAAGATCTATAAAAAGAGCTATCTAAGCTGGCAAGTCATTACTGGTTATTTCAGGAAAATTCAGGAAACTATCCCTAAACCTGCACTAGTCTTTACTGATAATTTCTCTGTTTGGGCAGCTTGTTTGAGAAGAACAGCATTGAAAATCTCTGCCAAGCTGGCCTGAAAGTAGTACTTCAAATGATGCACTAGTACCTAAAAACATGCTGTGGTACCTCAAAGGATGCAGTATTACCTTTAAGAATATAGTGGTACTCAAAAGATGCAGTAGCACCTCAAAGAATGCAACCTTGTCTGTGTCTTAGGGCAAACCTATACTCATGGATGCATGAGCCACAAATCTTGGTCTATTATCTGCCATATCTCTGTTTCTAACCTAACTGCTTTTCTTTAAAGCATATAAATAAAAGTCCCCAAGAGCCCAATAGTGGGTCTTTATAAACCAAAACAAAAAGAAAGATTAATATACACAGTCTCATAACTTCCTTCCTCTGTTGCAATAAATCTTCTTATGCATATTGGCAGTCAGCTGGTTTCTAGCACGTTATTTTCCGTAGCCACATGCTGTTTAAAAAGAAATGGGGAAGCTAATCAGTGTATAAGCAAAGAAGGGAATGAAGATGACAAAGGGAAAGTTGGAAGGGCAAGAGCAAAAGCTTAGGTATCGGGCACTCTGAGGATAGTATCAAAAGGAGAATGTAGGAAGCAAACTAGAAATAGCAACCATACCTTCAGCTTTCCTCTGAATTGTGTTGAAACAAGAGGCCCCACTGAAGCCTGAATAGCATCCATATTAATCACAGTCTCTGCCATGTTGACTTGGGAACCTTTTCAGTCAGGTCTCGGTCTCTAGAGACCTCTGATAGACAGAAGACAAACAATTGTCAGAAATGTCATTGTCATTTATGAAGTGCTCTTTCCCCCCTTGGTCAATAGGTGACCCTACTTATGATGAAAAAAACACAAGTCACAAACACTGTTCTTCAGCCTCAGTAAAGAAAAATAAAAGAATGCAGAGATGATGAGCTGGGTCTGCTTCAAAGATCTTTGGCTTTGTCTCTAATTTACCCAGTATATTATCTATATTAGAGTCAAAAGCAAATTGAAATGCTCAAAATAATGATGCAATAGCCTACTGTTTGCTTGAATTAGACATAAGAGTTCATTTGGGGACCATTTTATTACACTTACATGATTATTAAAACTACTACCAAATCTTAATAATCTTGAGACCCACTATCATTATTTCCTGACATCTTCCATTCCAAGCCCTTCAAAAATATCACTCCCCTGTAGCACTCCATCTCTCTCTTGCCTTCTATTGCCTTGCTTAATGGAATCAAGTAACTGAGCTGCAGAAGTTAAGGCCCATACATTCACAAACCAGGGCTCGATCTTGAAGTGGGAATCAGAGTCAGAGTGATCTTTCTGAAATGGAAGTCTGATCACAAGGCTTCCTTCCATGTGTCACACTGTTTAGTGACTTCCTACTGCCCTTCAAATAAAATTGCATTCCTGCTGTGTGGCGACAGGCAAGTTATTAAACCCCTCTATGGTTCAATTAAAATAATGATAATAATAATCACGAGGGAAATGTGTATAAAGCTCTCTTTGCACAGAGCTAGTATATGCTGATATTATTGTTGACACTACCCCATCGGCCACACTCCTAGGCAGTCCCCTCTTTGCTCCACCTTACAGTCATACTCAGTAACACTATTCAATGCTCCCTTGACCTGTTGTACCTCCTCCTGGACTAGAGTTGTCTGTTTGCAATACCAGCTCTTGGACAACTTCACTTCTGTGAATTTATGAACTATCAACTTAAATGCTTATTTTTAAAAGGGCTTGCACTAGTCACAAATCAGTTTTCCCTCCTCGATATAGGTATGTGTTGCACATATCCTGTGCTCTAATATAAGCAGTGCATCATTATAACATCTTGCTTAACTAAGAGAGTCCAAAGGACCCAGGGTGTGTTTGACTTGATCTTCACTGTATCCTTTCATTTGCAAGCATAATATAGAGTAGACCAGATTACAATACAGTGAAAAAAAAGAAATGTTGTTATATTATAATGACTAAGGGTAAGCCCTCATTCATACTACATACATGCCTTTATGAAAATAGCTTGATATGTTTCATGACAATATGACACTCACCCTACCCAATCCACCCCTGAAAAAAATTGCCAGTCTTGTGCTAGAGAGAAAGAAAACACAGTAACAAACAACTCTCTCTTGTAATTTTTTTTTTCCATTTGGAAGTGATCCATCTTATTTCTCTTCATACTTTACCAGCTAGGGTAAGTCACATGGCAAAGCTTAATGCTAATGAAGTGAGGATTTCTCATATAGAAAAGGCGCTATGGGAAAGTAAACCAAAATATTTAGCAAACAGTAATATATGCTTACAACAGAGCTCAACAAATGTTAGTTTAATGAAATTTTTCTTTGCTGCAAGTTGACAAACATAAATCACACACCAGTTGAAATCTTGCCAGAAACTTCTCTAAGACACTCAAAGAGATATTCATGTTGCAGGGGAAAAAAAAGAATTTTATAATCACTCTCCTTCTGGTCTCAGATCTTTCTTCTGCCATAGAAAGCCATTGCATATGTATGTAGTAACAGTTTACAAATTATAGCAGTATGCCACTTGAGTAAAGAAAGACAATTAAACTCAACAAAATATGTGTCTTGATTACTTCTCTGTGCAAGACATGAATATGACAAAGGAGATTATATCTGGTCTCAGGGAATATAAATTAACAAGAGAACCTTCAAAATTAGTTTCAATGACTTAGTGGGGACCCAGAAACACTGAACCAGTTATTCATCCCAAGACCTAAATAGTCACAGAGCCAAGACTGCAACATGCTCCATGATTTTAAAGCAAGTATCTTTCAAATGTAATGTATTACCTTCTCATAGAAAACAAAATGAGAATACTGAGGAAAGAGCAGCTTTTAACCCATGGGGAAACCAAGGCCCTGGGAAGTGAAGTGACTTTCTCAAGGTTTTGTACCTTACTAGTCTAATTTTACTTGACCACAGAAGTGAAGACCAGTTTGCTTTGAATTAGAGTAAATTGAAATGATACAATATAGAGACATATTTTTCCCCTCCATAGTCATCCTCTCCGTCTCCTTTGGAGGGTTAGACTTTCCAGACTAACAAGTTACAAACCAATAGCAAATATTAAATACTTTTTCTATATGCTATCGTTTTTCTGGATTCATTTCATATTTATAACAACCCTACTCCTTTGTAAGAAACAATAATATCTATAAATTATGTCATCCCATGACATTTACAGAACATCGCAGGAACTGGAAAGATCTCCAATGATAGAAGGCCCCTAGACCATTAGACAAAAAAAAATTATATTCCCTCTGAGCTAAGCGGGTCACCTGGGAAATGACATAACCCAGAATCTCCTGAGCTGGAGCAACAAATGCTATTAAGTCGCTCTTCTGACAAATAACTGATATGTAGAAGGAATAAGAATTAAATTTAGAGACAGAGTACAGACTCTGGCTTGGCTCCAGAGCTGAGGGATATTAAACAAGAAAGAAACAATAGCTCTGTCAAGTCTAATTGTTTAAAACATAAAACTCTTTTCATACATCCTGAGCTGAATGGCGTTGCACAGGGCTGGGATGCACTGTGAAGCCATGCTCACACCGAATAGCACATGCCACTTGGACTTGAATGTCTCCCCTGAAGGGAATTTGTTTTTGCCAGTTTTTCCTTCTTCATATGCTCCACTTGGGCACTGGGGCATTTAGAATAATTATAAAAAAAAATGCACATTATGAAGACTTTTTAGTAAGTTACAGAATTGACTTCATTGTGGTGAAAATTCTGGACTTTGTGATGCAACTATAGCTGTTCACATTTTGTTATCTGAGCTAAGCCTCAGTTGTCCCACCAATGAATAGAGATGCTATTTTCATGAGGCAAAAGTGGTCAGTGAGGACAAATGAGATGATGAGTCCAAAGTGACTGAAACTTAGTAACCATTTGTAACAATGTAACTTTTTTTATTTTCCCTTTGATGGTTATGTGAGGTCCTGCATTTAGTAGCTCCACGTAAGTACAAAGTGAAATTAATTTCTCATGAAATTTAAATTCAGCCCTGCATTTTTGCTGTTTAATTAATTAATTTACATAGCACTAAGAACAGATGAGTCTGTGTGGGTGGCTCTAGAAGTTAGAATACCTTTCACAGGGTATCAAAAATCGGGACAGTTGTGAAACCCCTTTTATCAGTTTTCATAGTAAATAATCAATGTGATTTGGATTTTAAATAGTTTTTTTGCAATTGGTATATTCAGTGTAAAAATAATAATAAAAGCTAACCAAATAGGCACAAACACAATAAAAATAGTGTGTTGATATATGTATAATATATTGATAGCTAATTCCTTATATCTAACCACTTTCATGTTACAAAATCATATATATATATATATATATATATATATATATATATATATATATATATATAGGCAGGCATGCTATGTAATGGCAGAGAGACTTATGCTGGGAGCAGGAGCCTTGCCTGCCCGTAGTCTCCTAGTCACTAAAATTACCATAATCTTCCTTCCTAGGATTTCAGTGTCCTTCTTGTAAAAGGATATTTGCTGAATGATGAGATGTCTCTACAAATGCTACCATACATTTCAGTTAAAATGTGATCGTAATTCTCTACTAATGTGTGTTTACAAACATGTGTTTGGGTTTTGTTTTGTTTGTTTTTGTTTTGTTGGTTGGTTGGTTGGTTTTTGGAGTATAAATCTACACTGGTTTCACAGAGATATATATACCGTCATAAGAATGCAGTTTCACACCTGCACATGAAAGCATCTCCAGTGAAAAGGTTCTCAATGATTTTCAAACTGGAGATCTCATTTACTGTCTTCTAACAGCATCCAGACCAGACTGGGCTAATGCCAGTGATCTCCTTGACTGTGGCTCCTGAAGGAGTCCTAAAATAACCATCAGGACCATCAGAGAGCAGTTAGATGAACAATGATGAGAAGTTTATTCAACCTCTTAACACATTGCCTATGATGCAAGTAAAACACTTAATCTCCACTTTGAGAATTTTTTTCATTTTTTTTATTGGATATTTTATTTACATTTCAGATGCCAACCCCTTACCCCATTTCCCCTCCCTAGAAAACCCCTATACCGTGCCCCCTTTTCCATTTTGCTTTTATACAAATTTTTTAAATGTTAATCAAAGGCTTTATAAGTATGGTAACGCTCAATCAGAAGTGTAACCTAATACCCAACCTACAATCTTAAGACTTATAGACTTATACAATCTTAAAAGACCCTGACCAATAAATATTACAATAACACTGACTTGCCTGCCAATGCCCTCCACACCCTACCCATAAAAGAATTTGAAGTAATTAATTCTAAAACTAGTATGGGAAGATTTGGAAGTCTGCATGGCTTCAGGTCAGAACTCTTACTTTCCATCACTCTAAAATCATTAAATAGAGTTAAACAAATTTTATTTTCTAACCACTACAAACTTACTGTGTGACAAAGTATCCCAATTTCTTATGCATTAGTCTTAAGAACCAGAACTCATGTACTAATAATCTCTATATAATTCTTACAATAAAATGAGAAACAAACATTCATTTTGCAATTCCATCACCATTGTGATCCTAAGAAGAATTTGCCTTGATAGAAGTGGCAGTATAAAATAAAGGGAAAGGTATTTTCTATTGTAATACTTTTACAGAGGGGAAATTACAAGTCTATTCAGCTTTAGGAAATATATAACTCACAGGCATTTCTCATTAAAATACACATGAAGAAAGAGAAAGAATGGGTACAAATTTTTCTGTATAATTCATCCAAATGTCATATGACTATATGATGCATCGATAATGATTAATACTAGGTTCTTATAGCATTCATGAATCTTTTAATGAGTGGACCACCAAATGCTTCTTGATTCAGTCTGTGAAAATGATGCTTATTTCATGTTTATAAAAATAAATAGATAAAATACCATCTTACATTTTTATGTAGGCCCATGCTCATAAACACTATGTGTCTGTAGTGCATGAAATCCTCTCCGTAAAGCACTTCATATAGGTACTGTAATGTTCACATTAATGTAAACCCTGACTTCTTAATTCCACAAGCTAATTAGCTCTATGTCATCTTCCAGTGAAAAACAGCTCTTACATTGGGAGTTAAGGAAGTGTGCCTGAAGTCAAAAGAAACAAGATAGGAAACAAGATAAATACAAGTCAAGGACCTATATCCAGAAAAAGATAATCTTGCCTTCTATGGAAAAAGCAACACACATACAACCACTAGCTTCTCAGGGTGTAGAACTAAACAGGCACATTCAAAGTGGTCCTAGAATCAGCCCTTGGTACTCTAAGAACATACAACCCACTCAGAACTTTTCCAAGAGGCATAGAGAACTAACTTGTTTTGTACCAGACTGCTCCCTGAATATTTTCACAGGCATTAGCAAATTTTATTATTATTCAAAGCTCACTATGTAAAGATGAGTATTATTTCAAAGAGACTGTTAAACGGAGTTTCAAACTGTTAAGTTCCTTAACAAGATAATGCAGTAGTAAACAGCAAATAATGAAAGATCCAGGTAGAAAGTTTATTAGCTCCGATGACTATATGCTTAGCCAGAGGAAATCTTCACTAAAAGATCTGAGTTAGCACAGAAACAGCATGTCTGACTAACATGACTCCAAATAATGAGTCATCTGCCTTCATTTCCTTTTCACAATATTTAGTAATGCTGTACTGGCTGGTTTTGTGTGTCAACTTGACACAAGCTGGAGTTATCACAGAGAAAGGAGCCTCCCTTGAGGAAATATCTCCATGAGATCCAGCTGTAAGGCATTTTCTCAATTAGTGATTAAGGTGCGAGGGCCTATTGTGGGTGGTGCCATCCATGAGCTGGTAGTACTGGGTTCTATAAGAAAGCAAGCTGAGAAAGCCAGGGGAAGCAAGCCAATAAGCAGTACCCCTCCATGGCCTCTGCATCAGCTCCTGCCTCCAAGTTCCTGCCCTGTATGAGTTCCTGCCCTGACTTCCTTTGGTGATGAACAGCAATGTGGAAGTGTAAGTTGAATAAACCTTTTCCTCCCCAACTTGCTTCTTGGTCGTGATGCTTTGTGCAAGAATACAAACCCTGACTAAGACAGATGCCATGCCTTGCTCTTTTCTTTCCCCCCTGAAACTGTAACCTTGGAATTGCTGGACAACTGGCTCTAAGAACCTCATTCATTCACACTTACTCCACCATAGTTTAATGCAGAGAGAATATCTTGTGTATTATATGGATGCATATCTGTCTATTTAAAAGCCTATGGCCTATGGCTTAGGCAGAAAATAGGTAGAAAATCTGGGAGGAAAATTAATTCTGGGATAGAGCTAGTCATAGAAATTTGTCAGGAAGATATAACAAGACAGATGCATAGTATCTGAGTATAGGTAACCAGGCATGTGGCAGAATGTAGATTAAAATAAATAGGTTATCTTGAGTTATAATTCTAGTCAGAGAATAACCTAGCTATATGAACAAGGTATTTGTAAAAATACTTAAGTCTTATTTCTGGGAGCATCAGTCAGTTTATCTCAAGATAAGAACACCTACATAGAACACACCAGGAGGTAGAAAGATGTTATGCTTGTGTTGGACAAGTGAAAATATTGCATATACTTTTGGAGGAAACACCTTTACGACAAATAATAGTAAAACCTTGCGTTAGTACCACACCATCTTCAAAATATGTTCCTACTCTATCATTCCATCCTCAACAAGTGCTGGGAAATAACCATGTCAAAAGACGTAGAATCCCATCATCCGTGTATATGAGAGCTCCCTGCTGTCTACCTCCTAGACTTCTTTTACTAGTTTCAATCCTTTTAATAATAGTCATTCTAACTGGAATGGATAATACTTCATTGTTATTTTGAGTTGTTTCCCTGGTGATTCACTAACTTTGCAAGCCATACACATACTATTTTCTTTTAAAAATCACATTATTAATTTTAAAGTATTATATTGGTACAGAAATAATAAAAGTAGTACAGACAGTTCCTATGTGTAGTACATTCAGTTTCTGGTTGTTACTAAGAGTTTATATCATCATGTCATGTTTGTCAAATTTAACAAATCTCCATAGACACTTTATTAGCTAACATCACCCTAAAGTCAAATTTACTTAGTTTCTCCCTAATTCCTTTGTTCTGTTTGGAGATATCATCTAAGATACCACACTGCATTTTATCGCTAGAGACCATGTAACTTTCTGAAGTCTTTCCTGGATTTGGTGATCTTGAGGATTTAAGATGGAACTTTTTCAGAATGTCTTTAACTAGTATTTATGTGTCTGTGAGAATAATGGAGTGCTGAAATGCAATTCTCATCACATATGTAAAAGATTATAGATTATCAATATATTTTCACTGTGATGTTTACCTTGACCACCTGGCTGAGATAGTGTTTGTCAGGTTTCTGCACTGTTGAATGAGCACTATCTAAACGTTTGCTTTGGAAACACATTAAAACATGTAGCTCACACTCAAGAAACAGAAGAAGCAGTTGCCCAGCCTCTTGGAGGCAACATAGATATATAAATCTCTAGGACTTAGTTCACATGACCACCTTTTCCCTATACCCCCTTCACTTGTATCTTCATTCAGTCACTCTCTTTCATGGCTGTGTCTATTTAAATACTTTTATGTTTTAGCTTATAATCCAATACTAACTCATTTCATTGTTCAAAGTGTAACAGTTTTGGCTACTGGGAACTTTACTAATTGGTTCTTACATCCTTTTAATCTATCTTGGAGGTCAGAGTTGAGTACTTGATTTCTGGTGCTACAAATTGATCTCTGCCCCAGTCCTAGAAGCAGCTATCTACCTAAGGATACCTGGCTTGTTTATTGGAGAATACCATTAGAAACCAAGACCTGAGCTCTAAGATCAGGGCTACTGAGGCATCACTGCATGTAGATTTTCTCAATTGGCAGAATGTCCTATTTGGCTCTGATTGCTATAAAAAAAATACTGTCCCTTGAGTGCCTTAAATAGCAAACATTTATTTCTCATAGCCATGGTGGCTGCAAATCTGAGATGAGGGTGTGTTCTTGTGAGTGCCCACTCCATGGATTGTGGACAACTGTGTTCTCCTGTGTCAGGTAAAAAGAGAGGAACCAAGTTTTCCATGTATTCTTACAGGGGCACCAATCCCATCATAGGGCTTCTCCACCTTTATGATATACTTACCTCTCAACTAGTGTCACAGCAGAGAATAGAAGCTCAAAACCATGTAAGTAATATGTATGTGATTATACTAGCTCACGCACATACGGATAGCTATGAGTTCTTCTCTATATAGCCATCCAAAGCTAAGTGAGTTCATAGATATTTAAAACTCTTTTCTGTCTACACATATATTACTCTAGTCTCCTAACTTGTTCACCTGTAACTTCTATGAGACATGTTTTCAACACTCAGTTTAATCCTTGTGTATACTCATAATGATTTTAGCATTTGTAACTATTCCTTTGTAGAAAACTTTTTACCAACTAAAGCACTTATTTTTTTTGCTTCACACACTTCAATTTGCTTGTATTTTTTACAGATTTTAGTCATTTCCATAGTTATTTAAATCAACAAATCCCTGTCACCTTCAGAGATGTAGCTTCATACACTGTAATGGAGTTAGATCTTCTTATCATATTCTGCATTCCAACCAGTAATAGTCTAAAACTATACATAATTCATTTTTACATTTGTATACTTTAGGATTTCACTCTTCATGTTATAAAGATCTGTGCTTTTGACAAGCGCATAGTGCCATGGATCCAACCTCAGTGTCATACAGAATGGATCTACTTAGACGTAATTTTGTGATCTTGCACCATGCAATAAATGTGATGTCCTCTCCAGTAGCTGCTTTGCTCAATAAAATTGCCATTGAACATTCAAAAATAGACAAATAATAAGTACTAACTTTGAAGTAGCAGATATAACAAAATATGGAGATGCCTTTCTCTGGAATTCTTTTAACATATCCTTTGGCATGCAGAATAGAGGGAAACTGTCCTAAAAAGGAAAAAGGAGAAGCATCTAGACTTAAGGCTAGAGGAAGGATTCAAATCCAGTCCACCTTTATTACACTCAATAAAGAAGAAAAGAGCAAAATGCTAAAATAAAATAGCAAAAAAAGGTTATTTTTACCCTGATCTTAAGGTGTCTCTATTCTTGTATTGCTTCCTCATGAGAAAAGTTATAGACAAAACATTTTTAAATATTTGTAAGCCAAATTTAGTTGTATATGCTTATAAATAATGCACATGTGTCAAGCATAGACTGTTGCCATCTCTGTGTTGATATGGTTTACCCAGACACAATCCACTGATGGCAAGAGATTTGGCCTTAAGGTTAGAGTTCCCAGACTCATTATGCAGACATTATTAAAAGAACAATTACAGCAGTCCCTGGAAAGGAGATCACACATTTCTTTGCAAGTACAGATACCATATAAAATAGTATAAGGGTACATAACCTTGAACTTGTGAGAAAGAACAGTCAGAAATCAATACTGAATATTTAAAGGTAACAACATTAGGGAGAAAGACTTATTCTCCTAGTAAAGTCCTGAATCCAAACAGGACAGAACAAATCTCTCTGAGAAGAATACTTTGCACCCAACATTCTCTCAGGAATCACTTGTATGCGTGTTGTTTATTTTTAATGCTGAATTTTTTTCTCTGAGTTAGAGAAATATCTATTTTGCTAAAGCATGCTGTCCCAGAAGTATGTCTTGCTAAATCTCCATTTCCTATGAAGATAATCTTCCCCTCAACGATGCACCTTGCAAAGCTAAGCCGAGGACAGTGTGCTCTTTGAAGGGAAGATAAAGGCTTAGAAATATCAAGAGAGATTCTTCTATTGATAGAAGGAAACCAGTAAATCTTTTCTAATGTGGATTTTGCTTTGACAAATTCTTGAAAGAGCCATTTGTACCTCTTCATTTAGATTCTCCATTGATGATTGGAAAGGGGGGTTCTGTTTCATGCCTATGTAGTTTTAGAGGCTCCAAAGGTCCAGCAGAGGACATGAGCCCTAAATGACTAAGCACCTCGGGCTGTAAGAAGGGTAGATGTCAATCTCCTAGGCATATTTAGCTTTGGTTTTGTAATTGCTAAATGCTGGCCTCGGAGTTTTGAGACAAAATAGTAATGTTACATTTGTCCCACATCTTTCATCCAGGGAGCACACATTCCCCTTGATTATGACGCACAGCCACCCTGGAGCAGAAAATCGGGGACTGTTTGATATTGAACCTTTGTCCAGTGCCATGATTATACAAGGTAGAAGAAACCATTTGAGGCAGAACCAACTTATTACAGTAACAAAGACTGGGTGTGGCAGGATTTGAAAACAACTAAAATGCAGTCTGTTTCATTCCCCCTTGTACACAGTATTCTTTTGGAGTGCCTTAGAACAAGGGTCCACTTTCGCAATCTTGTTTGGATCCATTAAAACTTTTTAAAATAATGACAATTTTTAAAAGTGAGAAAGGACAATGGACTGATGTTAAATCATTTACTTCTTTTAGCAAGACTTCTATTTGCTGGGATGTACGATTAATAAAAAAATAGATTAATTTTTTAAAAAGAGAAATGTGACATTGGTTCACTCTCCTAGAAGTTTGGGGAATCCCAAGGAAGAGTTGGAAGAAGCACTGTAGGAGTTAGGGGGGATAGAGGTCCCTAAGAAAACATGGCCTACTGAATCAAGTAAACAGGGCACTTACGGACCCACAGAGTTTGAAACAACAAGCATGTGGCATGCGTGGGTCCGCCCCCCGCCTCCGTCTCTGTATTTATGCTGCGGCTGGAAGTTTGGTGTTTTGTGGGTCTGCCAATTGTGGTAGTGGATTTATCTTTGTCTCTTTTGACTGCTCTTGAGTCTCTTTCCATTTTGTTAATTTGCTTTTTCCAGCTCTTGTGTGAGGGTTAAAAGAAAATAAAAACAAAAAAATACAGCTCCGAAGAAAGGTGAATATACTTGTGATCTCAGAAGGCTACAGACAAGCAAGATGCTAAAACAGATAACTTTTGTGTCTGTGAGTTTGTGTCAAAAAAATGATATGGCAATGTCCTGAGCAAATGTAATTTTATTTCTAATAACTCTCTTATTATCTTGGGTTGCTTGGTAGAGAGGTCGCTTTCTAAGGAGATGGTAGATGACCTGACTGAAGACAGGGGTCTCCACTGAATGTTTAAGCATTGGAACGAGGCAAGCTTAGTTTCAGATACATGAATAATCTTATTGTGATTTGGAATGGCTATGGGGTAATAGCATCCAATGCTTCAGCTAATGCTTGGGTAGACAACAGGGTGAGTTTTTGTCACTGCTGTCGTTTCAGGTGTAGAGAAGGAAGAATATAATGATCAAAGCAGTGGAAAAATATGAGACTCACTGGGGAGAGAGGCAGTACAGTGTTCTCATGCACCCGGTAAACATTAGAACTGTCTCAGTTGACTGCTGCCAGAGTCCAAATTCTCTACAGGAAAATACCAAAAGACTCGATAGTCATTTAATTTTCATCTAAACTGAAATTCTGTGAGCCTTTCTGGGGAACAAGGCTTAATGTGGACACAAGAAAAGGTTACCACATCACCTCAGTGATATTCAGTACAGGACTGAAAGGAGAGGGCAGTCTTGTCAGGATTTGGTTTATGTGTTAGGTTTTTGTTCAAGCCCCTTGATCTTCTAGAACTCAGCTGTCCTGTGTACAACGAAGTGTGAGTTCATATCTGAACAAGAAGAGTCCTAAAATCAGGATTCTTGTATTTCACAGCCTCAGAATGAACATCTGGAATCTAGATAATATGAATCAACTTAATTTTATATTTAAATAACCTTAACATAGGCACAGGGGCACAACACAAGCTATCACCTCCACCCTCTCTGAGAGCCTTCAGAAAACTTACCTGGTATAAAAGGCGATTAAATGACTTACAAGTCCTGAAGCAGGGAAGCCAAAGATGCTTCCTGGTTTTACCTGTGAGATAACAGTCCTTCACAGGCAGATAAACTGGCCTAAACAAAGAAGGGTTTCTAGACTCCTAGATGAGGGATCCTACATCATGTTCTTTATATCTAGATCATACTTACATGCAAGAGAGCTTTGGACCCATATATGGTGTGGGTCCTTCCAACTGCCCCCACTTCAATTAAGTAAAATATCCCACCTTCAATGAGAGCTCTAGAAATACTGTTGGAGAGACTTTTTTTTTAAAAATTTAAACAAGAAAAGAAATCCCTTCTGAATCACATTAACCGTGTCTAGACATTATTTATCCTAGATATTCAGAATCTTGGGTTGCAATGTTACTTTGTAACACATAGAACACACACTTGAGCCAACCTGTACCCCACTGGTATCATTTCATAGGAGCATAAGCTTTCAACTTATAGAGAATTAATAAACTGAATTCTAGCCATCCACATGGCATATATAGTAAAATAAAAACATCTTCCAAAAACTTACAGTACATTTCGAATGAGTCGGAGAGTCTCAGTGAGTTCTGCAAATGCATTTACAGGATTTAGAGTAGCTCATTCCATCACAAATGGCTCTGTGACTCGGTATGGCATTAATAATGGAAAGAACAACCTTTAAAACAAAGTAAATGCACTTGGAGCAGTTACTGAGATTACTATCTGTCTCTAAAAAAAAATAATCCCCCAGTTAATAACTTACAAGTTGATATGATATATTCCTTAGCCTATGCTGTCTGCAAAGATTTATCTTTTGTGTTAAACTTCAGGCAGGAAAAAAATAAAATAAAATTTGATCTCTATGGCAAACTGCCTTCTTCCATTTCCTTTACCTTTTAATTTCTATTATTACCAAGCTAAGAATTGTTTCGTTGACCTTCTGCAGTATTTCAAATGGCAGTTTAGATGCCAGGTGACTGCCAAACAATGCTATAAATAAAGTATGCCTATGTGTGTATACACATATATCTCAAGATGTTAATCAAAAAGGACATAAATTACTAATATGTTTTACCTTCATATAAATGCAAGTTATGGCCACATGCCTGGTGTGTTTTAGTCCTACTATTTTCTTTACAGCTACTATCTTGAGCTGCTCCAGAGGCATGAATTAGTTTGAATTTTCTCACTTTGCAACCAGTAAGTCACCTTCTACTCCTCTGCACTCTCAAGGCCCTGCCTGACAATGTCTAATGAGCTGAAATATGGAAGGACTAGGGAAGAGAGTCTCCCACATGTTCCCTCCTCTCCTTATTTCCCACTGGCCCCACCCTCTTCTCCTCCTTCTATCTCTGCTCTCCTCCTCCTTTATCTCTCTTGTTTCATATCTTCCACTTTTCCTTCTTTGTAAAGGTGGGTTTTTATTTTTTTGTTTTTGTTTTTCTCATTTGCTTCCAGCATGCCAGAGTTAGCAACCAGCCTAGAAGAGACAAAAGAAAAAGAGGTGTGGAACATTCCTGATCCTCTAATCTAAAAATAAATTAACAACACCAAAGGAACTCACAGAGCTCCCCTCAGAAGAGAAGTACTTTTCTTACATTAATATAGTTACCGACCAAAAATTTCAGAATTCAGAATGTAACAAACTAAATACCTCATTGACCAACAGAGACTATACATAAAACATTTCTGAATAACCTTGACACTGCTTGCTTCCTGAATGCTGCTCATTATCTGAGAAAGGAGAATATATTGCCAAAAAAAAAAAAAAAAAAAAAAAAGTCTCTTTACAAGGCAACATTTCTTAGAACTCATCAGAATGAAGATAATGGCAAAAAATTCTAGAAAGTTATTAAGAAAACATCAATACTGTGCTACATTCAAATATGTATTCTTCTAAAGGTTAATATAGAAGACAAAGAGGAAACTAATTAAATTAAGGAAGTGTACCCTACTTTCCATTCTTATGTTAAAAATCAACAGTCAGATTTCAAACCCGAGCTTGCTATCTCCATCCTGTCCTTCAGCCTATGCTGGGCGATATGCCCACATATCTGTCACACAAATCTGAAAACCAATGCCTAACAGCCCCTTTGGGTCAGCTAAGTATCTAAGAATTGAACGAACTAGAACTGTCAGATGCATATGATTTTGTTTTTCCAAAGTCTTGCTGCATTTTTTTAACCAGGAGAAAATAAGGGCTCCCATGAGATCACCTCCCATAAATTGGGCCTTAAAATCTATCTCAATGGGAGAAGCAAAGCAATATGTTTTATGTTGAATCTTGAAGTGACTTGCAAAACAAAAACTATGGTAAATAAAACAAACAACTATTTCATTTCCAGTTGAACTATTCTTTAAGCAAAAGTTTAAAATCTCATTATATAGAACTCATAAACGAATTTTTAAAAAGAAATAAAAAGAAAAAGATACAACTGCTCCTAGGCGTGGTGGTGAAGAAAGTTTATTGTAGATAAATGGGAAAGCATAATCAGAGAGGGAGGAAAAAGGAAAGGAGGAAGACGGGAACCATGTGAAGCAGCCAGAAAGTCCAAAAGAGAGCAGGGTAACCAAAAAAGCTTTTTTATTACATAATGGAGGGCAGCTGTGTGTAGAGCAGCCAGCCCCTGGTCTGGAAAAGCTTAGAGTGGAAGGCAGGGTATGACAGCCATACCCTATAACAGCTAGACACTGAGGAATGCTGAAAGAACCTGGTAGCCAATTCTGCTTTGATATGTTAATTGGCTACCTCAGCCATTTATCCTGGGTTTGAAATGTAACAATAAGGATCCTCAATAACAAATAAATATACATGTCCCAAAATACGAACTGTTCGTCTCATTCAAGACTGTGCTAACTATAGCGCATCAGGTACCCTGTGACAGGTCTCCGTGTGCCTCACCCATACACTGTATCCCACCCTCAGTACTTCAAGGAACAGGCCCTGCCTTGGTGAACTTGTAGTTGATGTTCTCAACCCAAAAATACAGTCTTCAAGTGACTGAGGAGATGGTTCAGTAGTAAAGTGCTTTCCATGAAAGTCTGAGGACCTGACTTCAGATGCTCAGAACTTACATAACAAAACAGACCTGTTTTTGATATAGAGAAGCCTTGTTTCTCTGTCACTGCTGAGAAAAGAAACCAGATACTAGAAGCTTGACGGGTCAGCCAGGCCAGCCAAATTGATTAGCTCCAGGCTCACTGAGAGACACTTTCTCAAAAATTAAGTTTGAGAGCTACTAAGGGAGACAGTCAAATTTGACCTCTAGTCTATTCTCTCTCTCTCTCTCTCTCTCTCTCTCTCTCTCTCTCTCTCTCTCTCTCTCTCT
>JANHMN010000004.1:52798082-52833171 GCA_030674055.1 Rhabdomys pumilio | reverse complement strand
TTGGTTTGGTTTGGTTTGGTTTGGTTTGGTTTGGTTTGGTTTGGTTTCCAGACAGGGTTTCTCTGAATAGCCTTGCCTGTCTTGAAACTTGCTCTGTAGACCAGGCTGGCCTAAAACTTATAAAATAAAAATATAAAACAAAACAAAACAAACAACTCTTAAGTTATTTTATTTTATTTTATTATTATCCCTTAGGAGTCTGTTTTAGAAAAATCTTTTTTTTAGTAACTTTTTAAAAGTGTTTAAAATGTTTACTCATCTAAAACAAATTAAACCAATAAAATAACTTAATTTAGATGATGGAAATAACCAAAGTAGGGGCTGGCAAAGTAAGTCAGTGGGGATGAGCAAAGTCACTAAGGAGCTGTGAAGGGAAGGACCTATCTTAGAAAAGGAGAGACAGAAAGGGAATAGATTTAGATGAGAAGAGAGAATGGGAGGGATGGAAAGATGTAAAGGAAAGAGAAACTCTGATCAAAATATATTGTATAAAAAAACATACTTTCAATTAAAAAAAAAAACCCTTTAGGGTATGAGACATGTACAGAGTCAGACATTACTCTGCTGTGATTTCTACCCCCTCTATGCAAAGTGAGTCTGTTTCTGGGCTCCATACACTGAAGCCTAATCCCAGCCCAAACACAGAATAGAATGTTGGAAAGAGAACCTGGAAGTCGTCTGACACCTTCTATGTGCTAGAAGTGAGATGCACTTTCTTGGAAGCTCGTCGGGAGTGCAGAGGCTCAAGTGTGTGGACAGAAACACAAATGTGAGTGAGTGAAAGAATTCAAAAGTTTTACCTTCACCATTCAGAGATTCTGTGATATCTGAAAGAGTCTAGAACCTGGCTTGCTTACCTTTATCTTATTCATTTTATTTCTGAAAAGAAATGTTACGGTGCCCTTCAGAGATCAGAGAACAAGTTGAAGAAGTGAATTGTCTCTTTTTACCATGTAGATTCTGACAATCAAACCGAGGTCCTTCACTTAGTGGCAAGCACTCATCTCCACTGACTCATTTTGCCAGCCCCTGCTTTGGTTACGTATTCCATCATCTAACTGTAAGTTATTTTATTGTTTCGACTTGCTTTAGATGAGTAAACATGTAAAACACATTCAAAAGTTACACAGAAAGCAAGAGCCCACATTCCCATCCCTACCACCTTCACAATCCAAACATATTGCCAAGTGGGCTTCAGATTACTTTTGAAGAAATAAATCATAATAATTAAAATTATTTCCTTCTTCCTTGCCCGGTGATGGCATTATTATGAACATGATTTATGCATCTATAAGTTGTCTACATGGTTCATTTATATGCCACATGTATATATCCATAGAAGAAAATCACTCTGTTGTAGAACGAGGCAATTATAGATGATCTCACTTACCAGGAACGTTTTCCAAAGCCATCCCAACGCCATTCCACAAGAGATAGTGTTGAGCAACGATTGATCACAGAGAAAAAGGCATTTCACAGGAAAGAAACAACAGGCTCAAACTCACAAACCCAAGCCACAAGGTGGACAATGCCCTCGAATGCGAGAGATTCATACAGTTTGTTTTTTTGTTTTTTTTTTTTATTGGATATCTTATTTACATTTCAGATGCCATCCCCTTTTCCCATTTCCCCTCCCTGGAAAACCCCTATCCTGTGCCCCCTTTTCCATTTTGCTTTTATACAATTTTTTAAATGCTAATCAAAGGCTTTATAAGTATGATAATGCTCAATCAGAAGTGTAACCTAATACCCAACCTAGCTATGTAAACTATCTTTGACTGGTGGAGACACGTGAACTTCTGCCTCCATGCCCCCTCTTTCTTTCTCTCTCTTTTTCTCTCTCATTACCTAGCTTCTCATCTACTTCATCTTCTCCTCTCCTTACTCCATCTTTTCCTCTCGGTGTTCCTTCTTCCTTAGCTCCTCCTACACATCACCCTTCCTGTTAAAATAAAACTTTTCTCTCAAAATACAATTAGAGCATAATTATTCCTATTTGTACCAGTGCGTTACAAGATAGTCCTAATACCCAGTCCATCCTTTTGTTGACTAACCAGAACCTCTGTCGTCTCTCTTGACTAAAACACTTAGTTTTGAACCTGGCTTTTTTATTGGCTTTAGAATGAATGTCACCTGAAAACCATCCACTCAGATCATTTAAAGAAGAGGTAAACTAAAATGTGAAACAATTGAAAGAAAACGTAATAGAGAATTGATCATAAAAGGCTTTCATTACCAGAGAAGACCATTTAAGCAGCTTAATTGGGAGAATAGTATAATTTATATATGTTTGTCATTGAAGTAAATCTGGCAAAAATCTGGTTAGAGGAAGGCAGATAAAACAAAAGCTAAGAATCAAGTCGGCAAGAATTTATTGATGCCAGTTTAAAATAAATCAGAATGAGGACACATTACGAATGTCTTTACTAGTCTCTCTCTCTCTCTCTCTCTCTCTCTCTCTCTCTTTCTCTCTTGCTCTTGCTCTCTCTTTCTCTCTTGCTCGCTCGCTTGCTCTCACTCTTGCTCTCTCGCTCTGTGTGTGTGTGTGTGTGTGTGTGTGTGTGTGTGTGTGTCTGTCTGTCTGTCTGTCTGTGTGTATGTGTGTCTTTGTTGTATGGACGTATGTATCCAGGTGCACATGTCCATGTATATTCATATGGGAGTCAGAAGTGGAGGTCCTTTTCCATCATTCTCCATCTTATTATTTGGGTGGGGGTCTCACTGTGTTTCCTTGGCTGTACTGGAACTCATTATGTAGACCAGGCTGGCCTTAAAATCACAGAGATCTGTCTCCTAAGTGCTGGGGTTAAAGGCATGTGCTACCACACACAGCCTTACACTGTTTGTTTGCTAGTTTGTTTATTGATAGACAGGTTATCCCACTGAACCTGGGATTCACCCATTTCGCTAGACTAATCCAGTGAGCTCTAAAGAGCTTCCTGTCTTCAGCACCCAGGACTGGATTTACATGTACGTTGTATGTATGAGCTGTCACATTCAGATTTTTATGTGAATGCCAGGGAGCTAACTCGGATTTTCATTCACAGCAAGCTGTTTAACCACTGATCCATCTCCCCAAGCCTGAAAGTCTATCTTTAATAATGATAAAAGAAAATTTAAAACCTCTAGTATAGAATTTAGCCATCCACTAGCTCTATGAAAATATTTCAGGGTATCATTTTAGGTATAGCTTCTAGCACATTAAATAGTATATTAAAGAATACTATTAAGTAAGATATAATATATCATCTGGTTTATAGAAAGTACAAAGAATCTTATGTACTTCTAAGCAATACATTTAATGTTCAAAGGATTCCACATAAAATAAATAGTCAATTCTTACATATTTCTGTCAAAAATTATAGACTCTTGGATGAAGGAGATGGATGGCTCAGCTGGTAAGTCCTTGCAAAGTAGGCAGAAGGACGTGAGTTCTGATCCCTCCCTAATATTCACATCAAAAGCAGACACTGCAACATGGACTTGTAATCTCAGGCTTGCAAGTGGATAAAGCATAAGTATCTCTGGACAGCCCGCCTAGTTGAACTGGCAAGTTCCAAGTTCAGTGAGAGATCCTGTCTCAAAAAATAAGGTGGAGAGTGAGTGACGAACATACCTGACATAGATAGCTGGTTTCAACACACATGGTCTCATCTTTCAGAAATGGCTCAGAAGAACATTCCTGATTGTTCCACAATACAGGATGCAGAATAGATCACACATTCACAGACCCAATGATCTGTAAGAATGCTCTGCAGGACTGAGTAATTTGATCAGTTCAGTCCATTTAGTTCTAAAAGAAACAGCTATTGCTCCTGCTCTTGTTTAGAAAGATGCTGCTCCGTATTGTGTAACTCTACAATGATTGCTTCTTGCCTGAGTTTTATCATTAAGCCATTTACATTTGTTCTTTATAAACAAAGTGAAAGTAGGCAACATTTGTTAAAAGTGAAGCTCTTCTCTTTCTTTCTTTGTTTTTGTTTCTTCTTTTTCTTTTTCACAGTTTAGAGACAAATAAAACAATGGGAGATGTTAACAGATGACTTAATTATCAGGAGGTATCAATTATGTAAATGAGTCCCATGCCAAATAGAGCATCTTTTTCTTACAAAGTTGTTACTTTTTCTGGGACAATGGTTTTCAAACTTGAGCATGTATTGGAATCACCCAGAGGGCTTGTTACAAAACAGATGGAGGATCCATCCCCAGAGTTTTTGATTTAGTAGGTCTTGGGATGGGTCCTGAGGATTTGCATTCTTAATAAGTTCCCATGTGGTGAGGACGCAGCCATGCAAGGACCATGCCTTCAAATGTGCTGCCCTAGGAAGACTTTCCTACCTCGGAGACTGAGTTCAATGGTCCCTTCATGAGCCCCACCTCCCCACCCCTGTTTATCAGTCTCCTAGGACTATCACTGTGAAGTTTGATGGCTGACTGGCACATCTTCTTTTTGTACAAGAACAGCTATATGTCTAATTTACAATGTTGTGCTCCAGGACAGGGCACAAATATGGCTGGCAGAGACTAGTACACGACTAACATGTTGAATGATATCTGACTGTTTAAACATAGAAGTGTGTTGTATACACATATGTATTTGTAATGTGAAGTGTTCATATCTGTGACAAAAGGAATTCTGCGTATTCAGAGAGAAAGGAGCACTGAAGAGACAAAGAGGGGCTGGAGGTGTGGCTCAGTCAGTAAGGTACCTGCTGTGTAAGCATAAGGATCTGAGTTTGCTTCCCTGATACTGGCATGGAAACTGGGAGTAAGGTCTGTAACTTCAATGATGAGGAGGCAGGAACAGGTAAATGGTCAGTCAACCTAACCAAGCCAGTGTACACCAGGTTCAGTGATAGTATCTATCAAAAAAAAACAAAACAAAACAAAACAAAAACAACAAAAAAAGGTCTGGAGAGCAGTTGAGGATGGAACAGTGACATTGACCTCTGACTTCCACATATACATGCAGACACCTACATAAAAATGCCATATAACGCACAGAAACACAAAGATATAACTCACCAAACAAAACCTAAGAAATTCACATTTAAAATTCACTCTAGCTTCTATACTGTTTGATGGAAATGAAGTATTTCAAAACAATCCCAGTCATAAAAATGTGTAAATGATTTCAACTTTGTTAGTTCTACTCCTTGGCCTACAAAGGCCTTTTAATACTCTATCCTGTGTAGCTGGTGAAACTAATCAGCTCTAACAGAGCCAAGGGCATGCCAGAAATTAGAGAGATCACCCAACATCCTAAACAGAAAGAGAATTAAAAGAAGAAAAATATGAAAAAGATCTGGGAGGCCAATCTCCCAGTCTCTGGAGTAGTCGAAGATTAAATAAAGTAACACAGGAAAGAAAAATATGGAAATAGAGCTAAGAAAACTTAAGACTCTCTGATCTTCTAATTTTTAGAGCCTCCTGAAGTTCAAGGATTTATTGTCAACTCACTGCTAAAGCCACCATTCATCAAAAGAAAAACATTGCCCACAGTCTGCATTAGAAATGGAAATAAGAAAGGAGATGTGGAAGTTGGGTTGTGTGCTAGCAAATGACTCTCTTTTTCTTGCATTCATGAATTTCTGGTTTGTAGCTGTACTTACCCAAAATATTAAAATGACCTTCAGGCCAACCCCTTTACTTAAGAGTGAAGGGGAAAAAGAAAATTACTAGAAGTCGGCCATTACGGAAATTACTTGCCAGGCATTTTTTCTTTGATAGCTGCAGTTTCCCTCGTATTATCATCCTTTTCTGTTGACAAGTTTCCAAGATTTTAATCTTGGATTGGAAATGTTGTCCTATCAGAAAGAGCTTATGTTGTCAGGAGCGGCGCTGTCATGGAATGTAGAATCTTATACGAGAGAGCTTGTTGGACTGAAAAATGGAGCGCTGCAGAAAAGGCGTTTAAATGCTTAGTCGGCCCGCTCATAAATCACCTTCAATGTGCTCACGTTCTTAGACAACGTACTGAAAGCTTTCTTATTCCTTCTATTATAGCAGTGTCATTTGCATTGCTGAACTCGGGGGTTATGTTGGCAATTCCAGATAAACCCTTGCTTGGAGGGTTTATAACTCTGTGATTAAATTTCACCCTGGCTCATGTCTCAAAAGTAAAATTTTTATGAGATTTAAAAAAAAAAAAAAGCCACCTCAACTATATCTGATATTTTTAAGAAGTGGTCAGACTCTAGACTACGGTTTACAAATGGAAGCAGATGGACACACACAATCCTAAATAGCACCAGGGGCTTGGTGCATTCATCTAAATATGCAGCCTCCATCTGTCATTTTAAAATCACCTGTTAAAGGATCTAAAATGTGACTGTTTGCTAGACGTTCTGAGGCTCTCCTCCATGCTCCCACTTTTTCTTTTCTCTCTTTTCTGTTTTAGTAGCAAACGGTGGTTGCCTTTCTGCTTCGCCATCATTACAATATTTTCCCATCCTTTGGATGACTGTTTCCTTTGCATGTGAATGCATTCCTGGCTCATGTCTTCACTGTCTTCTCCTATAGAGCCCACAGCAGTGTCTCTTGTCACCTACCTACCCAGTAAAGTTGTCCTTTTGGGATGAAACAAGAAAAAAAAATCAATCAGATAAAATTAAAGAAAAGCACAGGTAGGGGTGTCTTCAAATTAAGGATAAAGTTCAATTAGACAGATGAAGAAGTGAAGCATCCCTGTGGGGCAGAAATTGACAGCGATCTAAAACAAAAATTAATTCATCAAAATGTTTGCTGGATTTGCAAGATTCTTCTCAGATTCTAGGACTGAAAAAAAATGTAAGCAGTTAGCCTGTGATTCCAAAAGCATGAAGTCAAAATACTCCTCAACTCCCTCTCCTTAGCTTCTTGGATGCTTCTTTTTCAGCCGTTGCCCAGTGGGACAGTGCAACATTTAGTGGAGAAAGATGTTTTGCTGAAGGAGGTTAAAAGTGTCAGGTATTGCAGAGATTGTGCTAGTCTGGGGGAAAAGAGTGAAGAAGGTGATAAGCAGACAAGTCATGACCTTGGTAAGTAGGTATAATGCTTAATTGTAACTATCAGGTTAAGTGGGGAATTAAATTAGCACTTTGCAGTGCATGCCTGAGAGAGCAACTCCAGACAGGATTCGCACACTGGATAACAAATGAGGGACTCTTAATGTGGAAAGCACCATTCAATAAGGCCCAGATTGAATACAAGTGGCAAAAGGCTAGGTCTACCAGTGCAAGCAAAGTCCAGCAGGGCACACAAGGTTCACTCTTCCTGAAGGAGTGCATCTATTGCTTCCTCTACCTTCCATGAATACCACACACTGGCATCTTCAACTTCTAGACCTTCAGCATGGGGTGAAGATTACATAATTGCCCTCCCATTCTCCTTCACCCTATTCTGGGGCATCCAGCTCCTACGATAAAGCTACAATTGGGTTTTCTGCCTGTCTTTCCAGTAAATAAGCAGCCATTATTGAACTATTTAGCAACTAAAATATAAGTCCCATAAATTTCTTTTTATAATTATGTTCTTTGATTGGCTTTTATCTAGAGAGTTTTGTCTAATATTGTAGGGAGACCTTTTTACATGGTGTAGGTCAGAGACAAACAGCTAAGGCTAGAAAAGGTGGAATTAATAAAGGCAAGTGTTCCTTTTAAGAAATTCTGCAAAATAAATCATGCATGAAGATGGACTATTAGGTTGGCTTGCACAATGGATAAGTAAGTGTAGTGTGTGTGTGTGTGTGTGTGTGTGTGTGTGTGTGTGTGTGTGTGTGTAAGAGAAAGACAGAGACAATGAGACACAGAGAGCCAGAGAAGAAAAGTTCAACTAACTGTCAAATATTGAAGGCTGAAAACATGTCTAATTATAACTTCGTACTTCTCTTGCAGAGGATCTGAGGTCAGTTCTCAGAATCCATAAAAGATAAATCAAATCACCTATCACTCCAGTTCTGACAGTCTCTTCTGTCTCTTTGCCACCTACTTGTACCTATACACCAATATAAGCATATACACACTTTTTTTTTAATTTTTTAAAATCAGTAAACACTAAGTATATTGGCAAGCAGAAAACCAGATTCAAAAAAAAACAGAAATAAAATCCAGCTTGTGGAGGAGGAAGAGCTCTTCTCTCCTAAGAAAAACCTGAACAAAGAAGTTGAACAACCATGCAAACAAGTCTGGAGATGACAAAGCTGTGAGTTTCGAATAGCATTCTTGCTTGATTTTTTTTCCCTGTCCTTTTTGAAGCAAGTACAAGGTTTTCTGCTACAGCAGAGAACTGTGAGTTCAGAAGTTTGTGGAAGCATTGCTGTGGGCATGGGAAGAAGTTGGTTTTCTCTTAACAAGGCATCTTTTGATGAGCTATAGCCAATTCACTTTCAAGGGCATAAGTTGAAGAAAGACTCCCATGCATCCAGCAGACAAGCTGCCCTTAGCATTCTGGGAGTGAGATTGCAATGACTATTAGTTTCTATTGTTATAACACTATAGCAATAACCCAGGGTCTTGGAAGTATGACCCAAAATTACAGAGACTCATCAAGAATCCCAACAAAAGACATACACCAGTAGTAAAACACAAGGAAACAAATGAAACTGTGTGGGGGTGGGCCTAGCAACCAGAAAGTAATATCCATCCAAATTCATGCCATGCAGCCACTGGTGACTTAATGGGGAGGGTTTGATGAGGCTTTGTGTCTTTGAGCATTGAAGAAACAATGTATGCAGAACGCTTTGTGCTTCTTCATCAAATGACCGTGAGACTGATGGGAAAGGCTCATCTTTCTCATGTATGAATGCATTTATCACCATTTGCTTATCTTCTGTGGCCCCATGAGAATGGTTCAATCCCGTTGCCCTGCCAACCTTTCTTAAGTAGAAGAAGGGTTTGTGTTTGATTGTGCCTGATTGTTAAACTTCCTGTGGAGGCTGACCAAAATATAACATCTATCCAACTCCGAGAGCAGAAAAAATTGGCAATACGTGCAACTCCAGCAACAAAAAGAAGACTCAGAAAATCAAGCAATCTTAATTAAAAGTGGTGTGAGCCTCAAAACTTGTGGCTAGTAATTTTCACAGGTTTCATGAAATGTACAAGGTATTATTTTTATATGCCTAAAGAAAAATGTTCTGCAAAGAGATTTCAGAAAAGCCAGGAGTAAATGCACAGAGCTGCAGGCCCTCACTCCTCTATTCTTAAGGAACTAGAGAATTTGACAGTTTACATTTTACAGAGTCTCCAGGTAACTGTGCAAAGTACTTACAGCTGGAAATTTTGAGGTCCCCTGAACTAAGGGAACAGATGGATTGCCAAAGACCCTTTGGCAAACCTTCCTCTAAACCAAAGAGTAATTTTGGCAAACTCTCCCTCACACCAAGGAGTGATTTTTACCTATTGGACAAATGTGGGTAGAACATCTTCTGTTGTTGATCTCCTAGTGTGCAACTGTCTATTGCACTGTAATGGACATAAAGAGATAAAAAAGAATATAGAATCAGACAGAGATCAATTGGTAGAATTGGTCCTGGATATGGGCAAGTGTGACCCTGAGTCCAGGGAAAAGAGCAGCTTCATTAAAGACGATCTTAGTTCTCCACAAGGAAAGAAGTCACAGAGATGTGTTTAAGGGTAAGTACAATGGGGAAAGCTTACAGTATGATAGTCTGTATTTCCTCTATGGATAGTTATTCCACACTTACGTCACAGCCATTGACTGCCTACCAAATAACAGATATGGTAAGGTGGGAAAACACAGAGGACTATAGATAAAAAACGTTCCTTGGATCCTGAGGAACTGCTTTTTACCTAAGCAGTCAGTCAGGGAAAACAAGAAGAGATGATATTTTCCCTAATATTTTACTAATAAGTTTTTCAAAAAAACAAAGGTGCTGAGGAAGAAGATGGACATGAGGAATTCTGCTTACTACTAAAGCAGTCTGCATAGCACATGTAATTAAAACCTATATTTTATAAGAAGGAAGAATTCTTCCAAATACATTATTTCATTTCATTTTCACAATGTGCAAGCTGGCCAATACTACCATCATTGGACAAATCAAAAGCTGCATCATGATATTTTGTTGCATAATCTTATCAAAAGTCAAAACTTGGATTTGAGTATGGTTCTGTGTAGAAAACTTTAGCTCTAACCTCAACATCAGACTTGGGGGGGGTAATTTTTTTGTTTGTTTGTTTGTTTGTTTGTTTTTGAGACAGAATCTTGTTATGCAGACCAGGATTGCCTCAAACCCATAGTTTTTCTACTTTAGTCTCCTCAGTACTGGGATTCTAGGCATGAACCATTATACCCAGCACTCACCCACCACTTTCAACCCTGCTTGCCCTGACCAGCTTTCTCTGGTTCTCTCAATGCATTTATGTATGAGCAGCAATCAAAATATATTATTAAGGGTAATGGCCCTTTGCTGAAAGGTCTTTGTCACTACAAGTCATGTGGCCCAAGGGAATACATACCCTTCTTTAAATTTCAACAGGTTCCCATCAATCACAGAGACAACCAGTTCTTCAGTAAAGGACCACACTAGAGACCAGTTCTCATTGAACAATAACTGCACAGTTGAAAAACCTTGAGAGGGATTGAGGAGCTGTGCCTTGGGCATCTGTGAGTCTCAGTACCTTAATAACAATGCCTCATGCAGAGGAGAATCCAGCTAATAATGAGATAAATACACATACAAGTATGCAAGTGAAAGTCAGAGGTTTATGTCTTCCTTGATGCTCTCCATCATGGATGTTAAGGCAGAGTTTCTGGCTTGAACCCAGAAGTGGCTCATTTGTTTAGTCTGGCTATATTTGTTTAGTCCAAAGCGCTAGAATTACAGGCAGGTCACAACACCCATCTGCCTAGCACATACTGGGATTCTACAAATTAAACCAATGTTCTTCACATGGCAGCCATGTCCCTAGCCTCTGAATGCTACCCTTTTAGTGAATGAGCTGATAAAGCTAAGTCCCAAAAGCTATCCGTTCTCGAAAGGTCTCTTTGTGTTAAATCTATCGATCTGCACATAAGACCACAACACTTCTGACTCATTGGTTTGATATGCTTCTGCACATGAACCTGTTTGCGTCTTAACAACATCCCATTGGTTATTTATTTCGTTTGAATAACCAGCCGTGAGGTAAAATGTATCTTCCTGAATTTTCAACTGATAAAACTGAGAATCACTGATTTGTGATTTTCCTCAGCCAAGAAGTGGTAGAGGCATGATCCACTTGAAGCCTAAAAGGAAAATATTCTGATAAAAATTATAGAAGAGACCAATCCTGAGAACTTACTGACCTGCTCCAAGAGAAACCAGTATGTCCACAGAACCAGAAAGTAAACCACTCTTCTGCTCTTGTGGTACCCAAGAGATATGAAAGAAAGATTCTGCTACCGAGATAATCTCTGCAATAACACTAGAAGGTCCCAGAAACTTGAGAAAATAAAAAACCCAGAATTAATTTTCTACAATACATCTAGCATTAATCTCTTAAATGGATTTTATAAGGATTTTATTGCACATAACTCTCACTGAAACCTAAGTCAGATTTACAGAAGCTAAAATTTCCATAAAATATAAAAAGTGAATAATTTAGAATACATCTTACTGTACAATAAATATACACCCCAGACAGGAAGAGATCTATAACCTCATTTTCCTCTTGACATCCGCAGAACAGCTTTCTCTGGCAAAAAGTTTGCTGACTCCAGCAATTCAGCCAGCGCACTAACAGAGCAAAGCATGAGTTTCCTCGGTTAAAATACCTTTCATACAAAGACAGATGGGGGAACGGGCTCCAGGAATAAGCTACCTGGTTTGCAGCACCCATGAGCCACCTGGCTTTGAAAAAAAAATGTAAGAAAACTCTCTGTGCCTCAGTTTTCTCTCCTATAAACTGGTCAATAATAGTTATCAGGGTTAAATAAAATAGTGCATATAACCTTATTAGATGATTTGGAGCACAAAGCTTAAATGTTAGCTGTCACCATAAGTACTGCAGTATCTTCATGTTTATCAAAGCCCGTGTACAACATTCTTTTCCTGTCCCTTCATTCTGCTGTGCTAGACTCTACATACAGAAAAGGAGCCACAGAGTTCACCTTTAGGACCAGAGGAAGAACTGACGGTTCTCGTGATGCCAACGTCTCTTTTATTCTCTGACGAGGTAGACCCACTGAAACACTAAGTTAGAAACCAACTTTACCACTTACTGAGTACACACTGGTGCTGTTCATGATTCTAACAGTCTTAGTCCTTCTAAATGTACATTTCACAGCTAAGGAAATGGAATCCCCAGGAAGTCAATTCAGTCTGAAGACAAAGGTGAATTCAGACCAGTCTCCCTACATCTTCCTTGCTATTTCTGCCACATTTGCACCTTGTATAGGCTAAATAGCATGCCATCCTTCCACATGCTCCCATTCTGCCTGAGGTCTCCACCCATCCCAAAATCTTTCCTGCAATCAGTGTCATGGCTAACTTGAAACTCTGTCCTCTGACAGGTATCAGGCTTACTCTCTTACAGCCCAGTTAGCTTTCCTCATCAGTGTTCCATTCACTTTCTTCTTTTTGGGAAATAAATTTATCTTAGCTAATATGTTAACAGATATTTATAACCTAACATTAATACTGTTAGAATGGTAAGTGTGTGAGCCAACAATGTCCTAACATTTGAAAATATTTCACATGTAATCACAAAATCATTTCACAAATAGGAAATTAAGTTTGCTTAATTTTTTCTGAAAGTCACAAAGGTGGTGGCTGCCAATTGAGGCTTTGTGCAGAACTGACTCCAAAACAAATCAGACTATTTTCCTTTCCTCCTTCCCTCCATCCCTTCCTCCCTCCCTCCCAACTTCTCTTCTTGCATTCCCCCCTCTCTGCTGGGAAACTGAACCAAGTACTCCCCAGTCTCTTCTAATTATTTGAATTTTGACTCATTAACTTTCCCAGACTGGCCTTGAACTTGCTTCTGTAGTCTACATAGGACTTGAAATTTTTCAATCCTCCTGGCTCTGCTGAGATTTCAAGTTTGTATATCCAAGGGTGCCTGAGTCTTTTATTCTTAACTGTTTAAGTATCCGTCAACACTTAAACAGAAGTGCAGCAGTTATATTTTTCCAGGAGACAGAGACAGCAGAGATAGTATGACCTATGCTTACAGTCTATTCAGTCAATCATTTAGGCAGTTTTCAAGTAAAGGTTTTGTGATAACTGTCTTTCAGCTCTTCCTTTGCTATTTCCTTCCTAATTACAATTAATTCAAACACTAAGGCATCAAATACATAGTTTTGTGAACGGTCTCATCCCTAAAGCTAAGAGAAGAGCCACCAAGGTTTCCGAGGATTCCAAACACTCAAGACACAAGGTTTCAAGAGAGATGCACCTCTGGGATGATGGAAAATTTAAGATAAATGAGGGTGTCTGTTAGAACTGCTCCTAATTTCTCGGTTGTCATCATTTCTTCCTGATACTTACCAGGAGAAGAGAAACAAAACACAACACAAAAACATTTAAAAGTCCACCTTATCTAGAAAGGGTTTATGGACTCGAGTCAACAGCGCAAATTGTGCAAGTCCCAGAAATGCAGTGAAGAAGTTCATGTGATTCTGGATTCTGTCTGCGAATGGGAGCTTCACCCCATTCTCCCAGAGACTTCAAGAGATGGGCTAACCAGTCTTAATGCTCTATTTATACAAGATGTGGCACCTACTTGGAATAAGCCCAAGAGGATATTTTAATATGTGACAAAGTTTGCATTACAAATTCGGGCTTTTATTTAATTAATTAATTTGGGCTTAATGTAAAAGAACAAAAGCAAACTTCAATTTCTAAAGCCTAGGGACCAGCTCTTCACTCCTCTACCATGTGCAAGATAAATTCAACTTCATTTCTTTATCTGTCCTCATCTCAGCCAGTGGGCTGAATGAAAGGCCATAACATAGCTGAGAGCACACTTTGAAAACTCTTAAGACACCCACACAAAAGTAAGGGATTATACTGTTGTTATCATAATAGATTACAGGCTCTCTCTGGCTAAGGCCTGTCAGGAGTCAAAGAAGAGCGCCTGGGGGAAGGGAGGGAAGGAAGACAGAATTGTTATTAATTCATTTAGGCTTTGTGCCAATTGAATTCTAGCTGTAGACCATTTCCTGTAATTATGATTCAGCAGTGCCAGGAACAAATATAGCTATCAAGTTCAACACTTGCACAGAGAGCAAATTAGTTCATAAAATGTAGTGGATTTTTATCTCCAAATTGAAATTTTGGCCTAAGCCAGCGACAGACAGTAAGTCATTTAAGTTTTTCTCAGTAGAGTCATTTCGGTTAGCTGATATTTTTCAAGGGGGGAAATAGCCATTAAGAGTAAGGTACGATGATTAGGAAAAACAACATATTTCTAAATCGCATCCTAATGAGAGTCTTATTTATGATCTTAAGAAGGACATTTATTCTTAAAGACAATGATTCTATTTGATCTTTGAGACCAGTGGCTCCCAGTTTAATTTGTATAAGATTAGTCATGCTTTACAGCCATTAATTTTATTTTTGTTTTAAGATGAGGGCATAGGACATGTTGCTGCTGCTGCTGTTTGTTTGTTTGCTTGAGATAAAGGCTCACTATGCAGCCCTAGCTGCCTTGTACCTCAGTATATAGCCTAAAACTCACAGAGATCTGCCTGCCTCTGCCTCCTGAATACTGGGACTAATTCATGTACCACCGCACCCAGCAAGATGAAAGATTCTTAAATTTTAGTAAAAATCGTAAGTGATTTTATTACAGGAAGACCTCAGAATGACTCTTGGAGAACAGTTCTTCAGATTCAAATCAGGGCCTTCCTGTTCAGACTAGGGTGAGACAAGCAAATATATGAGGCCAGCCCTGTGGACTTTCATGATGGGTACCTTTCAGAAAGAAGCTGGCATTTAATGAACATGGTAGGTCAAGTTTTACAGTAAAGAAATATTCACTTTTTCAAGTGTTCTCATATATTAAGAGATGTCAAAGCCTGGGTTTTCGTATATATGAAATGTTTTCATTTTTAAAATGTGCAACTTCAACATTGAAACTACTATGTGAACTGAACAGCATGTAAGGTTATCACACACCTTTTGGAGTGTTGTTGTTGTTTGTTTTCTCTTTGTTTTTCTTTATGGCAGAGTTTCATGTTGCCAAGCTGTGTAGTTTTGGATGACCCTGAACTTCTGATCCTTCTACCTACACCTCCTAAGAGCTAGGATTACAGATGTGGACCATCATGCCCAGCTTTAGACAGGGCTCTGGAATAAAGCCAGGATTTGTGTATGCCAGATAAACACTCTACCAACTAAGCTACATCACCAGCCCAAGAAGCTACTTTGATAGCTCTGTTCCATGTTAGAATTGTTTGCACTTTGTGGAACCTGAGCTTTAGTCATCCGTGGATAGGTAGAGAGACAGATGGATGAGAAGATGGAGCCTGGAATGATGGGCTAACTCTTCAGAATGTCTGACCATACCATACTCCTAAAGCAAAGGGCGTCCTAACACTTGAAGTATTTAATAACGATCACCGTTTCGTATTAAGGGGGAAGAATTTTCCCATAAGGCAACAACACATTTGTTCATTGTGGACACGTCCTACCCTCAATGGTAACATTTTGTTTTGTTCCGGGTGACATCATCTACCTATCTTTCATGGTGCAGCTCATTGCATTTTTAAAAGATGTTGGTTTTTTTTTTTTTTCCAGGAGCTAATTGAGCTTTATCTATGTGAGTGCGCTAGAATCTGTCACTGACAGCCTGCAGAAGGCCATTTCTTCAATTGCTTGGAAGAACTAAGGAGTCAGACATGACAAACTGCAGCTCGGAACACCTGGCAGCAAGCCCATTAGTGCTGCTGTGCCAAGATGCACTAATAAATTACTTAGAGAACACAGACTCACTTTATTTCTGTCATGAAACTTGCCACCCTAAAACCAAAGGAAAAAAAAATAAAGTTGATTTTTTTTCTCTTCTATCGTGGTTTGTCAGGGCCTCTGAAAACAGAATGCATTATTTATTTTATTTTATTTATTTACATTTTTGCAAAATGTAATTGCTGGCAAACCCACTCTGGTTTCTGAAAGCAACTTCCTTTTGTTTCTTATACGATTTCTAGAAGCAAACCCTAGGCTTTCTTTACAGCCCTTTCTGCCAAGAAGCAACTTTTAACTCCAAGGCAACTATTGCAAATGAGAAAAACAAACAACATTCTTTTCCAATCCTGTTTTATAAACCAGTGCCTATTGCCTGAGCTTGCTGGGTAACTTAAGAGGTAATTGACTTTTTCTGAGGGGGTGGAGCAAGAGTATCTCATTTGATCAGGATGTCCTTATCAATCATTGATTTAAGGATTAAGAATAAGATGTGAAGTGTCTGCCAGTATTCTGGGGATTTGCTCCATTTAGCTTGGATCAAATTCTTCCATGGGCAGAACAAGTCAGACAGGATTCAAGTCTTAAACTGATAAGTTCCCCTCAAATTATCCTCAGGTAATTTTCTGAATTGATTTTTCTACCATTCTCATCTCCTCTCTCCAATCCTTCTTTCTGATTATGTAGCCCAGTTCTCCAGCACAAATGTTGGTATTTATCTGTACGGTCCTTGTTGTTGATGCAGTCCTTTCCATGACAGAACCACGGTGACCGCTGGACAAAGTCTTGCGTTGGGTGGTCTTGAGTTGAACTTTTCAAGGGCCAAGATTTATTGGAGAGGGATTGGATACACAAATTAAATTACATTGCTGGTGCCAGATGATAAGGAATGGAAAGCAAGTAATTGGAAGGGATCAATGTAAGTTTACTAAATTAGTCTTTAGGCCCAACTATGAATACAATTGTCAGACACTCCAAAATCCACTATAAAGAACTTTGTACAAATGTTTTTTGAGCACTGGAAACCTCATAAGAATCAGTGCATAGACTCCAGAGAAAGTTTTAACATAAAGAAGATGCTCATTTTGTGGGAAGATTTCTTAAAGCAATTGCAAACACAGCCGCAATTTTATTAGTATTATTTGCCCAGATGCTGAAAATGTCAGCAGGCTGACAGAGATGGTGGGTTACAGAAAGGTTTATATGGAAAACTCTAGCTTGAGCATTTTCTCCCAGCCTTTCATCACTATGTTTTCTTTTAATAACATCCCCAAGAAAAACACCTTGACAACAAAGAAGCAGCTGTTCAGCCATCAGCCAAAATTGCAGGGACAGGAGGTGAAAATGCCACAGGGCTTCCTAAACTGACTCATCCCTATAGAATCATGAAATGGATGTTCTTAGTCTAGAACTTTAACAACACAGAAATCACTATCAGCAAGTCTTCTCAGCTGCCTAGGTTTGAGGCTGAGATGGGAAGGAAATGAGTCAACATCATTCAGTACTCTATTTTAAGAGACTCTAAGTTCAGAGTGTGTGCCCTTTGCTCTATATCTCCACCATAAACAACCTTTTTCAGCTTACTTTTGCTGTACCTGTGAGGGAGACACCAACCTCCTTCCTAGGCAAGATTGTTTAGCCATTCACTCCTTGGTACCTGGCTCATCTTTTGCTTCACTTGAATGTCCCTTCCCTAGAGAATCCACGATTAACTGTGTGGAATGCAATGGGAAGCTCAGAGTCTCCATACTCCCTTACTCACACACAGTGAGTGTCTCAGCATTCACACTGTCGATTTAGTTTCCTCTAGATATTGTTCTCTCTAAACTATACTGTTCTCCTGAATTCAACATCTCCTTTAGCAAACACATAATGAATACCAGCTTTGCACAAGACTCATGCTGCTTGTTGAGAATACACAGTAATGCAAGGTGCAATTCATCTAACATGTGTGCTAAGCATACGTTCAACACACTAGAAAAGATAAGAAGAGTGTGCTACTTATGGGAAAGGAGGAGTGATATTACTGTGAACCCTGTATGCTGCTTTAGGGGCACAGGATAGACCATTTTGTACCAGAATTCTCACAGAAAGTAATGTCAACTTCTGAAGAAATCTGGTAACTCAACATGTTGTTCTCTTCTAGCTCATGCCCCAGGTCTTCATCTCCAGAAAATGTAGTGCCCATGCCAAAGTCTGATGCTCCATGTCCATTTCCTCTTTTCATGTCCAAGTTGATAAAGTAAAGAGGGAAAAAGACTCAAGAAAAAAAATTGAGTAAACTCAGTTGAGTTTAGCTGAGTTCATAGCTCATGCTATTATCCCAGAGGTTGGGAAGTTGAGGCATGAGAATTGCTGTGACCTGAAGGTCACCCTAGGTTCAGGTGGAACAATCTAGACCAGTGTGAGTAACAGGGTGAGACCCTGTATCAAAACAAAAACAACTAAACTGAAAGAAAAAGACAATCAGTTGGATTATATTCACAAATTAATATAAATAAATGAGAAGAATAGCCAAATTCCTCTGCATCCCTTTGCTTAACGTTAGTATTCTCTTCTGTGAGAAGTATGGCAAAGAAATTGTATTCCTCTTGCATGGAAATTTATCAGCACACAATACTACACTTTTACACAGGTAAATTAGATGGCTCAGAGTCAACCTGCTGTGAATTTCCTCTAGGTTCCTTTCTTCTTACAGACTGGGGCATCACTAGATGGAGCTGGTTATTACATATTCCCATTCGGGGTCTATACCACTAAGAAGCCTCAAAGCTACATTAGGGAACATGGATTTCTAAAATAAATATGCACATTCTGATTGTTGGGGATAACCATGAATGTCATGTATGCCATTTTCTTCAGTCACATTGTGGAATCTGTTTCTGCTTAAGCCTGGAAATCTCTCATTCAATGAGTAAACACGCATAGCCACCTCCTGGTATACATACAATAAACCTTACACTGCTACCATTTACTTATGACTGTGTATATTATATGATGACTATAAATTTGATGGAAGAAATTAAATAATGTAACAATTTTAGCAAAAGAGAAGCTTACAGCATCTCAAAATATTCTTTAACAACTATGTGTCATCTATGCTATCCTGTTTCTCTCTGGCACCGAGAGACCAGCACAGAGGCATAGTATAATTGTTTACCATCCATTAAATGTATATTTAGCTGTAATTCCACACTCTACACTATACTCCAAATAGAAAATGATCTAGATGAATGTGCAAGATTTTCAGAAATTATTTTATCTATGATCGTCACATTATTCTTTCATTTTCAAAAACTTAAGGATGTTCACCCAGGTATTTAATTTTAAGGTTCTATATAATGGATTGCTTAACTCATAGCATTACACATAAGGTGATATTTGGGAAATTTGCCTCTTATGTAACCCTTCTGGGACTTATATAATCTTTCAAAAATGCATTCTGTTATAATGAACTTTACTTCTCTGCTTTTAAACGTGGTATTCTTTTCCAAATTGAAAAATTTAGTCATAAATTCAATATTAAGCAAGATGATGAAAAATTTGGCAGCTAAAGTACAGACTATGAAGCTAAAGAGACATGTTTTCTCATGGAGGGCTATTATTTTGCTAGTTGTGTCATCTCCGGACAGTAAGCAAACTCCTGAGATTGGTCTGTGGTATAGACTGCACCTCAACTACTGTGTACATTACATTAGCCTGCTATCTCATCATGTCTTTGTGCACTAACTTAATAGCATTCAGCTGATGATGAGATTTTAAGTGCATGCTCTACCAGATCTGCCTTTCATGATCTACCCAGTAAAGTCTATGATTACATACATTATCAATTCTTTTCACCAAACAGAAACAAGCTTAGTGATTCATTGAAGATGTGGGACCCTCTAGTAATATATGGTTCAAGATAGACTAACAACAAAGGAATGAGCATGCTAACTTTGTAGTGTTCCAAGTATGTTTTATACACTGACCACCACAGTACTACAGTTATGATTAGAACTGTATAGTGACCAGCCTCACCTCCATCCAGCTAGCTCAACTATCACACTTAGATACACAAAGCCTGACCCTGGAAATCATCTCAAAATGAGGCCTAGTCATATTATAAGGTATGAGCTCTATTGGTGTATATAAACACACACGTGTGCATTTATATATACGTGAGTTCCAGTGAGTGTACATATGCATGTGCATATGGATACTAGAGGTCAACTTTGTATGTAATTCCTCAAGATCTATCATATTGTTTGATATAATGTCTTTCCCTGGGACTTAGGGCTCCCCAGTTTGGATATGCTAGCTGGCCAGCAAGCCTCAGACTTCGACCTAGCCCCACCTCCTCAGCACTGGGATCCCAATTTTATAACAACATGTCAGTTTTTTTATAAGTATACTGGAAGTTAACCTCAGTTCTTCAAGCTTGCATGGAAGGCACGTTTTCAAAGCAGCTGTCTTTCTAGTCACATTAACTGGGTTCTAAACAATGGTGAGATTGATTTCAGAGACAGAAAAGACAAAACAAAAAAGGCAGAAGGTATCTGAGCATAGTCAAAGACACATAAAAAAGAGAGAGCACTGAAATTGAAGAATTCTGAAAAGGTGTCTCCAACGGTTGTTCTTTCAAGAACAAAGACCCTGCAGCAATAGACTGAACAATCTGACAAAGGCTAGAGTCACATTGAGAGAGACATTTTCTTTCTCTTGTGAGGTTAATAAGAATGTGTGTATATAGGAGTAAATGATTATTTTTATCTATTTGAAAGACTTAAAACAAATAAGGTGAGAGAGTTACAGAAATTAGAGAGAGCTAGTCTAGGTGTTACTATCTTCATGAGAAATAGTGGTTTATATTAGTGAGGAAAGAGAAGTGAGGCCAGATTAAAGAGACATCTGTAAGTGAGAAGCCCAGGCTTCAGTGACCAACCAGTATAACAGAAAGAACATAAATGTCTGTTCTAGGGTGTGTAATGATAATAAGCTACTTGGGTAACTAAAACACACCTCTAATTCCAGCTACTCTGGAAGCAGAGTCAAGAAGCTCACATGAGCAAGAGTTACAGACCCACATAAACAGAAAAACACAAATCACATTCAAAACAACAACAAAAACAGTGGATAATAATGGTATGGCATTTTACTATAGGTTAATTTAGATTTAAAAAGCAATAGGAAATACAATAACAGAAGCAAATATTATAAAAGCTAAAGTAACGTGAATTAAACAGTGAAATGTATTTACTTCTTAAGAAGCCTTCAGAGCTCGGGTTACCTGAAGTCAATGTTCCATGGTGCTGGGTAGCACGTCTTTGATCTTGTCTGTCTTCCACCAAATATTCTCTTCTAATAGTCACCTCAGACTAGTAGCTGCCCTATCTCCTCATTTCAATCACCAGGAAAGAAGTGGGTGAAGAAAAGAATGACTTCAATTAAAGAGAGTCCCCAGAAACTGTCTCATACACTTGTGTATGTATCTTATTAAAAATGAAGAAAGGAGGCACTGAAAACACAGATACTGTTAGAATGACCATTTGCCCACTCAGCTGTTGTAGATCACAGTCCTGACTGATGAGCACACAGGAGATTGTGTGATGCTGGCCAGAACTTCCATAACCATGGAATGGAAAACAAATCCATCTCAGGAAAAACCAATGTTGAGAAGAAGGTAGCCATGGGGACAGTCAATGATAAATATCCATGAGACAGTTGAAAATGTCTCTTAAGTTTATTTTTTTAAATGTAGCAAAGATAAAGACCAGAAATTTATAATCTTTTCTTTATGCTTTTAGTTGTTCCAAAAGAAATCACTGAGACTCTGAAAGTTGCCTATTTATTCACTCCAGAGAGAAATTTGTTGACATGGCAATAAAACCAAACAGAAATTGCAGTGTTCTGATTGTCAAAAACGAGTAATTCATACAGTTTACAGGTAAGAACCTTCCAGGTTTGTTCAATAATGCTGCTACTAATGCCCACAGGTAGGTCATATTTTACCTCTGTCAAATTTTAGAGTCATTTCTTAATTTTGCTTCATGGATTTTGAGGCTATGAACATTCAAAATCACTTGTAGCAACTCCCTTAAAATAAACCTCATATGTCAGTGTTTATGTTTTGTCAAGAATATTATTTATTTTCATGACTCTAAAGTTTGAAAATTAGATTTAAGAATTAGATCTCTTCTAAGAATCCATGATACCTGGAAAACTCGGATATCATATCCTCTACTCAGAATCTCACCCGCTATGATCAATAATGTCCTCAACTTGACTTCACATTCTCAAAGGACTAGTCCTTGTGTTGCTATGAAGAATGTGGGACCCTAACAAAAATTCCATATATTCTTTATGGGAAGTAAAATAATTACATCCATAGAGCTAACCATACACCTGGAAGAGGTCCTGAAAGGAACATGATACAATACAATGGGTGGAAAGTCAACTGTACACGGGACAAGTTAAGGAACCTGGAGAACATATACACTCAGCATGATCGCAGATAGCAAATCATGGGCCTGAAACATACTAACTTATCAAATGGAACCAAAAGGAAGAAGTTGCAAGTAACTGAATTGTCTAAAACTGGGCATCTCTTCCTATAAAAAGTTCTGTGGCATTTTCCATGTACACAGGAAAAAAAAACTACAAAAGTCTTAAATATTCAAAGCAATATTTGAACATTTACAGAACAAAGCTGGTGGCATAATACTATATGACTTCAAAATACACAACACAGTCAAACACCGTTGGGATCAGTATAAGATACGTAAGACCAGAATAATAGAAAGCAAGCCTAGAAATGGATTCATACCAACTAATCTTTTATAACAGTAACAAGGATACACAGCAGGATGGAACTGTGTCTTAGGTAGGTGGTATTAGGAAAGCTAAATTATCTGTATGTAAAAAAACAATCTAGAACAGTACCTCAAACTAAATTTATGAATAAGCACTCAAAAGGATCCAAACTACAAAACTACTAGAAGAAAACTTGGTAGAAAAATCTCTTCAGTCTTAGTATAACAACACAGGCAGTAAAGGCAAAATTAAACAATGGGGCTGCATCAACCCAAAAGTTTCTGCACAGCAAACAGTCAACAAAATAAAAGAGAACCTAGAAAACAAAATATATGTAGATCACACATTTAATACAGCTTAATATGAAAATTATGTAGAGAGCTCAAATGATTAACACCATTCATGTGCCAGAGAGATTCGATATGACTAAGAGCATCTGATGTTCCTGTGGAGGACTCAGATTCCATTCCCAGCATCCGCATGGCAGCTCACAAGTGTCTTTAACTCCAATTCTAGGATATTCAGTGCTCTCTTCTGGCTCTGCAGGCTCTGCACACACTAGGTGTGCTTGTGAAACACACATTTGCAGGTAGGCAAAAATCACATACCCAAAATACAAAATAATCTACTGTTTTATAAAAACAACTAATTTTATTTTTAAAACCTGTCAAATAGAACTAAATAGGAATTCTAAAGTGAAGAATACAAATGGTTGAAGGATCTTTGAAAAAAGGCTAGACATTGATTAGTCACCAGGGAACTGTATATTCAAACCACACTTGTTAGAATGACTATAGCATAAATGCAGTACAAAACAAATATTGGAAAAATGTGGAGAAAAGAGATCTTTTACATGTATTTGGTAGAAATACAAATGAATATAGATGTTATAGACAGTTTCAAGACTCCTCCAAGATTTTCAAATAGAACTACCATATAATCCAACAAACCAACTACTGACTGTAACAAATAAATATCAACACTCTTATGAGCATAATTCACAAGTTAAACAACCTGAAGTTTCACCAGCAGATGAAGGACTAAAGTGTAGTGTAGTGTGTGTGTGTGTGTGTGTGTGTGTGTGTGTGTGTGTGTGCGTGTGTGTGTGCATGTGCGTGTGCATGTATGTCTGTTTGGTATTTTTAGAAAAGGAAAAAATATTCTGTCATTTGCTACAATGAATAGGTCCAGAAGACACTATGTTAAGTGAAATAATCCAGGCACAGAATACCAAATATTGCCTGAAATCAATAATATATATAATATGAAATATTCCTCTGAGAGGAGTAGAATGTTAGTTAACAAGGACTCTAATGGCAGAAACTTAGGAAAGAAGATGGAGGTTAACATGAAGGGCCCAAGTGAGGACACCTCAGTCCCACTGGGGAGGGAGAAGAAAGCAATCACAAGAAGGGATAGAGGGAGGGACCTGGGAGAGAATGTGGACTGGGATGGGGGAGAGGGAACCTGATCTGGTATTGAGTTAGGGAAAAGAACTGAAGCCCTGGGGGCCAGCAGAAAGAATGAAAACAGGTAACCTAGGGAGATAGGAAGTTGGGGGACCCTCCAGAATACACCAAAGACCTGGGAGGTGAGACACTCTCAGGACCCAAAGGGAGGGACCTTAAATGAAATGCCCAACAGTAGGGAGAGGGAATTTATAGAGCCCACTTCCAGCAGAAAGACAGGGCATCAAATGAGAGAGGGGGTTGCAATCCCACGGTCAAAACTCTGACCCATAATTGTTCCTATTTGAAAGAACTACAGGAATGGAAATGGAAAGAGACTGAGGAAAAGAAGGTCCAGAGACAGGCCCAAAGTGGGATCCAGCTCAAGGGGAGGTCCAAAGGCCTGACACTATTACTGAGACTATGGAGCACTCACAAAAAGGGACCTATCATGACTGTCCTCTGGAAGACCCAACAAGCAGCTGAAAGAGTCAGATGCAGATATTTGCACCCAACCAATGGACAGAAGCTGCTGACCCCTGTGGTTGAATTAGGGAAAGGCTGAAAGACGCTGAGGAGGAAGGTGATCCTGTAGGAGGACCAGCAGTCTCAATTAATCTGGATTCCCAATATCTCTCAAACACTGGACCACCAAAAAGGCAGCATACACCAGCTGAAATGAGGCCCCCAACACATATGTAGCAGAGGACTGCCGGGTCTGTGTTCAATCAGAGATTATGTACCTAACCCTCAAGAGACTGGAGGCCCCAAGGAGTTTAGAGGTCAGGTGAGGTGGTGGGGAGGGTGAGAACAGCCTTGTGGAGACGGGGGCGTGGGGGGTGAGTTGGGGGTATGGGATGTGGAACAGTCAGACGGTGGATGGGGGTGGAGGGGAAGAAAATCTGGAGTATATATAAATAAAGAAGAAAGAAAGCGTCAGATAAGAGGAATAATTAAGACAACTATTGAAGAACATCATGGCTATAGTCAATGATAACATATTGTATTACTAAGCAATTCTGAGTAGAGCTTACGTGATCACATCACAAAAGTGGTAACTGCATTAGATGTGATCCAGCATGATTTAATTATTTAACAATGTACATCTGCTTTGAAACATTACATTCCCACAACAAATGTATATAGCTTTCTGGGTCGATTGTTTAAAATAAAAGTAACTGCTTAAACATAAAATGAGACAGCCATTCTTTCACAAAATACAACCTACTTAAAAAATAGTTTGTACAGTATAAAAAGAGGAAATCATCCCAGCAACAGTAAAGACTAGGTATGTCAATCAACGTTCTAGTTAATAATACAACACTAGATGTATTTCCACCAAGATCAGAAATCATTTTAAAGGGTGCTTATTATTGTCACCAGTATATGTAAATTGTATGGATTAAAATGTATCAATAGAAAGAAGTGAGACATATGATCACTGGAAATGTGACAAAAAATACATAAGATGTCTTTTTTACTTACACACAGATGATATAATTTGTATATTTATGTAAAAATACCATGTATATCAAATTAAGATCTGCTAAGCTTACAAGACTTTAGGAACACAGCCAATCCCACCTACCCAACCACCCCATCAAAGGAGAAAGAAGAGAAAAGAAAACCAAGAATAAAATAAAATAAAACTAGAATAACGGTAATAATGGCTAAGATATATGAAGGAAAGGTTGTCATTAGTAACGGAATGACGTTTCCATTCTAATAAAAGCAACAACCTGCTATTCTTGTGAATGAAGGATGGTAAGAAGAGTGAGCAGAGTATAACTGGTCCCCAGCTACTTAAATCGTCCAGTCAGGCTAGGAAGTCCTGAGTGCTAGGAAAAGCCTAAGCCCATATCACATATATACTGGGGAGCAGAGCACAGCAGGGCATCAGCTACCTGTGTGGAGATTTGAACTGTGTTCTAAGAAACATCTCTGTCTGAGGAGCAAAAGTTAAACCATCCTGTGCTCAGCCAGAACATCTTACAAAATGCTACGTCAGCTAAAGATGTATTGCCCTGTTATTAAACCTTCATAGACCTGCTGATAGCTCAGAACACAGCCACCAGGCAGTGAATGGACACTGCCTGTAGGGCTACAGAGAAACAGAGCTTGGATTCTTCCTCACAAGTGAGATAAAAAAAACTTCACTAAAGAGAAAAAAAATGTTCTAAAAGGCATTAATATTTTGTTGAATGTATTCTTTCCAGTTATTAATTAACTGAAAAATATTTTGAAATTATAAACTTATTCATTTATAAATAATAAGCAAATAAATAAATTTATGATTACCAAGACTAAGGCTAAACAAAGACAGGAAGAGAAAACAACATCTTGAGTGAGCCAAACATCTAACAAGCCAGGACAAGGATATTTAAAGGAGCCACAAGTTCAGGATCCCTGAGTTCCAGAGGCAATAGAAGCATTTCCTACAAAGAAGCCCAATTTCCTTAGAGATCAGTGGACAAAGAAAATAAATGGTATAACATGAAGGGAGAGATATGAAGGTAGCCTTCGGGGCCCTGCTAAACAAATTGGATTTAGTTCAAATTCAATGATAACGGATTAATGAGCAAAAAACTTCAAGACAGTTATTAAGTCTATGCTTTAAAAAATTAGTTGGATGCTACATCAGTATATTTTTGTTACTATGACAAAATACCCATGACACACACACATAAATAAATAAATAAATAAATAAATAAATAAAAGAAGAAGAAGAAGTTTATTTAGCTTGCAGGCCTGAAAGGAAAATCTTTAGGATCCTGCAGCTGTGCCCATTTGGCTTCTAAAGTGGGCAGTATTCTTGTTGGATAGAAAGTGCAAATGCAGGAGAGAGATGAAATTAAAAAGAAACTGGAAAGCAACTGAGGGACATGCTTTTTGTAACAACTCCCTGTTGCAAACAACCAATGTAGCCAATTAATGACCCAAGGATCTCCCATAAGGTCTATCTTTCAAAGACCCCAGCACATTGTAGCAGGGCCATAGTCGTGTATTTCATCCTTAGCACACTCAACCCTGAAGTACATTTGGAAACCTTACCCAAACCAAAGCTAAGGCTAGGCAAATGGCAGGCTGAACTGTGGAGAGGAAGCTGAACATGTATTGAAGAGAATTCCAGTTCAGGGCAGGAAAGACAGGCTCATGACTGAACCTAAAATCTCAACAATGGAGACAGTGCAAAGACAGGCTCCAGCGATACGTTCACAAATATAGGCTCAAAAGGAGCTCTTAGACCCTCTAGCACTGGAAACAAAATGGAGGGCATGGATTTCTTAGGGAACATACATACATACAATGGAAGGAAGGTTTCCGGGCTTCTGGCCTGTGCAGTACAGATGTTAGCAAAGAGACTAAGAGTAGACAAGAGGAGTTTATAGTAGAAGTGTTTAAGAGTTCAGTTTTGAACTGAATAAATTTAAGGAGGTTGTAAGACATCTAAGAGGAACTGTCAAGTAGTCAGTCAGCTATAAGAGCCTAAACTCCAAGAGAGGTTTAACTTAAAGATATAAATGGAGCTATCAGTGTGTCAAATGTGTCAGTGCTTTAAGTCAGGAGAAAAATGATGTCACACAAGAAAATGGTACCAAACAGAGTTGTAGGATTGGGCCTATCTGTAGCACAAAAATAAGCAACTGTTTAATTTTAATTTTCCAGAATATAATTAAAATGTCCATTAAATACCCACTTTAATCTCTCCTAAGTCATAGCATCTGTGAAACCCACTTTATGTGGTAACTATATTAAGACTTACCATGCAACAAATAGGTTGCTGTTAAAAGAAAATTGTTTGCCTATATACCACCTATAATCAAATTTAATTCCCCTGTGATTACTGATCATATTTCAGGAAATATTGATGACTAACAAGAAACATGGAGGAAAAAGTGAAAATGTGAAAGACCCTAGGACTAGGCAGGGATACTGGAATCTTAAGACTGAGTCTGAAAGAAAAAAAAAAAAACCAAGCAGCCAGAGGCATGAGACGAATGGGTGGATGAGTGGGTATTACATTATACACATCCCTTTCTAGACTGAATGGCTTAGCCACACAGCACACTATTGTCCCCAACTAAAGAGAACAAGCTCACCCAAGGTCACACCCCCTCTTCCTGTACAACATATTCATCTAGTGATTACTCAGGCTCTACAAGGCCTGACCCTATGCTTTAGAGTCAGTTGCCTCTAAAGGGGTTGTCCAACATGGCAGCCACTCACCTCGGATGTTTGCCACATCCTTTACTTGTCTTAAGATTCACTTATTTGGTTTTATCTGTATGAGTGTTTTGCCTACATTTATCTCTGTATACATGCATGTGTCTAGTGACTGCACAGGTCAGAAGAAGATATTGGTTCTTTAAATTAAAGTAAGACATGGTGCTTATTATTGTCACCATTATATGTAAATTGTATGGATTAAAATGTATCAATAGAAAGAAGCAAGACATATGATCACTGGAAATGTGACTAAAATACATAAGATATCTCTTTTTTGCTTACACATGATATAATTTGTATATTTATGTAAAAATACCATGTATATCAAATTACAATTTGCTAAACTTATACCATTCAGGTGCTGGGAACTTAAGCAGAGTCCTCTGGAAAAAGTAGCAAGCGCTCTTAACCCTGAGTTGTCTCTCCAGCCCATATTATGTCCCTCAACTCTGGTATTGAGTCCAGAGTGAGATTAGGCTCTAAGTCTAAAATGGCCCCCATGACAATTTTATAGATTTTCACATGAAAGAAAATAGAAAATATTACATTAATAAATTTGTATTGATTTGTTGGAATTATAAAATGTTTGCTATGAAAAATTAAATATTTCCTATCCTCTTTTTTTGTGAATACAGATACAGAAATCCAAACTTGTATATGTGGCTTGAATTAATAGAACTTAATATATTTATATTTTGTTGCATAGCCTTGAGATGATGACTTTTGTCTTACACTTCTAGACTTCCTTTCTGGCTTCGGTGCTGCCTTTTCCAATCTATGCATGTGCATGTAGAGCTCTTAATTATTACTTTCCTTTCATCCCCCATCCTTCTACCATCCCCGCCTAACATCTTCTCCATCGTATTATTCTTTCAAAACAAGGCTTTATTCTGACGAACAGCATGATGTGTGTGTGTGTGTGTGTGTGTGTGTGTGTGTGTGTGTGTGTGTATTTATTTATGTGGGGGAGGAGGATGTTGTTTGTAAAATGGAGAATTTTATACCAAGGAAGAAGGGCAAACGAGAAAGCACAGGGGATAGGTGAACAGTGCAGCATCTTCCATCACGCCAGGTTGAGTATCACCTCTGCGCTTAGAGTACAGGCTTGGCATGACCACTGTCTACACAGGCAGTACTGCCCAATCCTCAAAGCCATCTATAGACTGCCTGCAACTGGTTTTTCACTTCCCTTATTAGCATCTAACTTCCTACCAACAGTGACATTGGCTCTCAGAGACCTCTACCTCCCAATCCTGCTAACAGAGTGTTTTAAGGCAAGCAGGGCAGTGGTGGCGCACGCCTTTAATCCCAGCACTTGGGAGGCAGAGGTCGGTGGATTTCTGAGTTCGAGGTCAGCCTGGTCTACAGAGTGAGTTCCAGGACAGCCAGGGCTATTCAGAGAAACCCTATCTCAAAAACCAAAAAAAAAAAAAAAAAAGTTTTGTGGCATACCAAAGAAAAGGCTGAGTCCTTCCAGGTCAAATTCAAGAGATGGAGATTATTTAGCTCTAGTCACAATTGCTATTATAAGAATTAGCATTGGGAGGACATGGGGGGTGGGGTCGTGTTGCTAACACATGCTATCAGTAGTCATGAGAGTTTAAAGCTAATATCAAGCCATAAGCACACTAGGTAAGATTTAGCCTCTTTTAGAGAAAATTCCGTGCCTGGTGCACAGAATGTGTTTGATAATGGCTGTTGACTCTGAATCTGTGCTGCCTTTAAATGTCCATTGCCATCAAAACGCGCTTTACCAAAGGGCTAGGGGCTTAGGGGAAACTCACAGAGAAAGATCTTCAAAGTCAGCCAAGGGATTGCTATTTTTGAATTAGGGGTAGCAATTTGAAAAGCCTACAGGAGCCAGGCAGGAAATGTAAATGAGAGAAACGGGCCAGCTCTGAGGATGTGGCAGCACATACCAAGTATTTGTAAATGAAGCCGCTGCAATGCAGCTTTATGAGTCTTCTCATATTCTTTCATTTTCGTTTCAGCAGAAATCCGTATGATTGACAAAAAAATGGTAGATGCAATCTCCTCTTGATTCCTACAGGGGATTGCTTCTAGGAATCCCCTCTGGTAGACTGGATGATCAAGTCTCTCACACATAAATGGCAAGTGTTTATATGACCCAATATACAAAAGCATCTCTAGACTACTTATGATACCTAAAATAATGTAAATGCTATGTAAAGACTTGTTGTGCTGAACTGTTCAGGGAGAAATAGCCCAAAGAGTCTACATATTCAGCAGAGATGCAAGTTTGTTTTTTTTTTCCAGTTTGTTCTGTCTATAGTTGATTGACTCCACCAGCACCGAGTTGTCAGATACGGTGGAATCACAAGTGCACATAAAATACATGTGGTGAATTTATATGCATGTGCACTGTGAAATTAATTGCCATACTCAAGCTCAATGGCAGATCCCTCGCCGCACATGAGTGTCATGGCATGCATGCTGAGAACCTGGGAAATCTGTCCCATTAACAATTCTCACATATACTTTATTGTTAACGCTAATCACCATGTTGGATATTACATGTTGAGAACTTAAGTTCACTTTTTCAGAGAAGCTGACTCTGTTATCAGTATTGCAATTCCCCTTCATCCCTAGTTTGTTTTACTAATATTGTGAGTCTGAATGTTTGCCATAAAAAACTAGACATACAGGTTTTACATTGTTTGCTTTTTAAAACTAGTAACTCATTCAATAAATAAGTACAGTGTGTTCACATATGCACGCTACCGTGCAGAACCAGCAAATCTCAAGTGCTGGCTCATAAATGAGCCTCACTCATTCCCTGAACATCTGGGAACAAACCAGTTGGGGTGGCTTTACTGTAGATCAGTCACTTCAAATGTGTACATCTATGGTTGCCTGATACTGAATTTCCATTAAAAATGAACGAACAAATAAACACTGTTGCCATGAGTTTGACTTTTGCTGCTTGATAAAAAAAAAAAAAAACAGATCAAGCTGCTGATTAGATGGCCCAGAGGTTAAAGATAATGACATACTGTTCTTGAAGAGCACCCAAGTTAGTACCCATGTTAGCTGGCTCACAACCACCTGAAACTTCACCTACAGGAGATCTGATAGCTCTTGCCCCTATAGACACCTACATATGCATATGCATACTCACCCACAGTCAAATACGCACATCCGCACTATTGAAGGAAAAAGTAAATCTCTAAGAAGGTGTATCAAGGTCACCAGCAAGATACAGATGATGACAGAAAATCTGGAAAGGAATGCTTAACATACAGGACAGATTACAGAACAACTTGAATAAGTGTTTTTAACATACAGGACAGATTTTTTTTTTAAATTAACTTGTGCAAGTGCTCTACTCTAAGTCAGATGGAAAATGGGAATAGTATATACTTTTGTGTAGTTACCTCTATTGAGATTTAAAAAATAAAATAAAATGCTTCAGCTAGCAAATTTGCATATGTGACAGGACTAAATATTTGATAAAAGGCAGCAACTTACCTTCTTTGAAGGCCACTAACTATAAACTGCTGTGTCTCCTTTCTGGAAAGGATAGTGGCCAGGAAAGCATCAAGACCAAAGCTTCCTGTTCAGTGGTCAGAGGCTCAGACATGAGCATCCATGCAACATCCTGAGGTTTCAAACTAGCAACAAGGAAGTCCAAGCGTTCCAACTTGTTCTTCCTCGTGCCGTGTTCAAGTAGGTATGGGCAGTGTGTGTCTTAGGGAAAGAAGGCTACATGCTCTTCAGTATTACTGTTTTAATCACAACCCTTTTGATAGATATTTAAAATAGATTCTAACCAGCTCAACACACGTGTGATTGCCATCAATTTATCAGATGTGGATCTGGAGGCAATCAAATAAACAATAAAAGGATCCTCTCACCAGGTGGATACTAGAAGTCGGTGGATCCAAACACAATGGAAAACACTTCCCTGTCTAGAAGAATTTACTGTCCAGTGGCATGGTATCTGCCTGAGAGGAGAGAGGTTGAGGAAAAGAGAGACAGAGAGCTTTTCTTCCCCAGAGCATTCTTTCCCTCAGTTTCAACATCTTTCCCATCAGAAACGCTATGGCACTAAGCTGTAGCATGTCTGTAATGTCTCAGCCCTGAAGTCAGAATGATAATTTGTCTGTCATCTGCCTCCCTACCAGGCCTCAGGAGGTTCATATTATTCCCCAAGGGCATAAAGTTTATATTTAAAATAAAAATCCCCTAAAGGGTTGCTTATGATCACCCTAGTTAGAGCCCCTCCCTATATTCTTCACCCAAAAGCCCTTATTGAACGCCAGCCTCAGGGCCTGACACAAAGCTCTGTTCACAAAGACTGTTCAAAGCCATAGGATCTCTGGCCCTTTCATAACTGTAATAGATATTGAAATGAAGCACAACCCTTCTTCTCTCCATGGGGAAAGAGATCCCCCCCCACCCCGCCTTTAGTTCAAAGGCTGCTTCTGTGGTATCTGATAGCATAATAATTTGCTTTTCGTTCCTATTTATTCATGCTTTTGGACACAAACTCCTCTGTTTTCATCCTATTTCAATAAAAATTATTGACACAAACTTTGCAATGAATGGCTTTGATATAACTGATTGTTCTCCCGTTGAGTAATAATACTCATAAAAAGAAATGGAAAGCGCAGAGAGAAGCAGAGAGTGGGCAGATATTGGAATTAGAGAGGGAACCTGTTTAGCATTTATAACTTCCATAAACTTAACCTTGTATTTGTGTCAGCTACTTTATAGTTTTCCAATTTACTTTTTAATTGAGTCCCTTTTTTTCAACCATGTTTGGAAGATATAACTCTAAGTCGTCTTTCAAAGCCCTACCACTTTAGTTCAGTTCAATTGATCTCTCTTTGTATTTATTAGTCTTGCGCCCAGCATATATCACTTTCCATTTGGCCAGCTGCAAATGCAATTTGCCATGCATCAAGCCACTTCCACAGCACAGCTCTGTTAGTTAATATTTTATTTGGAGTGATCCTTTCCATGTCTGCTGTTAGTCCCTGATCACTGCCACTTACCATATTGTTTAAGATATAAAGAGAGAAAGAGTGCTCAAATGAACTGCTTCACTTGTCTGGCTGAAGAGCTTACCCATGTGGAGGGAAGCTGCTGTTAGGGACACGTGATGCGAGCTCATCCAACCATCTTTCATCCCAGACTCTAGAAACCCTTTAACAGTGTACACCTTGCCCATCCATGCTTTCTTCCCAGTGTGTCCCCTAGAGTCTAGTTCTGGGTCCCATACTCCAGACCCTTTCCTCCTTTGTTTTCTATTTATGGACTGATTTCAGAAAATGTAGAAGATACTTCTTAAACAAAGTCCATGGGGCAAGGAAGCATGGGGCAACCCAGTGACCAGGGCAGTCACCTCCCCTGGGCCATCCCTTCCTAGTACAGCAATACCAACCACCTTCTCCCATAGTCAGGCACTCCCTTGTATGAAAAGATAAACAGGTTCAGCTTAAAAGTAGTGATAGGCACAAGGGCAGTGTGGGCCAATTTGTCTTTGACATGATATGTGAAGGAAAAAGCTATACTTATCATTTCATGTGTATGTGTAACAGGACACATATACTTAAAATGAAGGGAAACGTGACTCAGATTTTGTACAGCTCATGCAATGTTACATGCAATGTTATTTCACAGTCCATATGTCAATTAGAATAAGGATCCAGTCAATTATGATCCTAAAGCTCTTCACACCACACACGCATAACAAAAGAACCACTGGCATGTGCGCCATCTTGCCGGAGCAATGTATCTTTCTACTTTTTCCTTTTATTTCAGATCAAGCTTTTCATTGTCAACTGTGCATGCTTCTCCAGTTCTTTGATTAAGTAACCAAGAACCCAGAAATTTATCTGGTCTTGGGGATATCCAGTAAAAGTCTCATCTATTTGTTAGGAAGGTAAGTAAAGTTTCCACTCATCCATTTGAGAAGAAAGATTAAATTAATAGCAGAAAGATAGATAGAGTATCTTAAAGCCCAGGAAAGGGCAAGTCAAGAACTAGATGTGGAAACAAGCAAGCAAGTGGCTTATATTTAGACTCACAAACACTTGGAGATATACAAAAGTCAACCACTGATCCTGGATGCAATATTTGCCATTCATAGTACACAACCCAGCAATATACAGAAGTGTAACAGGGAGTTTCCATTCCTTATTAATACTGATTTGAAAGATGCACTGGAAAGCAAGGTAGACACACACACACAAAAAAAAGGCAGACATTTTCCTGCAAAGAAGGGTAGATACGAATGCCATAACTTTTGTGGTTGGTATTGGTGAAACTCGGGATCCTTATTCCTCCTCTAGAAAATAACTAATCTCTTTTCACAATTGCTTAACACGTGTTTCTACTAAAATAGATCTTACCTCAGTGAAAGTGCCTTGTAACCAATATAAGGACTGCATTCATTCATCTCTTAATTCTAATTCTCACACTCAATCAGAATTTGCTGTTATCCTTCTATCTTTCAATTTGTACTTACTCCCTGCTCAAATGAAAGAGATGTCTTTAGAATATATATTTACTAGAAGGTAATCATTTACACCTATATTCACTAGCCCCACTTATGCCTGTGCCTTCTTGTGTGTCCATGCTACTTTCCATGTGTGCCTGATGCAGAAGCTGTGTGATTGTATTATTCTCCCTAGCTCTTTGAGGAGGCTATGCCTCAAATAGTGTGTGTGTGTGTGTGTGTGTGTGTGTGTGTGTGTGTGTGTGTGTG